>JAOTQP010001286.1:109460473-109477032 GCA_026413545.1 Cichladusa arquata | reverse complement strand
GGGTGATGAGCAGCTTTGGATGGGGTGTGTCGCTTCCATCAACTCCAGGATAGGGATAGCATGAATTCCATGTTACTTCATTTAGTGTTTTTACGTGAGAGCTCTCATACAATTTTCAATGAGTCCTAAAAAATTTAGCTTAAAAAAAAATCATTGCTATCAATTATAGAAAAGATCCATCTTACCATAACCTGGGCTTAACCAGGTTATGATAATTATTCTTAGCATCTGCAACAGTTTAAAAATAGACTGATCCCAAGTATTTGGCATCAGGTCTAAAGCATGTTTAATCCTCTTCAGTCTCTTCACAGATGAGAGCAACGGCTGAGAAGGTTACTTTCCATAGACACAGCACAGGTCTACACACTTTCAGAAGTTTTGGGGTACAGCTTCATTGTCTTTTCCAAAGGCAGAAGTAGCTTCACATCTAAAACAAGTTACCATGGACTAGTATAAGTCAAATTCATAATCACTGGAAGTTCAGTCAACTCAAACAGAATTTTTAAGGTAAATGATAATTTTGAGATAGCCAAGAATTTAATCTCAGGATGCATGATAGAATGACACATTCTGGAAATTACAGTATTCTAAAAAAATGCTACCATATTCAAAAAACTATAAATATTTCAAATACAACAATACAACTTTTTACTGCATAAAGAAATCAAACCAGGAGGCAACAACAGTATCTAGCCTACATAAACAAGTTAATGTGATTTATACTTTGGATCTGGCACAGACATGGTCCATGCCTACACTAACATCAAGCCACATCCTGGAAGCCAGCTGTTCTACTTTTGCCACTTCTGTAACTCTTTAATTCTTGAGTAAATGATGATGTAGCCCTGAGGAGCTGCTTCTCTATTTAAGAGCAGCTGATATGCTTTCATATTCACTGAATTTAAACAATTTTTGTTTTCTCATCTTAAAATGAAAACTATGCAAATAGCAATCATTGTTACTGTCCACAGTTAATTCCTTTTTCCTGGAGGCAGCTGGTTTGCATAAACCAGAAATGTGGAATTTGGTTGTGTCTTTGGTTTCCTCCCTATCAGGGCTGTTTCCCACACTTTATTCCCAATGCTGCCTCTAATTATTTTATAGCCAAGGAAGCCATTAATTTCCAGAAGCAATCTGTGAATTAGTAAAAAGGTTTGTATTTCTTTTGTCTCATTAAATAAATTATCTTCTTTCATTGCACATTTTAATTGAACTAACCTCTCTTCCTCGTCTTGAAATCTTCCAAATTGATTTTTTTTTTACTAATTTACCATTTATTGAAATAGGAGCTATTATCCCATATTTATTTGTCTTTTTAAATTAACAGCCTTTCTACCTATCAAGTCTTTCAAGAGACACCGTCCTTTTAACTCTCTTTTGTTAATCAAACTTGTAGAAACATATTTAAAAAAAAAATCAAAGAAAAATATTACCACAAGTGTACGCAGAATATTTATCATTAATTTTGAAAATATGATCTCTCCGAATACTCAAACTATACCCATGGGATTTTAGTTGAAAGTGAGTTCAAAGCATAAAAATAAAGTTTCCTCTTATTTTATAAATGTGGTGTAGGAGGGTTCTGGTGCTGCGTCCATATGTGTCCATATGTGTCCATATGAATGCCCAGTGCACACTCTTTTTGGTTTGGGTTTGGGACTTCCCCAGTCATTCATGAGATAATAAATCAGCTGGAGGTAATGGACCAACCTGAAAACTGACTGACCCATCATAATTAAATATTCAGTTGATGTTTACAGCAGCCCTACAGTTGGTAGTTTTGAATGGTTGCACCTTTTGCCCCACAGTACCTTCCCCTGTGTCTGGCCCAATTTGTTCTCCTAGATGTGCTGATTAACATCCATGGTGGAGTGTCCCAAAGTGTCCCTACTGCAGAAGTGTGCACAGATAAGGCATTTGTAAAAGTCAACAGAAACCACACCATCAGAAGTGGTCACAGTCCCTAAGAGATGCTTTGTGTGGAGTTAGGATGTGCCCATAGCAATGAGTTGTACACGCACTGGGGTGGTCACACAGCCCATGATGGTCAGCTGACTTGTAAGAACAGAACAAAATGTAAATTCAGGGAGTCTCTCCAGATTCAGCTGAATGCTGCACTGTGAGGATCCCCTTGACTGAACTGCCTATCACCACTGGCCAGACATCAGTCATGCTGATTTCAAGATCTGGTTCTCCATGCAAGCATTTCCCTATTCCAAAATTCCAATAAATTATTATTTTTTTCCTTTTAAAAAATATTTTGTCAAAATTTCTGTGCAACAAGGCCACATTTGGATGACAATATAGTATAGAAATAAACAAAATTGCATTTCCTACTTTTACTAGGCGTTTTTTCAGTTCTATTGCCTCCTAATGGCAGATTTCTCTTCCAGGAGGCACATTTCGCCCTTTTTCCAGTGAATCTTTTTAATTCCTCTTGCAGGTGAGGTTTCATGGAAGGTAATATTTTCAGGCTGCAGCAAAACCTGCATGGGGTATGGAAATAGTTCTGCAGCAATTACAGTTAATTGCAGTTAATTCTTAACTGTTTTATGATGGATTTTCCCTTCAGAAGTTTTTATCTTTGGACTCCTAAGACTGGAGACAGTTGATTCTTGTGAAACAGCTTGAGCTGATCCTCATGAGCAGTAGCAACATGGAATGAACTCCTGGTTTCATTGTGTCGAGACAGTGCAGAATTGCTTCAAATGCAGTTGCTCCACACATTTGCCCTGTAGCAGAGCAAGATCTTCCCTCATAAATGTAGCTAAGAGATGAACCTCACAAACAAGCATGGATCTGTAACACTGATCAGCTTTTTCCCTTGGACAGGTGAAGTGTTTGCACCCATGTCATGTCTTTGTGTCCCCACCACACAATTCCCCTTTCTCTCTTGTACCATCACGTCATTAGAAAGTTAATATGTACACTGCTCTTTATTAACTGTTTTCAACGCTTCTCCAAGGCTTCTAAGATACTCTGTGGTTCTTGTTTCCCAAGTATCAATATCAGCAGCACTGAGTTTGTACTTCTTAAATTTAAGTGCTGGAGCATGTGGTGAACAGCCTCCTTAGGTAAGCTGCTCTATCAGTTTTCCTTTGTTCAGTGACTAGTGAGGCTATTATTTTTCTCCAGGAAAAATGGTACATGGCAAGAAATCTACTTACTCCTTTTTCGCTGTTAATTAGAAAGGGAGAAATGCTTCCAGGGAAAATGAATGTATCAATGCTTAGTGTTCAGGTCTTCTTTATCCTTGGGAAAATCTCAAATGATTACTCAGAGGATTTGGTTCACTCTGGCTCCAAGTTCTCTTGATCATAAGTCCCCTTTTTAACCAAAAAGATGAGCATTTTCTCTCCAAACATTTTCCCTTTTATACTTCTTATTTAATGAGGGGTCCCAGGTAGGTAAAATATTTTTGAGATTACTCTTCTTTTTGGGTAGCTGTGAAGTCCATATCTACTTCAAAGAGTTTTCTGAAAACGCTGCCTATGAATTTCTAACTTTTTATGACAGCTGTTTCTTGCAAATATCAAATGAATAGAGATTGTTTAATCCTTCTCCATTTGTTTTGTTACACTGCCGTGGCATTTTAGTTTACTTGAAACTGTTCCCCTCACTTCTTAGTTTCTTGTGCTGTCATCTGGTATTCACTCACAGCCACTGAGGCCCAGAGAAGTCTGTTGCATTTAATGTCCCTTAAAACAAGTTTTCTTTTTTTAACATGAATCTATGGCCTCATACACCACCACTGATGCACTGATGCAAGTCTAATAAAATGGATTTCCCTAAAAATTCTTTATCTTGAAAAAGATTCATTTCCTATTCTTGCTTTATCTCCACCATCAGTTCTGTGCACTTAACCTTGCAAGAAAGACCTGTGTCTCAGTCATCAAAATTTTGGGCAAAACATAGTGGAACCAACAGTAAGAGTATCACATTCCCTCTGCTTATGTATAAATACAATAGACATAAACCCCATGGTTACATGTAGAAACTCTCATTTCTAGAGAGTTCTACAATGCTGTTGTGATATAAGAAGGTATGTAAGCTAACAAGTTAGACATAAACTGAATATAAAATGGGTATTTTATCTCCTTTTTGAGAATCTTTCTGATGCTTTTTTTGCTGTTGTGCACAGGTAATCTGTTCCTACTCAGACCTTGGACACCTAGCTCACTGCTTTTAACTGTAAAACTGATCTCCCTCTGTTCCCTATACAATCAACTGTGCATCTCTACAATCAGAAGGGTATCTAAACCTATTCAAGTCAATGTTTGGCAAAAGGTAATTCTTTGAACAAGGTTCTCCAGTCTAAGTTTTAAAGTGTCTTTTCCTAGTGGATTACTGTTTAATGAAGTGATGGAGAAATTATGATACAAACAAAACATCCCTCTGTGTTGAAAGAGTTTTCCATCCTGTTGCAACTGATTTGGAATTGTGTAAAATGGAGAAATATAGGAGTCACTTTGTGATCATGTGTGAACTGAACTGACTTTTAAGAAAAGGGAGAACATTTTGCTTTTCTTTTGCTAATAATTCATGACTAAGCTTTCTCCTTCAGATGTGCCTTGACTAATCTAATGTTTTATTCTTCATACTTTTCAGAAATGCGATTTTTTTAATTGTTGTTTGGCTTTCATTTTATACCTTAAAAAGTGACTTTTACAAAACTGACTATTGAGTTCTTAAGGACAATCCAGACATTGCATGTTAATTTTATGGAACTATGTGTGGCTAGTATGCTGAAAAAAGTCTGAGGTAAAATTATCTCCCATCAAATGCAGAGGACTTTCCTGACTCAAAAGCAATTTGATTTGCATAAAGAGTTCTCACCTAAACTCTGAGGAAAACTCAGAATTAGTTCTCACCTAAACTCTGTTTATGGGCTCTTGGTTGTGATTTCAGTGAGAGCAGATTTTGCTCCCATGTCTCCACATAGCTCAAGAAAGTGGTAGATGCAAAAATTAACTGCCATAAATCCTGATATAAAATTGGCATAAAGATCCCAGGGGGAAAAAAAAAAAGCAGAGAAGTTCTAGAAAAATAGTGAAATAATGCCTCAAACCAGAACCATGGACATCAGGTACACTTAGCCATGATTCCTCTGCCATGGACCATGGTTGGGTTCAATGCTTCTGCAGGCTGGAATTCAGAAGTTTGACATGCAAATCACACTACTTTAAAAGAATGAGTCCATAAATAATTAAGAAATACGGACTGTTAGACATTTGTGTATATATTTCCATCTGTTAAAGGGCAATTAGAAATATAGCTGATTTATATTATCATTGATAAATGATTTGTAAATCATATACTGAGTGGAAATCTGAGTAAATTGGACAGCTATCAACTCATCTGGGAAAATTTAGATGGCTGTCTGAAAATCACATTTTTCGGCTCATCAAGACAAATGAGGACATGACATTACTAGAAGTGACATCTTCTACAAAGGTTATAAAGCATTTTTTGTCTTTAAAAAGCTATGTGGCATTTTCCACTGAAACATACGGAAATAAGCAAAAATCATTCCAGTTTTTCTTTTCTCTAGGCTTTTCACTACCTGTGCTGACTCCTAGCCTTAAGGAGAAGACAGCAACTGCATTTTGCATAGCTCTGAGCACATTACTGGTGCCTAGTGAATAGTAGAAAATGTGAATGAGTGACCATAATCAGCTGTTGATAGAACACTTTTTGTCTGTCTATTTACTAAAATCATGTCTGGGTATCAATATCCCACACATCTACTTTTCTCCCCTCTGGTCTCTGCTGAAGAAGTAATTTGTAATTCAGCTGCATAGAAAAATAGCAAAACAACATCCTTTTTTCTAGGGCAAAATGTGCTTTAGAATCCTCTTAGGGTGGGAGATGGCTTGGCAATGGGAAGTTATTTAAATTAGTTGCTGTTCTCACTTCCATCTATAACATCTGCAGTATTTGAAATTGGCATGTTGGCTCCTCAGTGATGTATTTTCATAAAAACTGGTCATCCCTGAAGCTTTTGTTAGCACACAAACTCAGAGACCTCTGTATGGAATTACAAGGGTTCAATAAACAAAATGCCCACTTCCACACTGCATTAATCCTAAAAGGATTCTGCATTAATTCTAAAAGGAAATGCAGAAGGCCTATATATAAAAAGATAAAAGTAATGATATATTATGCCACTAAAAATAAATACACATGAGTACACTGTGTCAAATAGTGAATCCCAGCCACTGTGATTCTATGCATTCATTTTACCAATTGATAAAGTTGATTCATTTTCCAACATGGGACAATATTTAAACCTAACAGAAGAAACTCTTGGGTCCTAGACCTACCAATAAAAGCAATTTATAAAAGACTTCTAGGAAAATTCACCATCTTTGCAACTTGATTGATTTTTATTTTTGCTGAATTGTCCTAAATATGAAAACTGTACAAGAAGGAAGGGCATATCCATTCCTGGTAAATGTGAGGGCAAATTATATGCTCAAGAATTAACATATCTTTAAGAAAAAAAATGCAGAGTTCAAAACCTGCTTTAAATGTATAACTGCACCAAGATGATTTGCCTTTCCTGAAACATGTTTTGTTACAGGGACAGATTCCTCAAGTGGCCCAGAAGTGACGTCTCTATCATGGTTATTGCTGTAATCATAATCATTATTTTAGTGGAAATACGGTTAAATATTGAGGAAAGCAGAGAGGCTTTAGACATAGGCTATTACCATCAGGTAAGAGAACTAGAAAACATCTTGGGCCAACAGAGCTGATGTTAATTACTCTTTCACAGATAGTAGTTTTCCAAATTCTGATCTTATGACTTAAGATCATTTGTACTTCTGGAAATAGCAGTGCAGATTTTCTACAATGTTTGATGTATGTCTTAGCAATCATGCATAATACTGGGAACATCTCTGGATTCACTGATTAATTTGATTTACTGAGGGGTCATTTAATATGTTGATAGATCCCTCAGCCACAAGGGATTAGATAGATATGAAAGGAGGATGACATATGCATAGGCCTGCTTAATCAATCATTAAAACCTAAAGCAACATGCCTCTGGTAGAAGAGCAGCCTAAAGTGAGTTTGGATTCATGATTCTGAATCCAGTGGGTATCTGAGGACCATAATGCAGGCTAGGAAATTTCACCCACACAATTATTATGTTATACCACCTTATCAGTAAAAAAGAAGGTAAATTTTGTATATTTTCGTCTGGCTTAGTGGAAGTTGTTATGAAAGTTGACATTAACTAAAAGATAAAGCACACGGGAAATTGGACAATGTAAAATCTTGTTTCAGTCTGAAGCTCAGATCCAATTAAATAATATTTTAATGCTTGCATAAGCATTATAGTGAACATAAAATTAATGGGTTTAATATTATTGTTACACTTCAAAAAATAAAAATAATTTTAAAATATACAGTGTATGACAATTTCTAAACATAAGTTCATGTGTACACACAAAAATGTGCATCAAAGTGCTTTTTTTGCAAAAGTGTAGCAGTCTGCTGGGAAAAAGAAGGCTGCTGTACAGGAATACAGCATGTTCAGAAACAATTTTCCCTGCAGAAATGCAAGCACCAATACACAGTGTCCTTGACTATAAACTTTTCTAGTACAGGCCCTGGCAAAGACATCATTAATGGTACTTTGGTGGTTTGATATCCAGCACCAGCCTGGCAAAGTTCAAGAAGCATTTGGATAATATTCTCGGGAACCTGGTGTAGCTCTTGGGGATGGTGCTGTGCAGGGCTGGGAGTTGGAATCAATGATCTTTGTGGGTCCCTTCCAACTCAGTTTATTCTAAGATTCTGCAATATGAGACTGAAGAGTCTACAAAATTAAATAGATTGCTCTATGAATCACCCATTTTAAATGAAAGAAAAAATGCTTTGAGGATTACAAAACTTTGAGGAGTTTGAGGATTACGCAGCCAAAAAAATTAGTATATGCTAATAAGAGTTTCTATGGAAATGCTGAACACTGTATTGATAATTTTAGGGGGAAGGGCTGTAGTTCAAGAAGCACAATCTGTAGTCTTAAGGAGCATTATAGGGTATTGTGCTGTTTTTGGCTGAGGTAGATTTAACTTTCTTCACAGTGGCCGGTATTAGGCTTTGTTTTGGGTGCTGAACACAGGATTGATAATAGAGAGATGTGTTTGTTATTGCTGAGCAGGGCTTACACAGAGCCAAAGCCTTTCCTGCTCTTCACGCTGCCAGGCTGGTGAGGAAAGTGGGTATGTACGGGAAGTGGGGAGGAGACAGAGAGGACCCAAGTGACCCAAACCTACCAAAGGAATACTCCAGACCATATGTCATCATGTCCAGTATATAAAGTGGGGGGAAGATTAAGGAAGGGCTGGATGTTTGGAATGAAGGCTTTTGTCTTCTGATGTCACCATTACATGAGATGGAGCCCTGCTCTCCTGGGGATGGCTGAACACTTGTCTGCCCATGGGAAGCAAGGTTAATTCCTTGTATCACTTTGCTTTGCACAACTTTTGCTTTCCCTGCCTTTATGTCAATCCATGAGTTTTCTACCTTTTACCCTTCCCATTCTCTGCCCAATCCTGCTGGTTGGGAGAGTGAACAAGCAGCTGCATGGGGCCTGGTTGCCAGCTAAGGTTAAACTATGGCAAGTATATCTGTGAATAAAACTTCTAAATCATTTCCAGAAATACTTTGGTTTGCATTTAGTAAGATATAGCATTGATGCTTTATTTTATATTTATATAGGTTTTTCAACAATGCTTTAGCTGATATTTAAAGAAAAAAGATTGTGCCTACTGATATTATGTTTCAAATCCAAATTTTAGACCCTATATGTTAGAAATCACTGATGTTAACTGTTCCCATTCCTGCCGAGACAGAGTCCTAACTATCAAGAATATAACAGTTATAATGTGGAAAACAATCAATTGATAACAGTTACTTGAGTTTGTAGAGAACTGTAAAAAAAAACCTAAGGTAGAGTGTTTTTATCACACCTCATCTGTTCCCATTTCTCCGTTCTGAAACATTTCTGACTTTCCATCTTTAAATACTGACTGTAAGTCTGGCATTCTGTTGATTTTTTTAATGTACAATTCATGAAACAGCCCCTCACTGCCCCACAAATTGAGAGCTCTTTGTGTCCTCATTTCATATTTTGTAAGAAAGCAGGAATAATTAGACAATAATAAAGGAAATCTTGGCAAGTCTCAAAAGAAAATTCTCAAAAGAGAGATTTTGCTTACGTTTTTACTGCTCAAATTATGTCTACCCTTTGAGATGACCCAAAAACTGTGGTTCAATAAACACTGAAAGTACAAAGAATTCTTTCTCTCCTTCACTCCCATGTGCCTTTACACACATTAATGTGGGAGGCTCATAAAAGTGAAGCACCAGGGGTGAGGGCCTTTATTTAGCTGAGGCATAATAATTTAATACAAGTGTAATGCACATAATGTGTTGACTTGCAAATGGAATAATCTACGATCTTCAAATGCACTCTTTCAATAAAACAGTAATTTAAGAACACTTTTTAAAACTAATGCATTCAGACAATGCATGCCTTCTCTATTATCTATTCATGAAGTGGCTTCTCCCTCATACACTTGAAATAAATGTTGAATTGACTTTCTAACTAATTATAGAACAGTGTTAAGCAAGACACAGCACAGTGACTTCAGCTGTAGTGTCCTGGGTGACATGTAAGACTAGAGGCCCTTGGATTTCTTGGAAATAAGGATCTATGTAAGACAAACTTCTTGTCCTGTATTCGTAGTACACTTTCAGCAGACAAACATAAGCAGTGCTCTTTCTAGGTCACTCCTCCACATCAGGGAAATGGGAGTGAGGTTTATTAACTGAAATTTACTTTCAGCTGTACAGTCTTTTCAATCCTGAAAAGACCCCATAAAATTGTCCTTTATCGCTTCACACTGAAAGTGTATCACTCTCATCAACCAGATGGACACCAAAATAGCCAAAACCCTACTAAAAATATGTCCTTACCTATATTCTTCTATACACTGCACAGTCATTCTTCAGATTGCAAATTATAAAAATTAACTTCAGTTAATAAATTTGATTATTACTAACTAAAGCATATCAAAATAATAATGTTATATATAGGTGTGTTTCAGACATAAATTCTCAGGACCTAAAAGCTAATAACATCAATCTCTCTGCATCTATTTGCCCAAGAATTTTCAGCTCATTAGAGGTTCCAGTCCCTACAGCTACAATGTTCATCAGACTGAATAAATAAATAAATAAATACATACATACATACCTACATGCATACTCTGCACTGTTTTACTGTAAAATAATGAACAACCTCCACTGGTTCTGTGCCGAGACATTTGTCATGTTCTGTCAGGACCCCAGATAAATCTGTACATTTTTTTTCTGATAATCTGCTGCAGCTAGTCAGGGTTTGGTTTATTTATCCTCCTTTCCTACTTTCAGCCTGCTTATTTGATGGCTCTGGGCTAATTAGAGACATCACTGTTAGTGCTCTTTAGCGAAAGGAAGAGAGAATGTAGCCCCCATATACAATTTCCTGCAGCATTTAATGTTGCTTTCTCAGAGATTAGTAGAATTATTGTTCTCTCTGATGTTACAGGTCAATGTTAAATTCGGGTTATTCCTCACACTATATCTTGTAGAAGTCATTGTTATGAGCAGTCAAGATGTTTTGATATATATTTTCTGTTCTTTCACTGAAATACTTTTTTAAGTTCTATTTTCCTTGAAATTCACAGTATTTTGAATGAAATGCACACATGGGATATTTCTCAAGGAGCTTTTGTTTGGCTGCAGCCCATCACCATGTGCCCCATAAAAACTTCATCCACTTCAATGTAACATGTGCATAAAACTGGAGGGGCAAGGGTGAGGGAGGGACAGGACAACATTGCAACAAGGGAAGCAATTTCTGAGAAGATTAGCCCATAAAAGAGGTCTTGAACAAAACTCCCACTAGCCACTGCAGGAACATATCCTGTCAACACATTTCAGGGATGCTATTTTTCAGCCTAAAAGTCAAAGTTTTATTGAGGTAAAAGATTGTGCTGCAGTCCTGCCCGCTGTTTTACAGCCACATAGTGGTTTCTTTCAATCCATTTTCCTTCTTTAGAGTTGGCTCAGTATAAATTATATGAGAGCCTGGTCTTTCTAAGATTTTATTAGATTATTTCTCAGCCACTGCAAAATACTTTTGTGTTGGAAGGGGTGGTGGGAGGCAGGCAGGGGGATGTAAGTTTGGTTTGGTTTTTTTTTTTCTTTAACCAGAGACAGAAAGATGTATGTCCTAAAGACAGGCTGATCCATTCTGGGCTTAAAAGGACTGATGACTTCCCTGGCTGTCCTTTCTCTCTCATTTTCCTATTTCTGTGTAGGTGCTAAGATGGTGTTTGGTATTGTATTGTTTTTAATTTTTTTTTAATTAGTGCAGAGAAAAAGAAGGGGAGAGGAGAAGAGTGAATGAGCATTGATAACAACTTCCACTCTGAGTCCTTGAGTCATAATGAACCTTGCATATGATTAGGATTTTAGGTAGATGTGAATGACTATCACAAACATCCACCTTGTGATCCTTTTTATTGTTTTGGTCTTTTTTTATTTCAAATCCGTCATCAATGAGTTTACATTTATTTATTATAAAAAGCACTTTTGCTTTCTGCATATTTTCAAATACTGCAGATGTTTTAATGTCCAAAGACAAGTGAAGGGACATCCATTTTCAGAATTAGTCATAAAGGCCTTATATAATTTTATAATGCCAAGCAGTTGGTGCCTTTCAAGATTAATATCCAATGCTGTGTTGTAAAAATGCAGAATAGAAGTCAATCCTTACATGAGAGAGTTACAGCCTAAGCACATTTATCTCAGAAGGTCTGAGCTGACTGGCTTAGTTATTGGAGCTCTATTTTAGTGGTGAGTAGGTGTTTAAAAAGTGTTTGCATTATAAAGGTTCCCCCCTCCAGATAAAAAAAAAATAGTTACATTTACAGTACAGTGAAAGACACAGAGAAAAACAACTTCCCCACTAAATACATTAAACAGCAATGGCAAAAAATAATGTAGGACAATAATTGTAACAACAAGCAGAACTAGAAGTATAAGCAACAATTTATTTGCAAAATGTATTTCCTTTTGTCAGTATTTTGCAACCATGTTAGAAATACAAAGGAAGTAATATTCAATCAAGAAAAGCATGTCTCTGGGAAGCACAAAATGTGAAGAAGGAGGAATTTTTTTGTTGCAGTGTTTTGGTTTGGTTTAGTTTTTTTTCCACATATTTATTTTGTATTCTGCAGGCAGGCATTTTATAGTGACAGAATGTGAAGGTATTACTGCATACAACATACAGTTACCTTGCCTTTTACATTCAATACTCCACTCAATCTGTTACTGCCATGGGGAAATTGTGTAGTCACTAACACATCCTGTCAGTGTGATGCTATGGTGGTTCCAGATTTCATTTGAACTTAAGTATATGGTGAGTCAGAGCAGGAGTCATGACAGCATTAAATTAACCTGCTTAAAATATGTTGGGGAAATACCTATTTAAAGGAACTTATTTCATTGTGTATTTTACCCCTAGTATTATCCTTTCACTTCTGAACTATTATGAAACAGTGAAACATGACTTTTATAGATTCTTAGAAAGATATATGATATCCAAACTAGGTTTATTGCAAGAACCTTCCACAGGTTCCAAAATTTTATTCAAAATGCAAAGTGTTTTTTTTTTTCAAGACGAAGAAGCTACTCTCTATATAATGTAATAGTATGTAATAATGGAATTAAAACAAGAAAAAAAAATGCACAATACATTTTATCAAAGAGAGGATTGAAAGTTATTTTAAAATTAAATTTCAAAAATGTGAGTTCTTGTGTTATTTCATACAAGTATTTAGTTGTGATAAGCAGAACTCTTTAAACATTATTTTTTGAGATAATAAGGAATTTACTCATTAAATTTCATTTAAAAGTGAATTGAGTGGCAGTTCAGGATCCAAGATTTCAAACTGGCCAACATTTTGATTCCTTGTCAATACTGCACCAAGACTTTTTTCCTTCTCATTTGGCTCACTTAGCAAGAGTCTGTAAACTAGAGGCCAAAACATGCTCTGGGAGCCTGGCTTTTAGCTTTGACTCACAGAACCAAAAAGCACGTCTCCAGCTGCTTCCACCTATTGATCCACTTCTACAGTGCTGAAATACTTCTTGAAGTCAGTGTAGCTGGATATTAAACAAAATGATGCAACCTCTTCAGACAGATCTTGAAGAGAAAGTGGAATCAGCACTTTAAAACTTTACTCATTGTTCAGGTTGTGCATTTCTCACTAGCACCTGATCTGCTGCTCACAGAGAAATTCAAGTTGGTACCAGTGGGAAAGATCTTTAAAGATGAAGGTGATCAACCACAAAATAATTTATTTTACTTTACTTTACTTTACTTTACTTTACTTTACTTTACTTTAGGCTGTTTTACAGATTCTCCATGCCTGCCTGCTTCAAAGTCAGGATGAAGTGATTTCTCACTTTTTGCAAAAAGAGCAACAGAAAACAAAACAAAACAAAAGGAAAAGGAAACAAAAGCTGAATACCTTTCTGAAAAGCAACTTCCAGTATTTCTGGATTTCTCCTGGACACTCAGGCTTCAGTCTGTCCTGGAGGTGATCTCCAAAGGGTGGCTGGTATCAAGCTGTACCTTGGTTCTCCTCTACAAATTGACAAAACAGTTTTATCTTGCACCCAGTGATGTTACCTCAACTAAGAGAGTAAAATGAGATTATGTCTTCTGTATTACAGATATAAATGAAAATTAATTTTTTTTTTATTCCAAAGATGGTTGAGTTTGAAGGAGACATAGTGATTGACATAACTAAGAAAAACAACTTTTTGAGTGTACAGGCCCTTTTTTACTCCTTTCATGAGCTGCTCTAACATTATATCTCTGTCCAGATCATATTCTGTCATTCTGACTACAAGCACTTTTATAATTTTATTTTTGAGAAAAAGTCAATAGAGTGTCTCTGAACATATCATCAAGTACTGTAAGTGGGAGCTGAATCTTCCCTTTTGTCATAGGGCTGGGAAACAGCAATTTCTTTCTCCACAGTTTCTGAGAGGGATGGAAGTGGAAAAAAAAAAAAAAAAAAGAAAAAATACGCTTTTCCACAACTTCCTTCCAAAACACTGATCAGATTCTCTTCCTTAGTAGCAATAGCTTCTTTCTATTACAAAACTCTATCTTCCAGTGATTACAAAAAGTATATTTCACATCTGCTACTGCCAGAACAGCTTAAAATGGCATATGACAGAGTGCATGACAAAAGAAATCTGACAGAATCCTTCCATCAATGAAGAGTCAGCCAGGGCAATGAACATGGTCATGGTCAAAATTTTCAGTCACCAACTGTATGTGCAATAACCCGAGAAATGTTTTGCAAACAATATTAATCCTGGTAGAAATGTCTGAGTAAACCCTGCTTGGGTTTTCCTTCATAGAAGATTTGAGAAGTGACAATAACAGAGAGTCTGCTTTTGAGAAGAAATAACGAACTATTATTTAAGGTAATGAAAAAAAAATGAAGAGGGATTTGCAATTATTTTCAAGTATCAGAATATTTTAATACCACAAAGAGAAGTAATCCTAAAAAAAAAAAAATTCAAGGACGTTAATTGCTCCTAAGAATTCAAAATTTGTTTGATTCACTGTTAGATTTGCTCTTCATTCTTATATTGAAAACCTGTTGTGTTTACCTCGGTCCAATTATCATTCTTGCTTCTGCAGAAAAAGCATGTTTGCAAAAAAAAACAAAACAAAACCAAAAATACACAACTGCAATAGCTACAGTCTTTAGAGTTAATCCTCACTATTGTCCATCCAAAATATGAAGTATTGTTTACCTCATATACAGGCAAGAAGACTCTAGGAAAGAAATGTAAATTTAGAGTATTTCTTCCAAATAACAACAACTGAGGAAAAAAAAATCATTATTATGAATTTCTCTCTCTAAACATTCAGAAAGGGAGATTTCATCCTTCTTGAACCCAGACAAATGGTATAAGAATTTTCTTCTACTTTGGTTTTTAAATAAGATACCACTAGGGCCAGGACACTATGACTTAAATTTCCTCTTAGGAAAGAAATGGAAGTTTGTTATTAAGTATCATTTCTATATATGTGTTTGAGGTAAAGGAAAAAAAAAAGTCTTTCTCAAGGCCAGCTCTCCATTCCTAATTTGGTTATGATAGTTGGATCAAACTTGGCATTTTACATGCTGGCACAATTCTTGTGTCTAATACTTACATTTTCCAGATGGATAACAATATACAGATTAACTTAAAATAGATCTCTACTTATAGACCTTATAACAGCAAAAAGCAAAAAAAGTGTTTATTTTCTATTATAATTAATCTTTGATCAAACATTTGTACCTGTCTTGCCCAGACTGGCATATGAAATCATACTGTTTTCCTGTTTTCCTTATTCTAAGGGGCATTTAAACTATGCAATATAGCTTCCCCTTCCTATTTATCTCAGCTTCTCTTTAAATCAATTAAATTTTGGCTTTCCCCTGCTCTCAAAGGTGCATTGAATTGGCATTTAAATCAAGAAAACTGACATTTCCCTATTACTGAGGTGTGAAAAACTGCAGCCCTTTGTTTGCAAGCACTTTCATGTCCCATTTACCCATATCCTCTGAGGAGTCTGTTGTAGCAACATTAGATATTAATTAATGAAGCTGGTTCATTGCTTACTTTGAAGAACTGGCACAAATAACTATGATTTGGCAGGGGTGCTGCTCAAATGCTGAGCTGATCACAGTAAAAGAGGATGTGAATGCCACAAGGACATCACTTTAGAGCAGAGATTTCTATCACGTGAATGCCATTACAAAAACAAGTTTTTCATAGGACCTAAACAGATGAAAGCAAACAATATGCAGCCTTCCTCACCACTCCCTGAAAAATAACTGTGTTTGGGTTTGGAGGGGGGTTTGTGGGTTATAACTGCTTATCAACTCTTTAAGTCTATTCTGCACCCCAACTTTTGGCTCTATAAGGACAGAAGCAGCTTAAGCTGAATGAGTAATATGGAAACTTGTCACTTCTTTGCCACAGTGTTTCCTGAATCTGGTGTTTCACATGTATAACAATAATAAGACTCCAGCATCCCTTTCTTCTGTGATTTCAAGCATCTTCAGAGTCACAGTCACCTTCTTGCAACTATGGCGTTGTCTTTCTCTCTTCCTTTACAACATGGTCTTATAGAAAAAGGTGTTAGGGGCTTTTTCCTAGCTTGCACTCTTTTTTTAAGTCACATCAGACCCTGAAGTGACTAGAGGAAAAATGTGATGCATGTAGAACACAGACTTCTGATGGGCTTTTAAATTTTTCAAATACTTTGTTTTAAAAAAGAAAAATAAATTCAAAAAAGAAAACCCAAACCCACACAGCAACTCCACCATAGGCAAAATGGAGCACCAGTCTGTTTCTGGAGGCCAAAAACAAGTCAGAAAAAATGTTGATTAAATCTTTATTAATAAAAAATTCCTAGT
>JAOTQP010001286.1:109445420-109455951 GCA_026413545.1 Cichladusa arquata | reverse complement strand
TGCGCTGTGCCGGGACAGAGAGTGCGCTGTGCCGGGACAGAGGGTGCGCTCTGTCGGGGCAGGGGACACGCTGTGCCGGGGCAGAGGACGCGTTGTGCCGGGGCAGAGGATAGGCTGTGCCGGGGCAGAGGACGCGCTGTGCCGGGACAGGGGATGCGCTGTGCCGGGGCAGAGGATGCGCTGTGCCGGGGCAGGGGACACGCTGTGCCGGGGCAGAGGACGCATTGTGCCGGGGCAGAGGGTGCGCTGTGCGGGGCAGAGGATGGGCTGTGCCGCTGCCCCATCCCCCTCTCACCTGCGTGTCCCAGGGAGAGCCCGTCCAGAGGCAGGAATGGGACCCCGCTCCGCAGCGAGCACCGCCGGGCCCGGCCGCCCTTTATGGGACGCGGCAGGCGGCTCTCCCCGCCCGGGGGCGGTGGCACAGGCGGGACGGGAGCGGAATGAGGTGACGGCAGGGGAAGGAGCCCTGGGCCGCAGCTCCCGCCCGGGTCGGCCCGGGACAGCCCGCGGCGATTCGCGTCCCCGCAGCGGCCCCTCGGTCCTGCCTGTCATCCCAAGCGCGTCGCTGGAGTGCCCAGGCGGGACTACAGCTGCTGCGTTAATTATTCTTTTCCCTGAGAAGAGCGGGGTGAAGTAGACTGGTGCTTGTTTGGGTAAAAGTTTTTGTTCAGAAACGCAAACGTGGCTATACATATACACTAATTTCTTTAGTAAAGCCAAAGGAATGATCTCCACTCTCATGGTAATGAGCAAAACCTGTGATCATGTAGTCTTGGTAAAACTAGAACAAAGTCCAATATAGATCACAAAACTACTTTTACCTTCCCAAGATAAATGCACAGATCTTTTTCATAGTTGTAACCACATTGCATTGAAAATCTAGTCCAAAGGGTATGTCCTCACCTTTCAGAATTGCCAACAGAAAAAGTAACAAACAGCTTTGGCTATTTAGTCTGCTCCTGCTCCACAACAAAACTTTTTGCTCCTTTTTTTTTCCCCTAGCAGGAGCTGTGGGTAAGAACACAGAGGCGTAGTGTGTGAGATACCCAGTTACTGTCACCTCTACTTGCATAGTGCATTCTATCTCAAATGATAATGACATAGCTCATAATAGCTCCTAGCATATTTATAAGGGTGTAAACCACACTGCAGGGAGACCACCTCTAAAACAACACCCACACAGCATTTGTAACAGGTAAGCCTGTTTTCATAGGGCTTTTTACTGATGTGCTGTCAGAGACTTGACAATGTGATGGTCTCTCCTGAACAAAGACTGAAGGCTCATCACTGAGAGATCTGCAAGACTGACACAGGAAATACTTTGCAGATGAGTTCATACCAAGCACTGGCATCAGTTACCCTATACATTTATCCTGTTATGTGAAAAAGCACTCTAAGAGTAGTAGTACTCACTATGGCAGCTTCTGGTTTATGGATACTTACATGTATTAGCTTGTTAATGCTATTAGCTACTAGTTTGCTTTATCAGTCTCCTTGTTACCTGCCTTAGTAATCAATTTCTATCTTCAGTCTTGTTCTATTTAAGGGCAATAAACTTCTGCAACACACCATTTTTGTCACCATAAATGCCCTCACACTGAGCAGCCTGTTGAATTGTCAGACTTCTTCCTGAAAGAGAGGAAGTTTCTTCCCAAACAGCCATAGCGAATGGTCTTCTTGGGCTATGAGGGTGGGCATTTGTAGTGGTAGCACTGTGTCCTAGACAGAGCTAACAACATTATTGTTTATTGTATCTGCTTTTTTCTTTTACCTTTAAAATCTCATTTTAATATACTCATTGGTTTGTCAAGGACATTATCAGAAAAGCTGTCTATGCTCTAACATGCCCATGGCACAGGCTTTGTATTTGGCAAGGAAACAGACATAAGCATTTCTCTTGGAAACCTCACAAACATCTATCCATTTCAGAGCCATTCCAAAATACTCAGAAGCTGGGGAACACCAGGTCTCTAAAATTTGCAGTTGCTTCACTGCTGCATGTGTATAATTTGGCTTTATCATTTAGCATACATGGTCATTTACCCCTTTAGTTTTGGAGCCCTGTTTAATGCACTGGACTAGAAAGGGCTTATTTAATGAGAAATCTTTCCACTATTTCTCTCACTCAATCTGTAATTATGTCCTATCTATTGTATTTTCTTCTAGCAAGAATATAGAATAGTCTGAATATGGAACTGCAGGTTTCCCCAGTGTTTTTTCTTTCATGGTCATTCTGGCAGACTGTTTCTAAAATACTGGCACAATTATTTTAAAGTACTGCTACAAAAGCAAGGCATACTATTATCTTGAGCTGACAAGAGGGAATTCTGAGATCCAAAGAAGCTAAAATAAAATTATCCAAAAATCTTATATGCCTCATAGGAGAGCAGTTTAGGACTCTGTTGGGTTTTTTTCATAACTACTTCATGCCATACTACATTTACCCACTTACAGCTGTCATTCACCTCAGATCCAGATTTAGGTATTCAGTGTGTTGGTAAACCAGATTTTCAATCAGACTTTGAAAAACTTGGTTAGTGGCCACCTATGATTAAGTAACTCACACAACATCAATTACAAACTCAGGGGCAAGGTAACAATTCAACTTTTAAGACAGATTCAATTGCCTTAACCACTGACCCATTCTTTTCTCCCTGGAAGCCTTGGTGCATCACTACTAAAAATTCTGTCATGAATATGTAAGTAGTCCTACTAAATACATGCTATGGTACTAAATATATGCTATAGTCTCTTGAATATAACAAACTCAGTTCATATCCATGCTTTATGCAAAAAGAGGCAGGGACCCTATGAAATAAATAGTACATAATCCCCAGTTTTGTAAAAATACTTTTACAAAAGGTACATTTCCAGACTAATACTGTGACCTTAACAAAGTGTTAAAATAACATTTGTGTACACATAACTATTAAACAAACATGATACTGAATTATTTGTGATCCCATGAAACATGCATACTTATTAGAAAGAATTTGAAATTAAAAAATACATCAATATGACTGATTAAATGGATAAATCTCCCACCTTTTCTTGCTAGGATTACCTGATATAACCTTTCGTTGGACATTAAAAGAAAAACCCTGTCACAAAAAGAAAAACAAACAAACAGTCTATATTGAGTTACACTTTGAAGCTGATCTGTTAATTATTCACTAAACAAAGTTTATCTAATAAACTTAGCTACTCTCACTTCTTGGAACATCTGTGAGCCTGGTGCCAGTCTTTCCGGGGACTGGGTTTGGGTATTTTTTTCCACACACTTTTATGGCAATTTTTTTACTTTTCCTTGCCACTTAACCTTCTGTAAGAGTAGTGTGGCATTACAAATTCTACAGTGTTGCTCCAGGGCTGTGTCCTTTTCATGATTGCATGGGTACTCTGACAATGTTTAGAGAGATGTGGACAAATCGAGTGAAAGCACATTTCCAAATGCATATGCAGAAAGGTACAGTTTTGGCACATGAGGGCTGAGTATTCTCGCCCCACAAACCACTGGAAAAGCAGATTTTCCACCTTTTCATAAATCACAGAATCAGAAAATAGTCTGAGCTTAAAGGCACCGAGAAGGATCATTGAGTCCAGCTCTTAAGTGAATGGTACATACAGGGATCAAGCCCACAACTTGGCATTATTAGCACCATGCTCTAACCAACTGAGCTAATCTCAAAATTAGTCTTCTTACCCTTCTGCAAATAACATTTAATTCCATTTCATTTTTACAGAACCTATAAATCACTCTTTTTTTAAGGGAAGTGTGCTTGACCATATGGCTCTCCATGAAAAGACCAAACTTCCCTGAGTAGTATTTTTAATGAATGTATTAACATCTTTAGGGAACTTTCAGAAACTTTTCCTTCATCGGTCTGTTAGTAACTCTAATTATTCACTATTTACCTCAACTAATTGTTTTGCATACCTGTTCTGTCAAATTTTGAAAGGAGTCTATAAGGAGGCTTGCATTAAAGAAATGCCAAAGTTCCACCATGTGAAGTAAAAAAACTTTGCCATGCAAAAATTACCTATCAAAACCAGTTTAGTTTGTTAGCTGCTTCCAAGGACCAGTGCTATCACTTACTTTTCTCATTCATTTTACTCTTCAAATATTTCTCCAAGCCAAACAGCTCAGCAGAAATGCAGGGCTCATCTCTCAAAACCAAGTGGAGTTGAGGTATTGATGAAGAATTAAATGGCAGAGAGTTGGTAGGGGTATGTAAATTCATATTGTATGTAGCCTGCAAAAGATACGTAGGGCTGTAGTGCTGCTGGGGAGAGCCTGAGCACAGAAGGGACAAGAAACATTTTTCTTCACCATTGCAGTGTGTGGCACCACTGCAAATCATCAGCTCTGTAGTAATGATCACTCCCAGTAATGAAGAGATTGCTTTCTGGGACGTCCAGCACTTCCTTTCATTGTTTTTATTTTTAATCTTTACTACAAATGTGAACGTAAACTCAGGAAAAAGCAAAAAGAAACAACACATTTAATGAAGAGAAAAAGATATTGGATAAAAGTGAAAGTAAAGGGTAAGTACTGATCTCTAGAGTGCATGGAGCACACCTCTCAATGATGCACACTACCAGAAATGTCAGCAAAAGCAGGAAAACACACACTTTTACATAAAAGTTGCATGGCAAAAACACTGAAAAAGACTCTGCATTTCTAAATCTTTAGCACATCTTTGTGCATTTACTGTTAAATGCCAGTTTTCAAAGGCTGAAAGTTACAAATTTCTCTTTATTCATTTCAATTCATGCCCAGTGCAGCACTACACTCACATGAAAACAAAGACATTTTAACATTTGTCATTTTAGTTTTATCTTAGCACTAAACTGCAACCCGGTTTTTTTGGATCCATATGCAACAAGCTGCACAAGCTTCTTCCAGCAAGCTATATCTTTTGCATCTTTCTCAGAGGGCATATGAATGAATACTTGAACTTTTTTGTCACTCTTGTTTCTCAAGTATTCTGAAGAAGAAGACTAAAGCTCCCAGTATCACCAAATATAGGGATGATAAATTGCATTACCACAAAATAGAATTTGTAATTGATTGGAATGCAACTGAATAAAGCAAAATTGAAACATAGGCATATTTATATACCTTTTTAATATGTCCCTGGAAATTTATTGATCTATAGAGACAAGAAAAGTTGGCTTGTTATTCAATTTCACATCCATTACAGAGATGCAGGGCCAAATTGCATATTTTAATATTCTTGTCTATTTTGGTTAAAACAAACATTGTATTGAATAGCATCCACTTTTTCAAATTGCTGTAAAGAGTACTGTGCATTTTGATGTACGCACACAGACTCTTCTCTCATTCACTTCTGTACTACTCTCTCTCTGTCCTTGCAGGTAAAGTGGACTCAGGCTCACCAGATTTAACACAACCTGACACCTCTGCAAAGGCATCTTAGAAGGTTCTAGTAGCCCATCATGCCTCCCAGTGCATAGACACTATTCCTCAGCACTGAGACATGCTGGCATCCTCATTTCTTGACTAGTTGTTCTGTCAGCCAGTCCAGATGCTCAGAATGGAGCAGCATGAGGTGCAAAAGGAATCAGGGAACTTGTGAATAAGAAGAACATATTCATAGTTTTGCAGCTGGAAAATTTCCCATTAACCTAGCAACAAGCTGGCCCGGGACATCACAGAGGAGAACTGTTCCAAAATTAAGAAGCCAAAGTGTACTTCTACAGCTGTGTTAGAGAAAACTGTACATCCTGAAGGTGTGGTGGACTTACCTCTACATGGTGAGATTGTGACAGCAACACCTGAAGAAACACAAAAGCCTTAATTTTCTCACAAATCCCTCCAGCCTGCAGAGGAGGAAGGCTGGCTGTCTAGGACTTATCATACAAGGACATCAGGTCAGATCCTCAGTTCATTATGCTTGTTTCCTTCTTCTCTCAAAATTTAACCAGTTGACCTCAGAAATGCAAACACCATTAGGACTGACCAGGGACTCTGCCAGCTTTTCTAGACTCCCACACACCTAATTTCATCTGAAATCATAGTTTAAATATGCTTAGTAACATCCTTTAGCCCTGAAGACAACTGATAGAAAATGGCCAACAGCCACACTGTTTTATACTGCAAAATAAGATGTTTACAATCAAAATGGTGAAGAATTCTCTCTTGCTTGTGTAAAAATTCAATTCAAGCTGCTTGGCAGTTTTTTGGGAAAAAGCCAGGGAAAGCCCTAAGCCTAAGCCATTCCAGGACATTTCTAATATCTTAATAGAATGGACAATTATGTTCTGTCTCCTGTCAAGGTTCCCTGGCACTAATTTAAGGGTTAGTTAATTTAACATGACGTCATCAGTGCCTAGTATAAGATGCAGAGCCAATAAGCTGCCAAAAAAAGACTCTACTAGGCGTTTATTTGAAAACCTACCATGTTTAACATTTGGGTGTAGATGGCTAATTAGGGTCAGTTATTGCATTTCTTCAGATCTTAATGAATCTAATGCAGTGGCTGTTTCCATCTCACAGATGCTGCTGGTGGGAAGTCTTTCTCTGAGGCTTCTGCAAAGCTGCCTCCACACACAAGTGCCAAGTCTTTTAGCACATCAAGGGCTAGAGCACAGTCCCATTCACACAACCAGGGAGGGCCTTCTGCCTTAAATATGCAACATACCAGCAATGAAAAAGAGGAGAACAGGCACTGCCAATCTCTGCTTCTGTGACCATACAGGAGCCAAAATAAAATTAAAAAAAAAAAAAAAAATAATAATAATAATAATAAAAAAAAAACACCAGGAGAGAAAAGAGCCAGACATGCAGCTTCTTAGGGATACCATTCTTCCCAGTCTCAATCCGAACTGACACCATTGCTGAGCCTCTAAGCATGACGTACGGACACTGCACTTCAAGTTGCCTCATGAAAAAGGAAAGGTATAAGTGCCCAGCATCCCAGCAGAATTTGCTCCAACTATGAACTCATCTCACTGGCAGTGGAGGCATAGTTGGCAGCATTTCTTGGAGCTAAGGAAAGCTAAGTAAGGAGCTTCTTCATCCCATAGAAGTATAAGGTGGGTGCAAGAGGTTGGTCTGTGTCAGGATATGCTGTTTGCATGCCACTAGACTTGGGAATCTGACGTCATATTCACTGCTACTGAACCACTAGAAGTACAGGTGTGAAGCAGTATTAGTACAGTCCAAGAAACACAGAAGAAGAGATGAAATAAAAAATGGCAAGAGGTCCTTTAATCCATAGATTTTTAATCTGTGGGATGTATTTTGCCAAGGCAGTAGCAAGAAGACATAAACAAACCTTTCTCACCACAGAGTTACATTCTGTAATTAGTGCATTAAAGAGACACTAATTAACTCTAAGCAAGACCAACTCAGTTGAGATGTGTTGCTCCAATCTTCTTCCTCTTATGACACGATCTGCACTGACAGGTGTTTGTCTACTTCCTGTGATGCTGAATCATATCAAAATTGATGAAGAATCAGAGGAATTGCCAGAGGTGTGCTGCTGTGGGGGGGCATCTCCTTCAGGTAAATGGGAGCCTGACCACACTGATGCTCCAGGTGCCTCTGCTCAGAGTGACTGGACTCAACTCTGAGTATAGCTGCTAGACACAAAACACCTAATTCCTTGACTCACTTTTCTTATACTTTAAATAGTTCCCATACTTGCAGAAATTCATTCCATTTTTTTCTGACAAATGAGAACTGAAGCCTATATGCAGCCTTGCAATTTCAGGAACACAAGTATACTTGTAGTATGATTTTATTGACTAGGTTCATAGTAGGTTTTCCTAGCAAATGCCAATATTGAAAAACCAAACTTAGACAAGGGTCTAAAGATTAGTTGACAGTGCAGTCAAAGTTTGATACAGTTTAATGAAGTTTTCCCATTACTTTCATTTAGTCAGTGTTCTGCCTGCATCTTATCACTAGATCTGTTGTCAAGAGTTGAGTTTATCTATTTTCTGATTTACCAGTGAAAATAGTGATAGGCAGTTTTTCATTTATCTTCATCCTACTGAAGTATAACAATTGTAATGTAGTTTTACAAGAGTCAGTCTCAGGTATGAGGAGTCTGAGCAGATAGAAAGTGCATAGCCCATTTTCCTCACCCTGCTTAAATTCATCTTTTTCCTCCCTTTTGCTTGCAGTGCAGTTAACTGCAATTTTCTCGAGCGAATTCAAGTCCAACAGATCCTTTATACATTTTGAATGGAAAGTATTTCACACTCTGTGTGCAAGTTGACTTTTGGCAGAATACTGGAATTACCTGTAATTGAAAGATACACTAAATAATTATGTATGTGATCACAGGTTATGATTACTGCTAATTTGCTCCTTCCATTCCTCCTCCTGTTTCATATCATGCATCCGTGACAATGCAATCTGCTCCCTTTGAAGAATTTTGTTGAGAAAAGCAAGTTATAGAAGACTGCAAAATTAAAGGAGATGACCAAAACTTCTTATAAACAAAAGCTACAAAAGGTATTGTAGAACACATCAAGCTTTATAATGAGACAGAGTAAGAAGGTGAAACAGTTACTCCAATAAAACAGTAAACAATTAGTTGATGGTTAATGCTTGAAAATGTTCTAGAGGGTATGATGCAGTGCATGTGTCTGTCTTTTGTGAGATTAAAGAAGCTGTGAGAGTGCTAGATTAATTTCAAGTATCACTGTCAGAACAAATGCAGAGAATAGGTTGTTTAAACTCAGCAACAGAATCTTGAAATATCTAGGACTGGTTTATACAAATCTGAAAATGTCACCTAATTTGGTTCATCTCATTTACCTTCAATTAGGCTTTCCAGCAGTTTAGAAACTCCATATCAGCCAAGAAAGAAGAGTTTATAATTGGCTACAAGTGTTCATATTCACTCCTTTGCCTTGGAGAAAACAAACTGCTGTCAGCAATTTAAGGTGGTTATCAATCCTGCAATGATCTTAGGCTGTCCTCACTTGTTAATGCAGCAGCTTCTGCTACCCTGAGAGAGAACTGCTGCCACATGATATTTGCCCAACTCACTTTAGGCCCTTTCAGGACTGCCAAAAGGGTGCTGGCCTCCAGTTTGAGAAATAATTGTTGAAAACAACACTTTTCCATTATACCTCCAGTTTTCTTATAAGTCACCTTTGAGGAAAAAAAGTAGTTCTGTGTGCCTGGAAGAGCTTTGGTATCGGAGCTGGGTCATGCACAGCAAGGTTAAAGTCAGGCAAGCTGCCAGAACAAAGTCGTTTTGCTCAGCATTGGCTTCAACTCTCACACATCTGCTCCGTAATTCATCAGCTTGGTGCTGTCAGCCTTTGGAAGAACCAGTGCCTGAACAGCATACAAGACAACTATTTCTAAATACTTCTGAGCATCTGGGTTCAGGTATTTGTTGGTTTAACAGCTCTATCCCTGTAATTTCATCTGGGTGACCCAGGGATGCCAAGAACTGGAAGTTATTTTTACGGATATTGTTGGGAGAGATTCGTTCTCAAAACTCCACCCTTTTAAAAATTTTATTCCCTAAAATCTTGCAACTTATTTAAAATGTTTTTTTTCTCCTAATTAGCTTGTTAAACAACATATTCACAAGTAAGTGCAGCTCAGATTCAATAGTTTAAATCTTTAAGCATATTCTTTTATGCACAATTTGCAATATGCAGAATTTCAGGCACATGTGGACAAGATCATTCTGCATTAATCAAAACAGGCACATGTAGCAGGAGCAGTTAGTCAGCAGTAAACTAAAAGCCAACAAGGACAAGTCCTGTTCTCAAACATTCACATTTTGCACATAATTGCTTTGATTTTTTTCTGTATGTTACAGATACAGTTTTCTATTTTTTTATTTGTCTGAATGCGTAGTACATATAGTAGAGGCATAAAATAGTATCTGATCCAAACAACATTTCTGAATATAAAAGCAGTGTATCAGATATGATTCATTAACCTCATTTATTTTAATTGTTACCCAGTCCAAAATTATATCCTTTTCTATTACACCATAATGACTTTTTAATTTGCCAGAAGTACAAAAAATGAGCAAAAGAAAGATCAGAAAATCTTACTGCAGAATTTCAGTTCTCTCAAAAAATAGTTGCAAAATATTGTTCTAAAAGAAATTTGTATTAAAGTGTGAGTGGTTTTATGGTTTTGAAATTGATGGGAACTTTGATAGTTCTGAAATGGATAGTGCTTCATAAATTTTAAAGCACTCTCTTTTTTTTCCTTGACTCATTTATTTACGGTTTCTCAAATGAATTCTTTAAACTCAAGCACTTAATCCATGTCAACATTTCCATTTATGTCATAGTTAAGTAAGCTTAGAAATTAGGAGTAAATAGTGTAGTCTTGTGGGAGTCCAGAGTATTCCTCTGGCTTCCCTGGAGGCCTCAAGACCCCCCTGGTGGGGGTCCCCAAAAACCCTCAAATGAGACCCAAGTGTCTCAGGGGCTGGATTTACCTCCTTGGAACAATCTACCAACATTGAGAGAAGAAATGCAAGCTGCAAAAATAAATAGAGTGTAAATTAGACTGTTA
>JAOTQP010001286.1:109430987-109445320 GCA_026413545.1 Cichladusa arquata | reverse complement strand
AACACGTAATTTAGAGTATAAAAGATAAGTCCTGCCTCTGCCAGGCAGATTCTGCCCTGGACGTCTGGCTGAACAGATCTCTGTTAGCTGGGCAAAGAATTCCTGCGATAAGAAACAATAAGCAAGCTTGAAACCTCTGAGAACAACCTCCTGCAGTCTCTCATCGGCGGGCATCGGGAAAAACCTGAATTCTAGACCATCTTCATGTCCTCCTGAGGTGATCTCAAGCATAAAGAGGCACCTCGGGCTGGGACAGAGTCTGGCTCTGTCACCTCCTCCCTACAAACACTGGAGCTGAAAACCAGGAGATTGAACTGGTGCAGGTGTCTGCCCAAGGAGTGGGGCTCACAGGAGTCACCAGGCAGCACTTGAGAAGCACAAGAGGGCCTGTGAAGCAGCTGTGTTACCAGTGAGTGAACACCTCTCCCTGTGGTTTTCCTGCTGTACTATTCCAGGTAGTAAATGAATCTGCCTCACCTTGTTCTTCCCACTGGCAGCAGGCTCAGCTTGGAAAGGAGCATCTCTTGGCTGCTTTCAGGCTCCAAATTCCACCTTCTGTAAACTTGCGTCTTGCCAAAGGATCATTAAAGTAATTTTTATCATTTTTGGTTTGTAAGAGGAAAGCAAGTATTTGCTTATGAATTCTGTAATAAAGATTGGAAATGCACCATTAGAAGTGGCCTTTTTTATATGCATACATCCGAGCTACATGGAAATCTGACAAAGGCAGATATTCACCTGTTCAGCTGTTTCTTTCATGGATCTGCAGTGCTGCAAGACAAGCAGGCAGAATTAACCCCTGTCAGCAGCATTCCCAGGACCACAGTAAGGAGGCCCCAGGCTGCAGTGCCTTGTCTGTGTCTGCAGTTCCCTTAGTTTGCCACGGGCATGTTCCTGCTTTGCCAAGGATGAAGCCCTCATGACCATGACTGCAATCATGCAAGCTCTTCTGTCTCCTTTGAAAGATGTCTTTTTCTCCTGCACAGAACTGCAGGACCTGTAAGATCACTGCCTGCTGCTACCTTACACCATCTACACTCTGATCACTCTATTACAGCAAGCTACAGCTTGTGACATTGTCAAAGGACAACAGAGACAGCAAAAAGCTCCAGGTATCTCCAGATTCAAGGACAGTAAAACTCATCTCCCCGTATGGTTTCTGCAGCCAATTTGGCTTCTGAATCTCCTTCTCTGTGCTCTTCAAAAGTTGTGCCAGCACCAAATGAATCTCTGATTTTCTGATGCACTAAAAGCATGGCAGATGCACCATCAAGCTCAGTTTTGCCAAGTGTTAATAGTTCTGGATATGCATCATGAGCCCCTCTTGGTGCTAATTTCTGGACAGAAAAAATTGTCTTCATGGTTCCATATCAGAAACTGCTCAGTGCTGGAGAGGTATCACACCTGCCTCTCTTTCCATTTTCCAAGTCTAGAAATATATGGGCATTTTTTCTTGAAAGCTGTTTCTGCCAGACTCCCTTAGATCCATGGCACAGCAGTCTGGTGTTAGTAAATCTGTTGGACTACGGATGTAATGAAAGTCTGCAGGCCACCACCAACTGCTATTTTCCTGTCTGGTGAAAGTCTACACCATCCTGGACATCTTTGCTGTATTCAGAGGCGATAGCACATTGAGCTGTGCGATGTAGGATGTGATGATATTTTTCCCTGCACAGTGTTTCCTGGGCAAGGCCAGTGTTTGATACACTCTCATGGGCTGAGAACCCAAAGGCAATGCATGCACACAAGCCTGAGCCATGCACACTCTGCTACTGGTAGAAAATCTGAAAATGAGCATTACATACTCTACTATCTTTCTTTTTCTTGTTTTCAGGTCTGCATACATAAAAAAACCCTCTTTTTTTAAAAAATATGTACTCATTTCAGTACAATCTATTTAAATTTTTTGACCAAATCTTCAGCTGTAACAGGTCACAATAACACTTTTTCAAGTTTTTAATACAGTTTGACGGGTAAGACTGTGAAAGCAGTAGCTCATTATTTTATATTTATGAAGCAAGCTGAGATTCTATAATATCCTGTCCTGATGTGATCTATTGTTGTACTCTTATTTCCAGCCACTTTTATCTGACTGCAACTAGAAATTCTACCCATAGGTACTGATGTGTTGCCTTTGAATACAATCACATATTGTTGCCTGTTCTCTCAGTTTGATTTATTTTGGGTGATAAATGAACATCTTGAGGCAGTCATCAGACTTTAATTTGACTGAACAGATCGTAACTGAAAATCACAATTTTCCTAGAGCACTGTTGAAGAGCAGCCAGTCATTTCACATTACCCATACATTGTTGGCTGTTTATTGGTTCTCTGCAACATGCACTAGAATCCTTTTTGCAGTATTTACAGCACTATTCATGTATTTTAGTATCAATGTTTTATAAGCTACCAGCAGCAGGGAAAAAAATTTACTCACAGAGCATGTGACACTGGGAAGAACATAGAAATGCAAAGAGCTACCTATACACATCAAAAAACATATTAAGTTGCCTCACATGCTATGAAAGCTAAAAAATCATTTATAGCTGTGTATAAGAACTTTTTAACTTTTTTTTTTCTTGCTGAAAGCCTCTGAAGAGCCTCAGGTTTAAGAAACACTATACTTTCCCTTGCAAGTCTTTTTTTAACACAGCTGACTATAGGTCTTGATCTGCTGTTACACTGATGTTAAACTGTTGCCGATGAAGGATTCATTTCTGATTTATAAGGCTGGAAATGTTTTGTCTCTTTCCTCTCCTGGTTGCTGTCTTTGCTTTCCCTTGCCTTTTTTCAGCTTTACATTGAGTTTGAGGACTGGTAAATAAACTCATTCAAGCTTCTATACAACATCAGCCACAGGATATTGGCCTCTGTTGAGCCCAAAGACTTCTCTCTGTCTGAACCATATCTTGCAGAAAACACCTGATCTCACTTTGAAGACAGCAAAAGAGGGAGATCCTGCCACTTCTTTTCCAGCCTGCCTGCATTTTCTTGTAATCTCAGTTTTCCAGTTTCTAGACAATGGCATCCAGAATGGTATCTTTTGTTACTTTTAGTCACTTTTAATTGTTAAGCACATGTAGAGTTCTAGTAAAGCTGATACACAAGAAAGAAGCTTTTCTTATTGTAGCAACCACATCAACTAGACCAGCAGCTGATTTTAACAAAATTTATTTACTTTAAAAGAGCAAAATTTTCTGGCTGAGTTCTGGTATAACAGAATAAGCACGGTCAGCTTTCACGAGAAAAACTTTCCAAGGGCTAGAATCTCTTAGCTACTTTCATAGGAACCCCACCAGAGTGCTCTTCCCTGCAGTGTAAGGCCAGTACCACTGCAGGTCTACATTCTGAGAAATGGGCTGCACCATTGACTTCTCTGCTGGACAGCACTGTAGGGCTCCACAGGGAGAGGAAGGAGCTTGGGTTGTGTATTTTTTCTGTACTTCTAGTGCTCAGCACAGCAAGACATCTTTTGTGCCATTTGATTCATCTCACAAAGGATTCGTGTGAACTTAGCACTCCTGCATGCCAATCCCCCTGTACCACCCTAACTCCAAGTTAGCCTCTGTCTCAGAAGCTTAAAACTTACACTGTCCTCACAAAGGTTTTGAACCCTCAAAACTACATCTTTTGAAATTTGAGCCTTTGTACCTACTTGGTACTGGTTTTACTACTGTGAGACAAAAAGAAAGACTTTGTGGTAGTCCTCAAAAGTCAAAATCCTTTGCTATGTCCACCCTACAGTAGCTGATGCTTTAGATAATTTTCTGTTCAATTATTTATGCACCATTTTTTCTGATAAGCATATTTATTTTGCTACAGAAACAAGGAAAAGACTGGCATTTTCTACCACTTTTGATGGGAAATATGTTTTTATACCAAGGTTTGGATTTCTTTAGTTATTATCTGTGCAGCTCATTCAGAAGAAAGTCCTGGAATGGTTTCACCTTTCAAAATCCACAAATTTCCTGCTAAAATAATTTAAAACTGTACAAAGGATAAAAAACCCCAATTATATGACCTGCTGCCACAAGCAGATAGATCTTCAGAGAAAACCATTTGTTGTCACGTCTTGCTTTGAAACTATCCTGGGGTGCTGTTGAGCAATACATTTCACTGCTCATGCTTCCTTAAGTGAGGAAACAAGGTAAAAAAACATGGTGATGATAATAACTAGGTATGGACTCTGTGCTGAGCCTCTTTAAGGGAGTAACTTTCAAAGACATGTGGAAGAAAATACCTAGTGAATTCATGTTGTAGAATACATCTTTGTGTAGTTTGACCTATAGACTCTATTTATTCTGAGTCTCACTACAATCCCTTCTGCAGTTGCCTTATGTTTCATGGAATGGCTGAAAAGTATATGATGCAATTATGAGAAAATATGTTTGGAAGGTGAAACGACTTATATTTTAAATGCCTTATAATTTCTTGTGTAAAATACTTTTATTTTATTTTGAGCAAAACCTCAAATCCTGGTTCTCTTGCATCAAGAACTGCTGCTGTCAGTCCCTGGCATTAATTCAGTTGGAGAGAGACTGAACTGGTGAGGAAGTTTAGAATATTGCTCCATCTTTCAAAAATGTATTCAAAACAACATCATGGACTTTTCAGCTGCAACCTCTCCTGCCTCTCTTCCCAGCATCAAGTGAGTGAGATACAGAGGATTGCTGGAAGAACAAAAACAAATACACATTAGAGTGTCTGGAAGCACAGCATGCCAAATTACATACTGTGCTGCTCAAAGTCCACTGGAATTCTGAGAAACAGGAAACAACAATAACTTTACCATGAAAATCCCTGTTCTTCAGGCATAAACAAAGTTCTACTATCTGCCCAGCCTTCTGTGAGTCATCTCTAACAGTACTCTTTAAGGAAAATTTGACTTGACTGAGTGAATATCAAACTAATAATGAATACATGTTCCATGAGCTATTGTAAATTCTTATGTAATTCACTGGCAGTGAAATTCTCCATCCCATAAACTGAGCATGAGATGGGCTGCCAGGCTTAGAGGTGCCTCAGGCCTGGCTTTGCAAGGAGGGTAGGATGGCCTTCCCATTCTATGGGACGCACTCAGGACTAAAGTCCTGCCTTGGCAGGAATGCCAGCCCAGAGTTCAAGGCCTATTTGAATACCCATCCATACTGGCAAAGCTTTGCACTTCAGACTGAGTTGTACACAAGTTGTACTTAAGCTGTCAGGTTAGGGGAGAGTTTTCAACCCTGATGCTGGTGATGCTCATCTGGAGAGGGGAGCTCATGTGGTCCCTCTGCTAGAACTGTCATTTTCTGCACTCCAAACTGTCTCTCTGTTTTTTTTTAATCTACATTCCTTTGAATTAAACCCCGTCAGTATTATTCAAGTAGGGTAATTTAAGACAGACAGCTAGTAAAGCCAAGCCCTAAAAGAATATTATCCTCTTTCTGTTGAACCACATGTAGGAAGAGTAACAAGAATAAATTGGTTCATCCTATTTTATATTTCCAGCCAAGGTATTCAGCTGCCTTGATATGAAATAGCTCAAAAGTAAATTTTCTTCATTTAAGATAAGCAACAGTGGAGTTGCATTCAAAAGATCTGTGTCAGCAGCTCCTTGTTTCAAGCCTGTATTAAAAAACATGATGAATGTTATTTTATGGCTGTATGTTCAAGCCAAGCAATTTATGGTGTTTAAAAATTAATACAGATTGAAAAGTCTTTGATAATGCAAAGCTCAGCACTCTAGATTTCCTTTTGCTCCTTTATATGTGCTGCCAAAATATTTGCTAACCAGCTGTAACCTTTACCCCAGTTTCACTGGGAACTAAAATAGACTGTTGTGCTGTAGATGTGTTCCTCTGCTTTTAATTTGCTGTTCACGTATACTACAGCATGTAGTAACCAAGAGCCTTTTGTAGGGCAAAGGTAACCCAAAGGAATACACTGAAAGCAGCAAGAGGAAAACATCGAAAGTTGAATCCTACATGCAAGCAACATCCTCTGACATTTAGGCAAACCCGGATTTCTGAACTGAACATTCATGATCTTGAGTCATATCCAAAGCATTTTCTATCCAACCTCTTTTTTTTCTTTTCTACAGACTCTCTATATTCTGATTTAATGTAGAAGCAAGGAATTTTAATGTGTATAAAGCTAACATGCTTCAGGACGTCTCCAAAACTATGAGGAAAATGAATTATTCTGATTTTGCCTTCTTTAATGCAGCTCAGAACAGTTAAAATCCTCCCAAAAATAGCCAAAACAAGCTAGGATATTTTTCTTGGTATATATTAATAATAATATACAGTCCAAATGCTAATCCAACTAAAATCCTCTTGATCAGGTTAACTGAAAAAAAAGCCTTCAGGGAAAAGGCTTATAACTGTAATTTGCAATATGCAGCACCTTTGTCTAAGGGTTTTATAAATATTAAAACCCAGAATGCAATACATCATTGTAGTCTTGACTAAAAGGAGTTTTTAGCCTCAGAGAGTCAAGGTCACAGTCACAATTTCAGAATTCAGGACTATTCCCTGATTCAACAACCACGTCCCAAAAGACCAGTAAGAAAAGGAGCCATTACAGACTGGACAAGGCTGCCCAAAAGTAGCAATTATAGGCTACATCAGGCTGCAAAATAAATGATCTGCACCCTCCTGATTAGCCTGCAGATTGGGAAGGCATTAAACATCATTGTATTGCAAATTCCTAATTACAATCTGCCTCATGCAAGGCTCTTTGTCTCTCTGGCTGGAAGCCACAGTTTAGGCATTTTTTCTCTATTTTAGGCTTCTTAATGTGTTTTTCACAGAAAACCAATGGGATATCTCTCAAAAATATATTGTTTTAAGAATGTATACATTCTGGGATTCATAGCAACATGAATAATACCAAACCTCTGTGGATTTTAATGGCTTAACCAAGTTTGTTGCTATTGGATTTAAAGCTGAGAAAGAGCACATCTCTGCTGCTGGAAATACTGGGAGAGTTCTGTCCTTAGATTATTTTCCATGGTATAAAAATTCTCCCATTTTGATTATCCCTAGATGTCTCTGTAAGTCTTTTTAAAATATCATATTGTAGCAACAAAATTTTCTCTTAATGTAGTCTCTCTGTATTTATGTATTCTAACACATACACTCCACCTTAAAACTAAATACTGAAAAATCACACATCCACATATATAATTTAATTATTCATAAATACAAGTGACATTTTAGAAATTTACCATAAGACTGAAATCAGCAAGTTGCCAGAGGAAAGCAACGTACTTTACAGAAAATGAAAACCTCACTCTTCTTCCTCAGCCTTTTACCCACATGTCAAAGAGAAGAAAGATGTATTTAAAGCCAAGCTTTCATAAAGAATGCCTTTCTTACATATAAACATGCCAATCTTCTACATTCATAAAATATACATATTCTGAGGAAAAAAAAAAATCTACTCTTTGACTGATAGAACAGTATAATTTGCAAAGGTTTGAATGGTTATGCTTAAAGCACTGAGATGGACTGCTTCTGTGTACAGCAGGTATTTTTCTGGTATCTGTTGCATGTCTATCAATACAGAGTTGTTTTTAGACCTGTACAAGAACAAAAGAACAGAATCCATAGGCTAAAAACACTATACACTTAAATCTCCAGTTTCTTCAATTTCTTTAAGAAGCTTTAGAATCCTACTGCAAACCATGAGTCTTATTTTCATTACCATGACATGTATTCAAAATATTAATGCATGCATAGAAGTAAAAGAGATACTGTAAGGGTTGTGAAAGAAATGTGTGTGCCTGTGCATGTCTCACACTTCTACCTAGTTCATTACTTGATTTTTATTTTATTCAGTTGGTGGGGATGGGGATTCTTTGGAAGAATAATGTGTTCATTGTTTTAATGTGGATGCAAGCATAAAAGCTAGAAAATTAATTGTTAGGACAAAACCTGCTGACTCAACCACTCAGCAGTATTTCTTGTTCTTAAAATTATCTTGTATCAGCACATAGTTTTATGACTCATACATGCTATAAAGGATGGAGATGAAGATTAAGATTAGATTAGATAAGGTATTAAACCTAAATTTGTGTACTTTTCTAATTTTTGAGTTTACCTTTAATATTAAGGAAGGAAGAAGTCTCAAATTCCAATATGTGAAAGATATTGAAGTGTTACCCTCCACTGAGTAAACTGAGATTGGTTAGAAACACAGTGAAAAAAAAAGCAGAAAAGAGGAAAGATAAACATGTTTGAACTAAATTCAGCTTTTACCTATGTGGACACATCTACGTGGGGACATGATGTGTTAGGTTATGTCATGTTCTGCTTTCTCCATACTGCACATTAAGATTGAAATAATTTGCCCCATACTTAATGTCAAATCAGCTGCATCACACAAAAGTATTTCTGGGGCTAACATAGGAAATCAAGTTTTTGAGAAGTGAGGGAGTGTGAAATTAGAGGGTGTTACCTTTCCTGCAGCGAGACCCTCACACATCCTTCTCCTGGAGGCCTTGTTTGTTTATGAACCCACTTGTGCATGGACTCACTAACTAAAAGAACCTCATATCCAAGATCTAGAGCTTCTTCTTAAGAGCCAGGGTTACCTCTGTGCAAGGCTGTGCAGCTAACAGGCCCCTTTAGGCACCAGGCTGTCTCCATGTAGAGCCCTGTGCTGGTGCTGTGTCTCTTCTGTGTTATATTGCATCTGAGCTCCTGCCAGGTCACCCAAGGAACATGGTGGTCTGATTTCCATGCTGTTATTCAATACACAGAGCTCTGTAATTGGGTCAGGAAAACAGAGAGAAGTATTTTAATTAGTCAGCCTGCTGTTCTTTCATTCCTGATGTTCTGGTCATGCCTCCTGCACAGACATTTCTTATGGAGCAGCTCATTGTTGCCATGCCTGTCTCCTGAACTTGACTCACTAAACCCCCCTACAAGCAGTTCTTTAGTCCTAAAAAAGGCAGCTCTGGAAGAGTGTTGGCTTGCTCTGGTTGCAACACACAGGCCAGCAGGCTCAATGATCCTGTCCTGCTAATGTGATCCATCATCACACGTGGCTGGTGAATGCCCAGTCCGTGGCCAGGGCAGAGGGAGTACACAGTATTTGTGTGCTTGTGTTGGGGGATCATAGCTAAAAGTAACCACGAGGAAAGGTGGTGGGGATGTACCAGCAAGATCTAAATGAACAATTTAGCTTTCTGTTTGGGACCTTGTAAAGACAGATAACTCATTACATGAGTTTAACTGGACAGACCTCCAATTCCCTTGCCGGATTTGGGAAAACAGCATGGCTCGTGTCACAGTCCCCATATGTAGAGCACTCTCCTAAGAGTGTTCTGCTCTTCTGCAGCATATGCTTGTTTCAAAGAGAAAGGGAATAAACCTCTTTTTTTTTCATCTGGATCGAGCAGCAGCAGGAAAAGAAGCAGGGTGTTGCACTGCAGCCAGAGATAAACTCTCTAATGGAAAGATCATTGAGTAATGAAGACTGCCCAGGGAGCTATAGTGCCTGCCTCCCTGGGGTATTTTTGTGCAGGACATAACACAGCCATCTGTCAGAGATGATTTATACAGAGCCTATTCTGCCTTGGAGCAGGGCATAGTCTGACCAACCTTTTTGGATCCCTTCCAGACCAATTTTTTGTTATTCTCCATGCTAAGATTGTTGTGTAGGTATGAAGCACACTTTTACACATTGCATTTCTTTTATACTCAGGAGGAACAACACTTACCTGTTATAATTTATCTATTTACTGAAACCAAAACACAGGCACCTTTAGCTTTCCCTTTAATATGAAGCTCAGAGCTCTGCCAGAGTCTAGGATTAGGACTCTGCCCAGATCTGTCCAAACTCTAAAGGTGGAGGATAGAGCTGATCATCCACAGGGATGATTGTTTATGTGTTGTTATTTGAAGCTGGCAATTAAAGCTAGGCTGAAATATAAGAAAAAGCTGTGGCACAGGGAAACAAGAAAAAAGCACTGCACAAGCAGCTTTCTGTAATGGCTGGCTGATCACTGCCACATGATGGAGTGCAGCATCTTTGGAATGACCCTGTTTTTCTCATCCACAACCACGTAGAACCCAGTGATTCAATAGGTCATCTTAAATTGTTTGTCCTAACTACACAGTGAGATAGGCAAAGGAGAATTATTTCAAGCTAGTGATGTCTAATGTTGTCAAAGATATCTTGAAAGCAAAAATATATTCTGTATTAATGCATAGTGCCATAGGCACCATGTCCAATCAATTACCTTCTTCAAAGGGTTTTTTAATGGAAATTATCAGTTTCTATTGACTGATTAATAATCCAGTCTCTGCTTTTCTCTGTAGTTCACAAATTAGTTTGTGTTTGACATTTAATACACTCTCCTTTATGTTATGCAGAACATCTTTTGAAAAACCAGTAAGAATCAGATTTTGCATGCTATGAAGGCGCTATTTTGTAAACAGGATATCCTCACAGATTCTTCTTGTGCCATTGAAATAGTTCCAACATGCTGACAAATTAAGAGTGTTTTCTGCTCAAAATCTCATCACTACCATGTACATAACTTATCTTTACATACTTTCTATTAAGACACATAACCAAGTAAGTTATTCTTCCCTATAAACCACTCTCAACTGTTTTTTTTAAAGCATGCAGGTGATCTGTGAGCTATTTCATAGAACATGCTAGGAATATTATTTTAACAGTAACTGTGACCCACTAAAACCAACTGCTTATGTAGACCTCCCCAGTATATTTATTATTAAAATAGGTGTGCATGTGCATATGTGCTTAGAATTTAGGGAAGTCTTTTATTATGCTTTTCTTCTTGAAAATCCTAGAAAGAGGGCAGAGTTGGGCTAATTGATATGTAATGATTCATAGCACTAGCTGAGTTATTAACTTCAGACCTTACCAAAATATTATTGCTTTACCTTTTTCCCCATTATCTCATCTGATTGTCGTGAGACCTTTTCATTTTCTTGTCCTTGATATGCAGCAGAGCTGCTGAGGTAAGGAACCATCTTCCCCTACCACCTCTCTCCTACTGCAGACCAAGAAAATTAGAGCTAGAGCATGTTCATTTTCTGTTTGCTCTTGCTCCTTCTCCTGCCCAAGTTTGTATCAGGTCCTTAGCACCTCTTCTCGAAGGATTGTAATACTTGATGTCAGTGGGAGAAAAGAGAGAGCCTGTTTCATATGCATGACCTGTTAAAGAGGACATGTCATTTAAGGTGAGCTGGCAAGCAGAGTGAGATCACCAGCTGCACAGCTATAAACACAGAACAGGGTCTGGCTTCTGGGAAAGGTCATAGTGTGCTTTCTAACCAGGGCATATGGATATACTTTCTGCTTTTCAGAGCAGTCTGCCTCACACTGACCTGTGGACAGAAGCCTGGTCTAAGCCAGCCCCACCACCACACTCAGGAATTGTCTGGGAAAGTTTACTTTCCTGAACTGAAGTTATGCCAGGGAGCATGCTAACAATTCTTTATTTGTTTCAGCAACATGCTGCAATTATGTGATGATTCTTGAGCTAGTTTCCTAGCCCTGTGTCATTAACATGAATAGTTACAGAGTCAGTTTCTACAAAAGGTGCAAATCCTAAAAGTCACAAAAATTTACGTGCATGTAAAGAAGGGGTTATATATCGACCACAGTGACAAAAGCAACCCTGGTGCTACCATCTGCCCTCATGGAAAGTGCTCCCTCTGGATCCATACCAATGCCATGGTAGGATGTGTATCTAAGGGACAGAAACAAGGTTAACAGGAGCACAAATTCTTTCACTCTGCAAGATCTGATATGAGCTGTATCTTCCCATTTACTTGTCCATGTACAAACACAAAGCAAGACACAGGCATACTCCTAGGACCCACCAATCAGGCAATTTACTTAGATGCTGCTGTGAATGGGTGTCTAGTCTTCAAGTACTACAGTTCCTTTTCCCAACTGGACATTTTCCAGAATGTATGGTGCATGAATTTCAACAGATACTTTCTGCTTTTATAATCTTTTAACAAAATGAAATGGTGTTGACTATTTTATTACTGTAAGCGCTCTCAGGTAATAAGCTGATTAATAAAGTTTTGTAATTGTAAAATTTACTGGTTTAAAATAGGGAATCAATACATTTCATTAGCAGATGAATTAATGACTTCATATTATCTACTTATATAAGCTTAACAGAAAAGGGCTTTGATCCCTTACTACATCCACATGGAGAATCTGAGGCTGTGGTTCTTATAAAAGTTGAGTTATTGCTCTCTTAAGTACCAGCCCATGTTTATTTAAAAATGTAATGCCACGTATAAAGGCATCTGTGCCTGCCATAGTTTTCCCTAACTTGTCCTCACTGTGCCCCACACAGAAATTTAGCAAACACTGGCAACTCTCTTTCAGGCAGAGGCAGCATCCTGTCCTGTCTCTGGAGTGGCAGGGTCATCAGCAGCAGCTGCACAAAATGTTACCCAGGGGTGTTGTTCACTGCCCTCATTATTCAGTGTAAGGTCACTGTAATACTGCAGAATTTGCTTTCTGTATTTGTACTGCTTAGTATAATTTTAAAATAATAAGAATCTGTGCCCTTTTATTGTACTATTGATTCTGATTTTACAGTCTTTTCACATGAGAAATTGAAGCTGAAATTCATCAAGAGTCTGCATTTACCATTATTTGCATAATGCCAGTAATGTTAAGGTTTCTGGCATTTCAACATGTAAGAGACAGACTGAACTACATTACCTTCTCATTAAGGAAAAAACTGGACTACATTTCTCTCTCATCTAACCATTTTACCTTTCCAAAGTGTTTTTCCCTTTCAATTTCTATCCAAATTTTTAGCAAGCCCAAAATAATTGGGATAAAAAAAATTAAGAAAATAAATAATTTTTTGTTATTTCAATCTGAGTCTTGTAGTGTGCCCATCAGTTTAAAAATTAAGATTCTTAGCCTCCAAAATAGAGACTTTCAACACAACATGACAATGCATTTTCACTCTTACTAGCATTAATGAAATGTTCATCACCAACTCCCTAATCTTCAAGCTGATAAAACTTGTACTTATGCTTTTTTTGTGCTTCTTTGGTTTTATTCAATTTTTCAGCAGTTACAATCTATGTTATAAATGCCATCAGAGCTTTGGTAATTGGCTGATTTGCCTGCTCAGTTCTGAAAGGGCAGAGATTACTCACCAGGGCTGCTTGGAAAATATCCATTAACGAACAGAAGGGACAGAAAAAAATCTCAGGTTCCTGGATACACAGGACAGTTGTCTCTTACATGTTGGTTTTTAAAAAAACAAAAAAGAAAACAACAAAAAAAAAAAAACTCAAAAATCTAAATCACCTTGGGAAGATTAAGGATGACAAAGAGCAGCTGTTCTTTTTATGATGAACCAGCCTCAACATAAAAAAAGCTACAAAGAAAGTGAACCTTGGGAGCAGAAAAGCATTGTGATGTAGATATTAAGCTTGATGGCAGGTGTGACCTACAGTGAACTTTATCCTGTTTTGGTGCATCACTTATATGACATTTATAATCACTCTAGTATTTTAAGGGCAGTGGGCTGGGATTATATTTAAGGTTGAGTTTCTTATTTAAAAAAAAAAGCTCAATATCAAGCAAAGACAGCATCTAGTACTGACCCCTACATGCTGAAATAGTAGAGCTTTTTGTTCTGCTGACTTGAGCAATATGAGGCTGAAATTAAGAAATAACAAACATAACTGTTTAAATGCACAGCTGTCTATTGCAAAACATTGTTTGGTCAAAAACAAAGTGCTCATTTTCAGTATGTTTCTGGTGGGAAATTATTAGACTTATTCAAACTCAAAAGACATTGTTTAATATTGATTCCTCTCTACAGTTCCATCTAGAATCTTAAATTCTATGCCACAGAGGGAAATCTGGGGCTAGTGTTGTTACAGCAGGCATTACCAAGATTAAGTATTTGGACATAACTTGGGAGCAGAAAGCATTTCAGCGTGATGATTTCGGTATTTCCAAATAAAAATTCTCTTGAAAAAAAATTTAATCTCCTGAGAGAAACTTAAAATTTTATTATTTAGACTGAAAACACTACAGAATGTGAGAATTAACCCCCAGGGTAAAATTTTGTGTTCCAGCCAGCTCAGCAGGCACTCACTGTTCCCTGGAGCACAAGTGCTCAGAGCCCTCACCCTCCAGCAAGAAGTCACCAGAGAGGCAGGAAGAAACCTCATCAGCCAGCACTGCTACAACACTATTTTAATAACAGATTTAAATACAAGAAGAGACCTTATACCTCAGCAACAGTACAGCTTGCTTGAAAATACAGAACCAATTTTTTAAAGTTCAAGAAAGAAAGAAAGAAAGAGAAAGAAAGA
>JAOTQP010001286.1:109315646-109430162 GCA_026413545.1 Cichladusa arquata | reverse complement strand
AAAGAAAGAAAGAAAGAAAGAAAGAAAGAAAGAAAGAAAGAAAGAAAGAAAGAAAGAAAGAGAAAGAAAGAAAGAAGCAGAAAAAGCAGAAACCATTTCTCCACTTATCACGTTGAACAGCTAAACTGCTTATGCTACACACAGCTCTATAAAGAAGGTAAAATAAATCCCATCCTGGGTATTTACAGTCAAGCTGTCATTAAACTGGTCTGGCACTTGCCAAAGTGCAAAATCTTTTCCATTATTTCAATTCAATATCTATATTGATCCTGTATTATGGGCAATTCATTCTTTTTACACCACTACTCAACTTTCAAACAAGTTAAAAATCATTCCAAATCAGAAAATATAATCCAAGCTTTGGGAAGAAACAAACAAAAAATGGATTTAAAGGCATAGATCAACCTATTGACTCCCACTTCCACTGAAAACTAAGGGCAATCTTCCACTTTCTCAGCTTTGTGTTCTCTCTGATTTTCAAGTGAAGGAAATGAAACATTGCCTGGTCTCATTCAGATAATATCTGGACCTTCAAGCTAGCAAATTGATTTTCACGCTCTTTTGCTTACTCAAGTTTTGGTCACCAAAATATAAGAAAGATTTTAAGCAGTTAGAGAGTAACCAAAGCAGGGTTACAAAGAGGGTGAAGGGTCTGGAGAGGAAGCCATATGAAGAGTGGCTGAGGTCACTTGGTCTGTTCAGCCTGGAGGAGACTGAGGGGAGACCTCATTGCAGAATACAACTTTCACATGAGGGGAAGAGGAGAGGAGACAGTGATTCCTCTCTTGTGGGAATGGTCAGAAGCTATGTCAGAAGAGGTTTAGGTTGGATATTTTTTAGGAAAAAGTTCTTCACGCAGAGCAAAACTTGCCAGAGTTTAAGATTTTGGACAACATTTTTAAGCCCATGGTGTGATTCTTGGGGCTGTCTTGTGCATGGCCAGAGCTGGACTTTGATTGTCCTTGTGGGTCCCTCCCAGCTCAGAATATTCTATGATTCTAAGTTGTGCTGATAACCTTGGACTCTAGCTCCATGTATTTGCTGACATGGTTCATTTAGCAAAAGAAAGCAAACTTCCCTCTGTTTACAAGCGGTTGTGCTTGTCTAATTCCGTTTTGTGCCTCTAGAAAAATACATGGTTTATCAAATGGTCCCCAAAAGAGTATGTTTTCTTAAGTTTTCCTCTAGGAAAATGCAGCATGTTTTGTTCCTGAAAAAGAGTGTACAAATCGATATATTTTTAAATGTTTGGGGGCAATTTTGTTTAGGTATCCTGGGCTGTGCAAAGGTGATCTGTAAACAGTACACCTAAAAGTACAAAGCAGTGATTTATTGATCAATTCACACAGAAGGTGGTGGCTGGGATTTCACAGACTTCTAGGCTAGACATGAGCACATTCTCCACTCCAACAAGACACTCAAAAGATATTTTCCAGTGAAGACAGAATCAATCAGTGGAGGAGGAGAGTCTGGGAGCTGGAAATGAGCCCCTGACTGATGCTGAGCTGCTGTCATACAGTAGTTCCATCAATACTGACACACCAATAGCTGAATGAATCCTCATCACCTTCTTCCTTGAAGATTTTATACCCTGTTGGGCCAATATTTTTCTCATCAAAATGTTGGGCTCCTCATTAGCCATGTCTCAAAAATTCTTAAAGACTTGGCAGACTTTGTCACAATTTTATCTCAACTTAGCAACTTTCTCAGCAGCCTGGCTGTGCACCCGAGACATATCAGAGGTGGGCTGTCAGTTCTTGAAATGCTGACAGCTGAAGGTCTCACACCAAACTGTAACATAATTTGTTACAAAGAAGGATGCAGACAGAAGAGGTTATATAAAGGAAAACCACCATCACAGTACAAATCTAGATGTAGCAGTCTTCATGTTTGCTCTAGAAATAGCAAAAGGTGACAACTACTGATGTGAAACAAGGCACTGGCCACATTTTTGAACAACTTTTTTTTTGTATCAACCAGGATCCTCCCTGAGACTTGTGTTATGATCAGATATTAACCACGTCAGGCTCCACAACCATTAGTTAACTTATAAGCCATAAAATTATATGTTTTGATTAAAAAGTTATAGCCACAATCATTTGGCTAACGGCATAGTCTTTTAATTTCATTCCTGCAATAGAATAATGATGAGCAATTTACTGCTTTTGAATACACACAGCAATAGCATGGGCATTTATTTATTGTACTCATTATCATCTAGGAAACCTAATCAAATCCTCCTATATGAGAAAAGCACAAAAGTTTATAACACCATTATTAAACAACTTTGAAACAAACGGGTGCGACGGATGTAGGTCATAAAGACATCATCACCCAACCACACCTGGCCTCATGCCCAGAAAGCTTAGGACTGTGAGTGATACCAAGGTGTCATTGTGGTCAAAACTTGCCATGCTAAAGAAATAACTGCTTTCTCTTGTCAGGGATCTTCATGCGGATCACCTGCTTTTTTTTTGGTGCTGAACTTGCACTGTCCTGTGTATCTGTTATGTTGAGAAACAGAAAGATGCTCAGACATGTTTAGCACCATGCTTGTAGGGAACCCTCTACTGTTTTTTTCTGATTGTTTTTTTGGTTTTCTTATGTAAAAGCCTCCTCTGTTGCTGAAGGGAATTAGACAAACATCAAATAAATAGAATTAATGAGTTCTGAAACAGGTTCTTTGGGAAAAGTGAGACTCGAGCTTCCTTTCATGGGCGGTTCAAGGCATATTTGGGACTGCCCTGCACAAAAGACATTCTCAGGAAATGCTGAAAGATTTTAACTTCACATACTATGTATCCATACATCTGAAACACACCTAGTTCTTCCACAGTCTCCCAGATGAAAAAATAGAATTTATTTAGAATGGGTGATCAGGGGACCAGACATGAAACTTGAAAAAATTATTATTTCAAATTGAGAAAGAAAATGTATCACTGAGGATAAGGTTAGAGAATGTAAGGAACCTGTTCTCATTTCTATAATAACAAATAACCAAATAATGCCTACATTAAGGCATTTGGGTATGAAACTTCTCCTTCATAAGAGCAAACAAACTAACTTGTCCACCTGAATATCCTTTCCCTCACCTCAGATTTGGGGTGTTTGAATAGTACTTTAATTTTGATAAAATGTAGAATTAATTTCAAGTCCTTCACTATTATTCATGGTAACCATTAGATACCAATCAAGGCAAAAATAACTTTGGGCATAGCCTTTGACATCAAGAAGTCTCATCTGGTAAGTCTACATCCTCAGGAACTATCCTGTAATAATAATAATAATCTGTGTGTGTCATTGAGATGGCACTGTTTTGCATGAGGTCTACAGATCTAGTGATTCTCCAATACTAGTGGTTCTAAAGATGTGAAAAGTGTTTCTCTTATTTGACTAAATGTCATAAAAATATACAAAACCAGCCTTATTCAAATGAAGGTAGAAAGAAAATTATAATTTTCTCAGTCAAATAAACAAGACAGGTGATGCCTAGAAAATACCTTGCTTTGTTTACAAAACTAAAGGACATGGTATTGCCTACTCAATTTCTGTGGCAGTTTAACTTCAACTGCAGAATCATAAAAATACGTTACTAATGAGAAATTCTGGAAAGAGTCTGATCTTGCAAAATATAATTTCCAAACAGTTTAACCCCAGTACTACTCTGTTGATTTCATTATGCCACCCCAGATTTATCTCTGACACAAAGCATAGGATAATTGATGTCTTATATTAAGTGGGATGTTTCATTTTTAATGAAGAGAGGTTGCTTTTTGCTTGAGGATTGCAACTGAGTTTATCCCCCAGGGTATTGCACTGAAATCAGCAGAAAAACAGGGTAAAGTAAGACCATCCTATACCTTTGTAAAACTTACTTCATTTTTAAAAAGTGAAACTAATAGCGGTTCCATTGCACCACTATTATTTTAATGAATTACATTTTTTTTCTCATTCACATGTACATTGCTTGTCTTCTTAAACTGTATATTCTGGTGATAGATAAATGTATTCATATAAAAGGTATCACAAAGCAACCTTCTGTGGAGGGTCCTGTAGACTGCTTGGAGTGCTTGAGAAAAGCAGCTCCTTCCAACATCAAGCAGTGCCTCAGAGAGCACCAGATAATGAGGGAGATTTAGTGTCCCAATCTTCCTTCCCATTCCTGCTCATGTGCACCCATCCTGTTGTGTTTGTTTCTGTTCTTCTCACTCTTGCTGTTTCTGGTGAGATTCCACAGGCAGTCACATGTGATAGGAAGAACCTAGGAAGAACCATCAATAGCATTTTTCCTCATCATATAAACACAATTTAGAGCTTGTTTTCAGGTAAAAAAGAACAATGGACTTGATGCACTACCCTATTTTCACTGTATTTTGTATGCTGATTATCACAGAACCTGAGGTCTGTTTGACCTGGAATGAAGACTCAGGAAAAAAAAAATCACAACAAAACAGGAAAGAGTTGAGGAGGGTTTGCATTCTTTTCAGGGTATTATAGTTTTATCTATTAACATTTACCTCTTAGTCAGACCTGTGACTCTGTACTTAAACGAGAAGAAAGAGAATTCAGCATCAAAGTAACATACTGCCAAGCCCCCAAAACTTTTGAACCTTCTTACAAGACTGCAGGAAAAAAAGAACAGTGTACAAACATGCCTGTGAGGTTTAAATTACCACAGTGTAACCAGAGTGTATGTAGCTACATATTTGTAAAGATTGCTTTGGTACCAAACCTATAAATCCTCACAAATCCATTTCTGCCAGGGCAAAGGCCATTTTTGAAGGAGAATTTTATACTATGTTACAGAAAATTCATGTTCTGTTGTCATAAAAGTTTCAGGTTCGTTCTCAGTTTTGCTATTTTCCCTTAAATTGAGTTTAGATTGAAAACTAGTGTGTTCTACAGCTGTGAGAAATATAACAGCCCTCAGTGACTGCTTGGCTGTACAGTATAACCAAGAGCATAATTTGTTCAGTGGCTTTAATTTGTAAGTTTCAATTAACAGTCAAAATGCTCAACTTCTATTAGGATCTCACAGAATCTCACTTTTTTAAGGATTATATAATAAGGACTTTCTTCAGAATCAAAGTGAGGTAGAGAAAAATTTTATTTCCTGAAAAACCTGACTTCAGATCCCTAGCACAGTTCATGTTACTATAGCAAAAGCTGCCTCTGTCACTGATGTTTTTGGGGATAAGGACATATAATCAAAATTCTACTGATCAAAAAAAATTTATTTTGTTGAATAAAAAGAAATAAAAACAAAACAAAACTTTAATTTTTGCCTAAATTCAAAATATTTATCTGTTTGATGCAAGCCCCTTTTTACCTGGCATCTTACCCTACCCCAGAATTCTCTCCCTGTTTCAGAGAGAATCAGATAAGGATATCCCTTTCCAACTGATAACATTATGAAGCAGATCTGTATCACCTCCCTATTCTAGCAGACGTCAAATTTCCTATAAAGAAAGCTGGAAGGTCTATGTATGTTTGCTAGAAGTGACTACAAACTTGGAGGAGTTATCACTGTGACCAGGTTATGACACAAAAAATCAGATGTGTTTTTCATAAAAGCAGTCAAGAGAAGATGGAGAAGCTTAAATGAATCACCAGCTGGTCATGACAGGTCTTTCTTGTGTCACAGCACAAGCACTTTAGTTCAGCTCAGAAGAGCTCTTCTGAAATGATTGTCTCTACTTGGTTCACAGGATGAACTGTACTTGCACGTTGTGAAGATTTCTTTAGATAAAGATAAGGCAGAAAAGTTGCTCCACAAGCAAATATAAAATCTCCTGCTACATATCAAGTCTATGGGATTAAACTAGAAAAACTACAAAGTAAGAAATATTTTTTTTAAAGTTATGGTACTGCATACATATTTGTTTTACTATGAGAGGTGATAGGGAATCTAAATATCCTTAGAGATACTTAAAATAACTGTACAAATAGCAATCTAATTGAGATAGACCTGCTTTGAGCAGGATTTTGAACTAGGCGACCTCCAGAGTGCCCCTCAGATCTAAATATCCTTGTTTCAGGGTTGTGAGGTGGAGTTTAGTACTAAGGGTGACTGGCAAGGAGGACTGTAAATATGCTCAAGTGATTTGGTAGTTGGAAATAACCCTTGATAAACAAGTGTGAACAGCAGGCTGGTAATCCTCTGGCATGGACAGAGTTCAACAGCATGTGCAACTCTGCTTGTCTGCCTCTGCCCTGGCTTTGCTTCAGGCATAGCCCAGTGAGGTAAAAGAAACAAATTTACCCCTTGTGCTTTAGCCACGGGTTTGTGGTTATACCAGCTGCTTGCTGTACTGACTCACACGATAAGTATAGTAAAAACTTTAGATACAGCAAATTATTAGGGTGTAGGAAAGGTCAAGACTGATAGAAGATAGAAATTTGAGAAGCCAGGACAAGAGAATGTCAAAGAAATAATTAGGAGCAGTTGCACATTAAACTTATAAAATTAGCATCCAAATTTTCCTGGACTTATGTCAAGATGAAATGATTCAAAAATTGGAAGTCTGTCCTTTCACACCTTAAACCTTAGCAGACCAATTTGTAAAATTTTAGTCAATCTTTATTCATATCTATCATTATTATGGATTCAAGATCTGTTTTAGAACAGCAAATAGTATCTTTCTTAGTGATATTTTAATATGCACTTTTAATTACAACAAAATTCAATATACTCAAAACTGTTCATTGATTTTGTTGTTCCTTCACTTAACCTAATATACTTGATGTCCTATGACTCCACATTTATCTCACCTATAACATGAATATATTTATCTGAAAATCAACTGGTTTTTAGTGAATATAAAACATAGAAAAAAGTATTTATGAGGGGCTGAGATAGCTAGGTTTGTTTAACCTGGAGAAAATGAGGCTCAGAGGGGAGACCTTATCACTCTCTACAGCTACCTGAAAGGAGGCTGTGGGAAAGCAGGTGTCAGCTTCTGCACAAGTTACAAGTGATTGGATAAGAGGAAGCAATCTCAAGTTGTGCCCGGGGAGGTTTAGTTTGGATATTAGGAAAATTTTCTTCACCACACATGCTGTCCAGCATTGGAACAGATTGCCCAGGGAAGTGATTGAGCCACCAGCCCTGAAGGTATTTAAAAGACATGTGGACCTGGGGTTTAGGGACATGGTTTCCTGGCAGACTTGGAGGTGTTAGGTGTACAGTTGGACCTGATCTGAAGGGTCTTTTCAAACATAAATGATTTTATTTATCTGTACAGGTTCATTTGACTGAAAGGTTTTGAACACTTCATTAACATAAGCCATGCCAAATGTTTCTGGTAATCTCAGAGAAAATAAATAAGAATTTTATCATAATAATTAAATTATATAATTGACTATTTCTTGGGAGTATCCAACATTTTTGTGGTATGAAAATGTAATAGCACCTGTCCTGATGAAACAGAAGCGATTCAAAAACAAATCTGATAATGATTTGGTAAGGAAATCTATAGTGCTTTCAACATATTAATATCAAGTAATTCTTCCTACAACATTAAAATTAAATGAAGTTAAATTAAGTATGAGAACAGGTTAATGAATCTCTGCTGTGCAATTGTGAAATTGCACAAAGCATCCAACTGGCTGAAAATGTCTATTCTGAACTCCTATGTTACACAGATGCTCAGCTGAAGTTTAATGTATGTAATAGATTCAGCCTTAATTACTAATTGCACAAATACACAGGGAGACAGAGCTTCAGATGTAGGTGTAGAAGAAGAAATTACAGGTGACCTTGCCCCTGATAAGTCACAGTTGTACTAATGACCAAAGAAGAGGAACAGCCTTGCCCTTAATGGGCTGTAACTAAAAAAGGTAAGTGTGACAAAATGGGTGGGTTGGCTTGTTAGTGGGGATTTTGGAGGCAGAGGGTCTGGAGAAGATGGCCTTGAGGAGGTAGAGGAGCCCTGAGGAAGAAGGGATGATCTAGAGAAACACAAAGAGGGCTGAAACAAGGAAGAGGGTTGCTGCTGTAAAATATCTACTATGAGGTCAGTCTGCATCTAATGGAGTCAGAGCCTGCTGTTGGAGCCTGCAGTCATAGCTGAGCTGGGTAAAATCTCTGTTCAGAGTCTACAAACCAATACTGGCACTCACAGTCCAGCAGGAAATAGCCACAGTCAGAGTCTGCAGTTGGACCCTACAGTGGGAGCTTCCTGTAGTCAGTCAGGCTGGCTAAGCTGTAATAAAGAATAAACTGGGACCCTTTTCATGTTGTTGTATGACAGTCTATGTCTTGGCTCATTTCAACCCCTAATGAGAAGTCTGCTGCAACACTTCAGACACCCAGACTTGCAGGAAAAAAAATGAGGGAAAGGAAAACATCACTTGTTTCCATGATGAAAATTATGTGTAATGCACTATTTCTTTATGCCATTATGGATTATTTTCTGAGTGAAAAGGTTTTTCTTAATTTTGAAGTACCTACAATTTTTTTCTGAGGTCCTCTCTTTTGTAAAATTTGCCTTTGTAAAAATCTTCAAAACCAAACCTCTTCATGATATTCAGTGTCAATGCATATTTAAATTAGGAGTTTGTGTACTCCTTTTCTACTGTAATGCAACAGCTCTTGCTGCAATTCAGGTCCATCTCATCTCTGCAGCAGATGTGGTTTATATAGGTTAAAGGTCCAGAATGCAGTTAAGCACAAAAAGATGTAGAAGTATTTATGATCTAATGAAAACCCCATATTCCTGAAAGAAGTGACTTACTTTACTGGAAGAACTGTGGGCTTATTGAGTATGAAATGGGGTTTCCATATTTTTGTTTTGCACCTTTTTCACATCATTTATCTCCCTCAGTGCTTGCCTGCCTATTAACACAGCACAAAATCTATAATGTTACCAACCTTAAGTGCAAAGGCATTGACAGAGTGTATAACTACACAGGTGAAGGGGATGTCTTGTGTTTGGAAAAAAAAAAAAAATAGAAAATAAAGCTACAGAAAGGCCTTCTGCAGCCAGATGCTCAGATACCTTTGTGCTCAGCCTACCAGGTTACTGCTGATCAAATTCTCACTGAAAGTTTTAGAAACTGAAAGAATTGAAGAAGGTCCTGTCCTGTAGTATTGCAACAGGTAGTACAAAAGCAAACTTTCACAGGAAGTTTCTAAAGAGCTCCCTTGTACAAATAGAATTAATGTGTTTCCTTCCATGTAAGAACAGAACCTATTACAGAGATCTGCATCCTGTGAATAGAACAGTGGCAAAAGTGAAAGAAGGCTCTAAAACACTAAACTTACATTTTTCTTTAAAAAAAAAAAAAAAGGAGTTCACCTTTTAAACCCACCTGGCCCCCACCCCCCATCTGCAACATCAAAATGTTGTCTTTCAGTTTAACTTTGGGGAGAAAGTATCAAACAAACATGAGCACAACCTGGTACAAGGAGACTCACAGACTGTAAGGCTGGATTTTCCTCACATTAAATGGCACAAAGTTAGGGAAGGAATAACAACCAAAGTGACTGGCTTTTCCTCTTTCTTAATGGTTTTAATGGACAGCCAGAAAACCTTTTTCTCACACACCAGCTCAAAGTGCTACTTTGCATAAATGTTAATTGTTACTTTGATAGTACATAAACCACCTGGTTTTGAAATTTATTTATTGCCTGATTTTTTTACTCTTCATATGAATACTTCCTGAGAAAGTTTAATTTCAACACTTATTTACTTCTATTTCCATCGTAATTTTGTGAAGCACTATGAAGCACTAAAACTTCACTAAACACACCAACCCTTTCTTGCATATCAACCAAAAATTAATAAAAACATGCCAAAGGCAACTGCTTTTTAACTTCATCCAGTTTCTCATTACCATTCCCCTTCTCATCTCTTCCTTCATTTGGATGCTTGGATCAGAGAGAGACTTGCTCCAAGGCTTACTTCATAGGTAACAGGCACTTGTTCATTTTAATGACTGTCACTATCTCAACATGAATACAAGAAAGGCTTTACTCTTTAATTCAAATAATGGTCCAAGCATTATGAAAATAAGATACATGTAAAGCATTTCATGCTGGGCATGTAATGGACTTGAGAACAGCAACTGTTTTCAGTCCTGCTCACAATTTCTTCTGGCTGTCTGTTGGAAGATATGATAGTCAGGGGCCATACAGTCATCTAGTGAAAAGGTGCAGATAAAAATGCAGAAGCACTAGGCCTGGATAAGGCTAAACCAAACATTTTTTTGACATTTCTCATAAAACTGGAACTTCGTGGGCCTGTGGCAAAATCAATGCCTCAGTGAAATCAACATCCATGTCAGTTCTACTTTGAGTAGTTTCTCCAGATTCTTAAGGCTCTGGGGACTTCCCAACTTTCATAGTCTTTCCTCTGTGACAGACCCTCCTGGCTCAGTTATCAAGACCCAGAGCTTCTGTTTTGCCTCATCAGATAGCATCTCATCAAAGATCAAATTTAGACTAGCATTACATTCAAAGTGCATCTATTGCCCTCTCAGTTTTTTCCAGTGTATATTTGTCTTAGCCTGCATTTGTATTTGCATTAGGAGATAGAATTAAGGGAAAAAAAGGCTTAGTTTTAACATTCACCACCGCATAAGATCGGTAGTGTCACAAAATGCTAGCTTAACATCAGCAAACACATGTAAAATGCCACTGAATATTCTTGTGCTGCTATTATGGGATATTGTTCTGCTAGCAATGACCTTTCACGGATTAGTATCAAATTAGTGTGGTGTTCTGGGAGCTGAATCACCACTTGAGAGTTGGAACCTAATAGCAAAGTGATGGAAGTCAAATAACCCTGAGCTTCCGTCCTGGATTAACCCAAGAGGCCAAATGTGCTCCCTGTTTTCATCCAAGAAAATGTTGTAGTTAGGACTGACAGTTTCACTAAGCATAGTTACAGTCAGGGAGCTAGCCAGCTCTTTGGGAAGCAGGAAGGAGTTTGGTGTTCTTGCTACAAAGCTGGATTTCGACATATCCCTTGGCCCAGTCTTCAGGATGAGATTGTCCTAGTGCTTCCATCATCAAAGTACCAGTGCCAGTGACCCATGCCAGGTTCTCACTGTCCAAGCCAAACCTCACATTTGAACAGCAAGTCCCCAACCTGTCCTCAGCAGAGCACAGAGACTGAGCTTACACCCTGCCCCTAAGGCTTAGCTTGCTAGCAACCCAGCATCAGTAAGGAAAATACACAGCCAAAGGTTCACAGCTGTCCTAAAGATTCTCCTCAAGGTCTATTTTTCCCCCCACTTTATTTTTTGCTTTCCCTTGAGAGCTACCAAATTTTGAATTCTCCCTCACAAGATAGTTAGCAAGTAATATTTGAAAAAATTCACAAGAGAAGAAAACATGAAACCAAACATAATTCTTTGATAAAGAATTGACCTCTGGATATATTAAGAACAAGAGCTAAGAAAGTGGAATAGCTGTCTATATTTTGCACAGCTTTTAACCAAATAGGTTATCAAGCAAGATTTTGACAGCATCTAAAAGATGAGACAAATTTGAGGCACTAGGGTCACACCACCAAACCTTGCCAAATTATGGTCATAAAAATGTAGCTTTGTATGCAGAGTAGGGCAGACAATCACCTGAGCAGGAATGTTGCCGCTTTATTAGCGGAAATTCACTTTTTATCACTCATTGCACACCACCAAATTTCACTGTAAACAACTCTGAAAGGCAAGTTTAATCTCATTACTAGTTTCATTTCATGTTCATTAAAAGTTCAGGTACAAAGATGATCAAGAAATTTAATGCATAACCTTGTCTTTTTCATATCATTACAGTTGTTCTCTCAGTTTCACCTCGAGTTGTACAGTTTTATATGTTCTATTTCTCTATTTCTCAAGGTATTTCCAAAGGGCTAAATCCAGACAGCAGAGAAGAGACATAAAGTATGAAGTAAATCATAGGTTATTTTAATTTGGTCTCACTGACGGCTAAGAGATTGATCTCTACAGAGGTGACATAATTTTTGGTGTCACAGAACCATCCCTTTATTCACACTTGTTTCACTGCTTGTTTTCAGTGAGTTTAGGAGGTTTGTACTCTCTGTATCCAGATAAAACTCTCAAGCTTCTTGTATACTCATATTTTGTAAGAATCACTGCAGAAAAACCCTGTAGCTGGGATGTTTTGCAGTTATTTATTGAAATTTCTCTCTGTCAACCCGTCTAAATAGACTTGATTAACCCTGCAGACATAATAGATAAAATCAGCAAGAATGTGTTAAGAGTATGGGACTTCCCAAACCGAAACCAGGGAGAGCTGTTACAGCTGATCTGGCAGCTGTTCTGTATGAGTTATTTGGTCACTTAAAGGAGCACAGTGAAAGATCTTGCCAAAATCAAAGTTTGATATGAATTTGTGAAAATACAAATTTACAGAGTTCAATGGCAAGGTTTTACTCTATTACTTCTTACGTAGAGTAAAGTATACGATGGAAGATCAAATTAGAAGCAGTTTGGAATCATGTACATGGAAGCCAGGAATGTAAAATGGAGTAAGGGTGCAAAGGATATGGATGTAGATAAGGGTGAAAAAGGGCTTAGCAGTACTTAATCATTGAGTACTTTAATATTTACAAAGTGATTCAATGGGGCTTGCTACAATTATAGCAATGATTTAACTATAGATTTGAGATAGTAACATTCACACACACACACACACAAAGGTAAAATTATGTATACAACTATTTTTCACCTATGTGTGTAAAAGTACCTATCAAAAAATTACCCCTGGGTTCAGTGGATTACTTGCATCAAATCCCTTTGTTTTTCTCAACAGTCAAGGGTTGCACATTAAGGAATGTGGAGAAATGTGGGGGAGATGGGTACAAGTTTAGGCCTCATTTTCAGTGATGGTTCTTCAAATCCTGCAAGCTTGAGAATTTGTGAGCTCTGAGAGGCATCCCACTCAGAAAGAAGTGCTGGCACAGCCTACTGCAGCCCAGGAGAGCTCAAAGAGCCTCTCTCAGGATTGCTGTTTATATTGTCACAAGAGGATTGACTTTGGTCATCAGTAAGTTTCCATCCTGGCTGTAACCCCAGTCAGGAACTGCTAAGCTATTTTCCCAAAAATGCAGTAACAATGGTATTGCTCCACCAGGGCTAGAATTCACAATGGTATTGCTCCACTACCAGGATAGAATTCAAGTAAATGGCTTACCAAGGCTATACAGAGCTGCCTATCCTTTGTTTCATATCTTGATTGGGCATTCAGTGTTTCTGATTATTCCCACCTCTACCATGCAAGATCTCTTGCTATGATCAGGGAGTGAGTGCCTCACAGCTCACCTGGTAAGGTCCAGAAGTGCTCAGACAGTTTGGTCAAGGCTTAGCAGGAGCTTCTGAGATCAGACCCAAGGAGAATCCCATCCACAGGTGTGGAATATTGTCATTGCTTGCGGGGGAAGCTTGGAGAGAGACACATGCAGTGAGCAGTCGTGTGCATGCCCAAAGGCTGTCAGGATGTACAGCTGGAAATCTGGTTACACATGCTGCCTTCTAGCCTATCCTTTAAATATTTCTTGCCTAGAACCTAATTCCTCCTTTCTACTTCCTGATTTTCATTTTTCCTGCTTTTCTGGTCTTGACCCTTTGTTTACTAGGTTTCTACTCTTTCTTGAAGCTGAAAAATAATACCCTGCAATCTTTCTCAGGCTTTCTTTTCAGCAATTCTCATCTTCCTTATAGACACAACAGAAAAGACCTCAGTCTCTGCTTATTCACTGTAGGGTTTGTAAATCACATTTTTCCAAAAATCTTTTTCAAGCCATTCAGTAATGTAGAAGTGTGAGCATTTTAAACCTGGAAGGGCGTGCAAAGCAAATATGAGCTCTGAAATTCTCAATCACTGCTTGCATTTTAAAGTTTCATGATCTGCAGTATCATGCACGGTATTTTTCAAAGTTATGTGTAATGAAGGTGACCTTTTCACTTCTCAGGGAAAAACCCTAAATAATTAATTATCTATCTGGTGCTAACATCAATAAACATAGCTATAATTTCTTGAGCTTTCTGACAGCAGTGGGGGGAAAACATCACGTTTGGGTCTCATGAACTTTGCTGAAGCTGGCCTTCTTTGGATTTACAGTGCTCTCTTGTGGCCAGACCAGGCCTCTACAAGAAAATAATTTGCTACCCTAAGATCTGTAGGGTTTTGGGGCCAGTACAGTCGTTCTCAAGCTGTCACAAAATATTACAAATGTCAAAATCCGTCAAAACAGATGTTTTAGAGAAGTGTTTTATCTCTCTATTTTTTCCCCACTGGGAAAATTACCTAAGTTGTTCATTTACCAAAAACAGCCTCCAAGTATTTAACTACCTGAAAACCATGCAGAGAAAAGAAAAAGATTACTCCTGAAATTGAAATAATATTTTCATATGACCTTCTCTTTAATCAATATTAATTTTCATCACGGATTTTTTAAGTCTATCATTCACAGGTTTTCACAGTATTACAGCACGGTTTGAGTTGGTTGTTCAAAGACCAATCCAGTTGGGCCTTGAACACTTAAGTGTTGGGGCATCTACAGTATCTCTGAGAAACCTGTTTCAGTGCCTCAACATCCTCACAGCAAAGAATTTGTTCCTTGTATCTAGTCTAAACCTACCTTTTTTTAGTTTAAAGCCGTAATCCTGTATCCTGTCACTATGTGTCCTCGTATCTGTCTTTCTTGTAGTACCTTCAGGTGCTGGAAGGCTGCTCTAAGGTCTCCCTGGAACCTTTTCTTCAGCCTGAATAATCCCAGGTCTCTCAGCCTGGTTTCACAGGAGAACTGCTCCAGCCCTCTGATCATTTTCATGGCTCTGAGTTCCCTCAGGATCCACAGATGCATCTCACCAGGTCCCGTGGACTTGTGCACCTTCTGGCTCCTTACATGGTCTCAAACCTGATCTCCTACAATGGAACCTGATATATTCTCCCAGTTTCTGCCTTTACCTTTTGTGATTTGAGCAGTGTGGCTGGAGCACTTGTTGGTGAAGACTGAGGCAAATGCCTTGGAGTACCTTGGCCTTCTCCATATGCCAGGTAACCAAACCTCATATTTACTCTTGAAGATGGACCATATTTTTCCTAGTCTTTCTTTTTTCACTAACATAGCTATAGAAGCTTTTCTTGCTGCAGTCAACATCCCTGACCAGATTTAGCTCTATCAGGGTTTTGGCTTTCCTAACCTGATCCCTGGCTGCTAGGACAATTTCTTTGCATTCCTCCCAGGCTACCTGTCCTTGCTTCTATCCCATGGAGGCTTCCTTTTTTTCTCTGAGTTTGTCCTGCAGCTCCTTTTTCATCTACGTAGGACTCCTGCCATTTTGCCTGACCTCTTCTTCATTGGGATGCATCACTCCTGAGCTTGGAGATAATCCTTGAATATCATCCAGCTTTCTTGGGATCCTCTTCCATCCAGGGCTTTATCCCATGGTACTTTAACAGGCAGATTCCTCAAGAGGCCAAAGAAAGCTTTCCTGAAGCCCAGGTTATATCACCTGGTCTATCACTTTTCAGATATATCACTGTCTCCTTGAAAATTACAGGCCCACTATTAAAACAACCCAAAACTTAGAACTGAGGAAAATCATTCATCTTGCCAGTATGTGCTCAGCCCAGACCCTATCTCCATGCTCCTCCATTTCAAATGTGCACTAAGCAAGGTTTCCAGACGTGCTTACTCAAGAAATCAGATGGATACAAGAGTGTCACTATCAGACTGGGAACGGTGAATAACATAGCAACATGCACTTCCTCCTGAGGCAGAAAAAGAAGCAGTTTATTAAAAAGCAACTGCATTTTTACAGGATAGATCATGCAATACAGAACAGAAAAAAGCTCATTGGCCCAAGAATGGCAACACCTCTTGAAAACATGCTTTTACCAAAACATCACGTAGCTCACGCACTGCTCTCTGATCAACACCAGGTGCCTATCTCTGTTACAGATTCCATGGCTTCTGTTTTCTTTGAGTCACTTGGGAAAATGCAAGCTGTGTTTTTCCCTGAATCCTCACCAGTATCCACACGAGAGTGCACGTGAGGCAAGCCCAGCAGGGCTGAAGGCAGATTGGTACCACTGAACCCCGCTCCGGTGACACGCCCTCATGCTGAGGTACAGCAGGGCTGGGTTCCATCCTGCCACAGAGGCTGCTGTCATCCCCTTCCCAGCACCATCCAGCTCTTCACAGTGCTCTGCAGCAGCATGGCAGGAGTTGCCAATACCACCACGTCCTGAGAGGGTTGTCTCCACAAGAAGGGATAGCTCTGCACACCGAGCACTCAGGAACCACGATGGCATCTGAGGGTCGATAAACAAATACAAGAGGGGTTCTTTCTGTGGTATTCCTGTGGAGTTTATTGACCTCACACAGAAGGGAACCAGGAACAAAGGAGGGTCCAGGATTATATACTGAATGGTGGAAGGCGGAGCATCAGGTCTGAGGGCCAATGGCTTGAGAGAATAGGGGAGGTACAGAGCAGGACAAAGGGGTAACAGCCAACTGGGACCTAGGGGCGGAGTGACAAGGATTGGGGACCAATAGGGAAGTCAGGAGCAGGGAACATTCTAGAACTGGGGTGGAGAAAAGGGATGACATAAACAGGGTACAGTAACATATGACCACAAAGAATTGTGGGAGAACATTTTTCTAACATTTTAAAGGGGCGTTTCTTCCCAAGGCATCTGGGCCACAGCATCCCCCACCAACCCTTGGGATGCAACAGTGCTCCACTCTGGAGTTGTCTGATTAACACTTTCATTAATCTCAGCTGCAGAGAAAGGTGGGCAATAAACTGCCACTGTGCTTAAGAACACATCCAAGTCAAATGAATTTATGGGAAATACCTTCTCTGTTTCTCTGCAATTGGGCAATACAAATAGGAAGAGAAGGCTAAAGCCTGCAGAAGGGTGATAGTTCACCTGGTCTTCCTTTCTGCCTAATTAAACATACACCATAAAATCTTCCACATGTACATAATACTAGCAAGGGTGGCTCAAGTTCTCAAAATCTTTCAAATTCATTGGCTCACAGGGAAGAGACAAAATATTATTGGTCATGTTCAATTATTCATTTGAATAGTGAAATCATTTAATTATAGAGTCATAACTTAAGAAGAAGCTCTCAATTAGGCTATAACAATTTTCTACTTTATTTTTAAATTCGACATCATCCATAATCTAGGAAAAAAGATACACAGGGAAAAAATGAAGGAAACCCAGAATCAAGAGGAGAAAACACTGTACCAAACACCTAGTTATTACTAATTAGCATCTCTCACTGATTTGGGCATTTTGCTTTTTAAAAAAAAATCTCATTTTATTTCACTGGTTTTATTAGTGCTCTAAAGATAACTGCTTAAAGGAAACATAAAATGCAATATATCAAGTGCAATATTTAAGCCTGTTTCATATCCAGCTTTCAAAGAGAAAATTCAAGGACAATTTTTTTCTGTTCCTGATGTTGTTCTCTTCATGCTAAATTTGGATTGTCCTCCAAATATTTCAGAGTTTGTATATAACCTTGATATTCTTCCTTTCTCTTACTGTACAAGTAATTTTAGCATGACGGTTGAACAGTTGGTGAATAATTACCTCGGAAAATAAAGAAACACGAAATTAACCCATAAGAAGATTTTCATTTTTACAGACACTAGGCAAATTACTAAACATAAAATAGAGGATAAAATTCTTCCTTGAGATTATTATGTCTTTGGAGTATCAAACTCCTGCTTTTAAAGGGCAGATATACTTGTTTCAAAGACACTTTAACCTTCTATCAACTTGCATAATTAAAAAATATGCTACAGAGTGTTAAGTGAAGAACATGAAACTATTTTGTTTAATAGTTTATTGGTTAGCATTTTATAGCATCATTAAAAATATTTCTTGCTATGTTACATGCTAAATATGTTCACATGTACTAGATAACTTTAAACATCTTGAAATCTGAAGATGATTCTTAGTTCAGTACAGAGAACTTTGTTCATAAACATCAGAAAGTGGATGGATGAAGCAGTTTAATTTTTTTTCTCCTAATCTTGTTTTCAAGCTTTTGGCAAGCCATAATTCATTTTTATCACAAAGACACAATAATTACTCAGTCACTTTTTATGTATATATATTGTAATGTAGTTTGCATATCCTATAATTTTTGCTTATAGTATACACAATTAAATTTGACTGACAGAACAAGTTATAATGTCCTCAGTTTCTAAAATTTAGAGACAAAAAGTCAGCCAGTTGGATGAGAACGGCTTTCTTAGTACCTTCACTAAAACCATGCAGTTTGATCTCACAAAAACACATCCAGAAATCTACTGTCAAGAGGAATGTTATAAAATTTCCAACCATGTAAATGCTATAGTTGGAACTCACTACTTATTTGACACAAGAAGAAGAATCAAAGGAAGTAATTCTGGAAAACAAACTTCACCATTTCTGCTTTCCGTGATGCTGGTTGTTTTTCCCTGGAGGCATTATATTTGTAAACGATTTCCATGTCTGTGCCATTCATATGCCAATTCATGGCACAGAGCAGTGAATTAATTAAGATTATGAGGTATTTTTAAGATAAGCCTCACCAAAATTTGTTTTACTGTATAAACGTGTTAGAATGTCAATATTACATCAGATGAGCCACAGAAAAGGCTCTTCTGTGAGTGTTTATGCTCAGGTCTTTCAATACAGTGCTGTGTTACATAGTCTTTTGGTGTGGGTGAGCAGCTGCTCCTGTCACATGCTGAAGCAGATGTGAGCTTTAATGCAGTGAATCATCTTTTTGCCTCTGGCTTTGCAGAGGGCCTGTTCAGGTTTCTTTTTGACGTAGCTGACTTTAAAAATGCACCCATAATTCTACACTTCTTGTAGTTCCTCTTGCTTTTATTCTTTGGAGTTTGTTTTAGCTCATTTTTAAAAACAAAATTGGTGGATAGCTTTCAAAGAACATTTTATGAAACACAGGAACATATCAACACTGGTATTAATATGAGACAGCAATAAGGTGGCTCCTTAGCATTTCAAACAAGAAAAATTCAGAAATATGCAGTTTGGCTCTCTGAGTTAGAAGATCGATAAAATAAGGGGGGTTTTGGCTTTGGTTTTGTAGTGGGGTTTTTTTGTTGGTTGATTGGTTGGTTTTTGGTTGTTTTTTGCTTTGGTTTTGTTAACTAGTCTTGTTAACTAGTGGTTTGTTTTGTTTTGTTTTGTTTTGTTTTGTTTTGTTTTGTTCGGGAGGGGGTCTGTTTGTTTGGTTTTTGTTTTTATTTGGGTTTTTTTTTTTTGAAGGCAAGGCAGGCAGAAGGAAATACATTAAATTGCAATACAAGAAATCCTGAGGTATCAGAGCCTGAGGGTTGAGTACACTGCTATGCTGATAGAATAGTGCACAGCTGTGATGCCACTACACACACCCTGAAGACTTCATTGGAAAATCTCTATAAAATATTACAAAATTCATACAATACTCCAATGAACAAGGAAGGAAAATCTTAAGGTCCACATTATGTGACCACAAGATGTGCTTTAAGCCAGTTTAACTCGCCCTTTGGTAAGACTCTCTCTAGAGCTCCTGGCAGAAAGCATGAATGGGAACAGACAGCAAGTGCTCCTTCACTTCCACTATTACCAAAGAATGGGAGCCTCAAAAAAATTGCATCTATGCTCAAAAGCACAAGTGAGGAAGGCCTCTTCCTGTGAATTGTACATAATTCTATTTTGTGGAAGAGGATCACTCTTAAAAAAGAAAAAACATTTGAGAGTTATATGGCATTTCCTCAGTCTTATCCAGAGGTGTACTGACAGACCTCACTAAAGGTTGCAAGTAAACCTAAATTTCTGTGTATCACGATGGAAGTTTAGAACAAAATTTGGAGGAGTGCAAAATAATAGCTAAATTATAGTTAAATTAAATTATAGTTTCTGGCAACTTAAGGTAGAGAAGCTACAGTTTCACTACGCTACAGCTGTAGCATACCTATGTACATTATACAACCTTTTTTTCCTTCAGAATATTGGATAATGTTGCAGTAATAATATAAACCGACGAATATTTCCATTTTCATGTGTTGATCTTTTTATATTAGTAGGATTTACACTTTTTTTTTCAAATCAGAAAGTCACACAGGCAGATAGTGAACAAATCTAAGTTTAGGTCATCTCTCTGCATTGTAAACAATGGCAGAACTTAATGAGTGAATTATAGACTTAAATCATATAGATATTGGTGAGTATCTTAAAAAGCTTTATTTTCACTGTTCTTTTACTGATTTTACAACAGACCATTTGTTCTAAATTTTGTACATAAATATATAATTCACTGGTAAAGTGATAGATTTGTCTCTCTTATTGAAAGGAAGCTTAAAATGTAAAAAATTGATCCAAATAAACAGTAATTCAAGGTGACCGATGGGACAGACACATACGAAAATACTACCCTTAAAAATTTGCACATTTGTTTTGTACCTTTTCAAGGTTTCACTCTAGAATGAGAGGCTTCCCAACAGAAAGTTTGGAACTTATCTATAGCGAACACATGGAAATTATGACAATGGGAATGAAAAAACAAAATGCATCACTTCTGTATGTCAATGCTAATGGATAAGTATTTTATGAGTCATAAGTCTCTTCAGACATATCTGTACTAAAAGTACAAACTGTACTAAAGATTAACTGATTTTCCAAAGTTTAGGCAGAAGTTGGTCTATATCAGAATCACAAGATAGTCATATGCAGATACAGTAATATCTTGCTTTCATAACATTAAATGCAGGATTCCAAACAGGGGAAAGATCAGTTGCAACAATGTACTCTTTGTTTCACGGTCTTACTGCTTATGAGATATCATTTTCAGCAAAAAAAAAAAAATATTTTTCTTTAGATTTTTTCTTCTTAGTCATAACAGAGAGATACATGTGAGTCTTTGTTGGAACTTTTAGGGAGCAATTTTGTTTTTTCTCTGAGCTTAGAATAAATAAATCCAAAAAAAATGCCAGTCACAGACAACATGTGGCTATGTTTTACAAAATTCATCCAATACATCCCTCTGCTACAGCAGCTTAGATATAGTCTTCTTCCCCTCTTTTATTACACTCCTAAGTTTAAAAAAGGGTGGATTTCCCAAGTGTGATGAGTTATCACAGTCCCACAGACATTACATGATTTGGAATTCATCCATCCCTGAGTACTCTGGGACTGCAAAATTCATTTCATGTAATGTAAAAGCTGTGAAGCTCAATTTCCCTGAAATCAAACTATTAACAATGTGATACGCATTTCTTTTTTTTTTTTTTTGCCCTTAGAAAATTTCACATTTAAGAACTGGTAAGAAAAGTCTTATTGCCAAAATCATATATAAACATAAGCTTATCACAGCTTAGCTATACTCCTGGAAGGGAAACTTACAGATGTGCCTAATTTCTTTACCTTTGTCATTCTCTCTCTTTCTGATGGCACAAATTAGAAGGTAGTCTTTCTGAAGAGTTATGTTATTGCACCATTAATTTCCTATTTTTTTTCAGTAGTGTATACCTATGGATTTTTTTAACATTGCAATTTGAGTTATTCCCTTTAATGTCATGGGATATAAGCCTCTTTAAATTTCTCTACCTACTCCTTCCTTTTCATTTACCATTTGTCATTGTTCCCTTTTACATCCTTCTACATTGCTACATTTTCCATCATTATCTCCAGCCCCCATCCTCTTAATGGTTTGTCTACTTTTTTCATTTGACATTGTGCCCCCTATCTTGTTATACTCTCTTTTCCTTTAATTTCATTTGTAGTCTCTTCAGTGTGATTTTACCCACCTCATTCATTTGCATTGTTGTGTTCTGTGTCACCCTATCTTTTCAGTCTGTTTTCACTTCCCCTCAGTTTCATTATCTAACCTTTTTGGTGAGGAAGGAGAACACCTGTTTCAAAATTAAGCTATTATACCTATTTTTTGACATTAAGCTAATCTTTTCCTTGGATTTTAAGACAAAATAGCAACACTTTCATGTAAATTTAAAACCTAATACAATCTACAGCATACCATTAAAATTTCTGGAGTCATTAGTCATCTTAGAAAAGGTACACTTTATAGGATTGGATAAAAACAGGTCACTACTTTTAAAAAAGATGGGTAGCATATATCTGTATATGCAAAGAGAGTTTATTGCATAGCTGTTCATTTGACATTATGATAAAGCCCTTTCTCCTTTGCAAACTGTGTATTAGCATCCTTAAGAAAAAAAAAACAGTCCTTGAGAAGGAAGTTAAGCATAGGGATTTCTGCTGGCTTAGAGATGCTACATCATTCTCCTTGCATCCTGTTTGTCTTCTCTTGGTCTACATCATTTCTGTGCAGATCAATGCAAAGCTGTAGGTGTTACATCCTAATTACCATTAAATTGTTTCCTCTTTTCAAACATTGTTGACGTGGCAAGATTATAGGAAGGATTTTTGAGATGTCTGTAAAGACTTTTGGCACAGTGTAATAACATATTCTTTCTCAGTCTTTAATGGTATGATAAGTAATATATGATAGAATACATATGCTGCACACCAATTTAGGTGAAAGCCTTCCTCATGAAACCTTGACACACAATCACGGATGAAGAATCAAGCCACATACACAATTATTGTAAAGGCAGACTAGAAAGGTAACACTTACAAAGATGATTCAATTAAAAAAATGTGAATTTTCTAACTGTAAAAGAAGTAAAAGAAGTTTCTCTCTTGTGGTCTCCATCCACACCCTCCCCATACAATGTTCTTTGGGTTTAGGCTCTCTGTTTTGACAGTATTATCCCCAGTATGTCTACACCACAGATTATAAGTGACAGAAATAGTGTAATTTGGCCAGGCCACGCATGGCTGGAGGTACTTTCCTCACCTGAAGGAGTGGCTTTCAGGAGGAAATCCCAAACTCAGTATCATAAACTGTCGGTTGAGAGAATCCCCTTAATTCAAGGTTAGTTCTCTCTGATCACCCAATCATATACATACACATGAACACCTCTAAGAGGCAGTTTGCCACAATGTATTTGCATTTCAGCATAGTGGGTGCTTGCTGGATATTGCTGTTTCTGATTATGTTTGGTGATTATTTCTGTAGACCTTCAGCTCAACTTTCAAGGAGCTCTGGAAAGCATCTGTCATTTGTTATCAGAGGTGGATGTGATTTTGTTCAGTGTTGGGTTCAGTATTGCCTAGCAGACCATATTTTCGTATCTTGACTACAACATAGTGTTAATTAAGCAAGTCTGTATAATCTTTTCTTCTTCTGTATCCATGTTCTGCTTTCAGAAAGGACATCCAGGAAGTGTAGTGACTTCTTTATTCCTCCTTTATTCTGTGCTTCTATGAGATTAGACAGAGAAACTAAAATTCTATGACAAGGAGATCACTTTTAGAGATGTAGCTTGATTCCACTAAAACTGTTTCAACTAAACTTATTTCAGTACATGCTGAAATTGCCAATATCTGATTCTTTAGCATACTGATTCTAGCCCCAGTATTTGCATTTAGAGAGGACTTAAGGATCATAAATTTGCATCAAATCCTGTGAATACTGATGATTCACCCAAGTTACTTCATTTCTGGAAACCATGCAATCTTTCATTGAAAGGAGGATGACAGGCTGCTTTCTGTCCTTCCCTGCCACGATTCTGTCTTTGTAGACTCATTAATAATCTTAAAACTAATTCTCATCTATATGCAGCTAACAAATGCACCTACATCAAAGTCATGCTTTAGAGCAGGACTGTTAATAAGCTCTGAGGGAAGTAGTATCCAGATGAGAATGTTGAATGTAACACCACATATTGCATTTTCTGTAGTGCTCTGAAAGAAGAATATCTGACCATGACTAAATTTTCAAAGCCAGCATTGACCTATCAGACAGATTCTTCTTTTCTTTTAAAAGTAATATTTTAAATAATCAGAAAGAGTCTATTACTGTGACACACACAAAAGAGCTGAAGCAATAAAGGAAATGTATTTGCTAATCAAAGCATGGAGAAAGGCCAAAACCTAAGTTTCATATGACAAAAGGCAATGACATGTGACAAGTCATTCACCAAGAAAGTCCCTTTGATAATATAAGGATAATAAATTACCCCGTTCACTACACCTAGTGATTTTTTATGGATTTACTTCAGGTTTCAAAATTAGAAAAAACTAAACTGCCCTCATACATTATGAGAATCTGAATGCAAATATGAAAAAGGCCTTAAGTAAATTCTAGGTTTTTCTCTCTAACAATGCTCATGGTTGACTGTTGACCTGTTGCTTTCTGACTGATTTATCAACTTTCACATAGACAAAAACAGCTGTGATGATTCTTCACCTCTAATTGACCAGTGCCAATCCATTCCAAATCAAATGGCAAGATTGGGATTTTTCGTAAAGCGTAGAAAAAAACTCCAGAAATTAAACACTATCAATCATCGAATTACAGATCCACGGAATTGTAGAAAGGTTTGGATTGGAAGGGACCTTAAAAATGATCTAGTTCCAACTGCACTGCCATGGTAAGGAACATTCCACTACTCTGTTACTCAGAACCTCATCCAATCTGGTTTTGAACACCTCCAGGGGTAGGTGAGAAACCTGCTCCAGTACCTCAACACCCTTATAATAAAGAATTTCTTCCAAATAACTAATCCTAAACCTACCCTACATCACCTTAAGGCCATTCCCCTCCTGCCCTATCACTACTTGACCTTCTGAAATGTTCCCCTCCAGCTCTCTCCCAGGCCCCCTTTAGGTGCTGGCCAGCTGCTGTAACGTCTTTCCAGTGTCTTCTCTCCAGGCTGAACAGCCCTCACTCTTTCAGCTTGTCTTCATAGGAGAGCTGTCCCAGGCCTCTTCAAGGCTTGGACTTGCTTATCCTCTGGACTTGCTCCAGAAGGTGAACATCTTTCTTGTGTTCAGGGCCTCTGAGCTGGACAGAGGGCTCTGGGTGGGGTCTCACAAAGGCAAAGTAGAAGGGCAGGACCACCTCCCTTGTCCTGCTGCTCACATTCCTTTTGATGCAGCCCAGGACACAGCTGGCTTTCGGGGCTGTAAGCCCATGTCAACAGGACAAGCCCAGCCTCTCAACCAACAACCCCCCAGTCCTTCTCCTCTGGGCTGCTCTAAATCCATTCTCATCCAGCCCATATTTGTGCTTAGGATTGTCCTGACCCAGGTGCAGGACTTTACATTTGGCTTTTTTGTACTTCATGGGGTTTGCACAGGCCCAGCTCTCAAGCCTGTCAATGTCCTTCTGGATGGCATCCTTTCCTTCCAGATTCATTGCAAGCTAGGTAGAAATAGTGCACAATATCAGTGTCCTGATCTAGCTGGGATAGAGTTAATATTATGCCTAATATCTGGTACAGGGATGTGCTTTGGGTTTAACATGAGAATTATTTTGCTTTAGCTGTTGCTAAGGCGTGCTTACCCTAAGCCAAGGACTTTTCAGTTTCTCATGTTCTTCCCAAGAAACTCTATGGTGCATCACTTGTGTCTCTTGTGTTTTATTTGTGTCTTTCTTATTTTCATTTTTTTATTAGCTTTCTATTTCACTTCATTTCAAGTAAAGTGAGTAAGCAGCTGTGTGGGACTCAGCTGTTGGCTGGGGTTGAACCACAGCGACCCAAAAAGGCAGCCTCACTCCTCAGCCCCCTCCTCCACTACTCCCTCCCCCTCCCCCTGTGGGACAGAGAGGAGAGTCAGAAAATGGTAAAACCTGTGGGTTGAGCTAAAAACAGTTCGATACAATTGTTCATCACTCCCTAAACAACACCCCTCCTGACCACAAGCAGGGATGAGCCACTCACAGCCAGCCCCCTCCCAGTTCATAGCCTGAGTACAACATTCTACAGCACAGAATATCCCTTTGGTTCAGGTCAGCTGTTCTGGCTGTGCTCCCTCCTGACTTCTTGTGCACCTGCTCGCTGGCAGAGCATGAGAAAATGAGAAACTGAGAAGTCCTTGGCTTAGGGTAAACACTACTTAGCAACAGCTAAAACATCAGTGTGCTATCAACGTTATTCTCATCCTGATTCCAAACCACAGCACTGTACCAGCTGCTAAGAAGAAATTAACTCTGTCCCAGCTGAAACCAGGACAATGAGAATATGGAATATATTTGTCAGACATAGAAGGACAGAGCAAGAAAACGTCATGCCATTACAATTTATTACTCCAGCCCAGAGTCCTAGTCCCTAGTGTAGGAGTTGGCTCTGCAATAGAAAAGCTAGGAAGATGCAGTGGTGTGGGTTATGGAGCCACTCAGCCAATTCCTGAGGAGTTCATGTGTTAACATAATACAGTTAAAATTTTCTTTCCCTGCTTAAAATGCCTTTTAATGTGATCCAATGAACTGGAACAGCTCTTTCCTCTGATGAATGCCCTACTTTACTTCTGAGCCAGTAGGCTCCTATATATATAGGCTATAACTACAAGTCTTGCAAGCTATCTCCACATCTGTTTTGTCAGCAGGAGAGGATAAATTCTGTTCTTCTTCTGCTCTCCACAAATGACTGACAAGAAATTTCTGCAAGGAGAACACCAGAAGTCACTTTCTTCAGTTGCTTTTTTCCTGCCCGCTGCACACACATACCCCAAAGTGGATTTTTGTACAGAAGGTGTAATCAAGAGAGCAAAATGTACTAAGACAGAGTGAAAGTATTTTTTAGCTGAATCATGCCTTTAAAGATTCAGCCTACACATTAATCATTGAGTGACATCAAGGATTCACTTCAAAATTGGATCTGACTAGTGCACTTAATTTACCTACTGCACCAAACAGCTGTTCAGCTTCTGTTGAATTTGAAAGCAAATGTAATTAGTGCATGTTCACTGATGCCTCCTCATTACACTGCCAGCCCATATCATTGGAACAGTTAATTACTGCAGAGACAAAGGCTTGACTTACCTGATATAGTACATGATTATTCATCATTGATTCATTTTTTCTTCTTCACTGGTAATTTTGTTAACATCCCTGACAGTGCTTAAGAACAAATCCCCTTGATCTTTTATGCTATTATGTCTTCTCAAATGCTACTCAAATTCTCCAGGTAGCTTAATTCTCTAGATTTCATTGAGACATGAGGTATCACATCACTTGACACTGCCTGTAACTAGAGAAATAATTTGATTACATGAATCATAGCAAAATGTGCTATTCCATCACTGTCCATCACAGCTGTCTTTGCACTTGAGGACTTTCCCAAGTGCATGCAGACCAAAGGCCTGCTGATGGAACAATCTTCTTTCAAGGATGGCTTTAAAATAATGCTGAAGAAAAGAAAGATTATTCCATAGTTAATCTTGTTTCTAATAGACCTGCTCCACTCCTACACAGGGGTTTTCTTTGCTGGCTTTGCTTGTGTTTGTTTTCAATGGCATCAGTACTCCACCCCGTCACTAAAATGGAGTTAGCTGAGTTTCCATCCCTGCCTACCAGATGTCCCAGCTCCTCTCAGATGCAACCCCTTTTTCTCAAAAGAAAGGTATGTCTGCATGAAATGTAAGGACTCTACATTTATTGGTGACCTCTAGGCTGGTGAAGAACAAGTTCTTCAATACAGCTGTCAGTCCTGGGTATTTCTGCAGTGCATGCGCAGATCAGCTTGACTGTGCTGGCATGGTAAAACACCATGCTCCTCAGAAAGGCCAGATTTAGTAATTTACTGCACGTTTGACATTATTGCCAGACATGCAAAATAGCCCTAAGGTATCCTGCTACATCTCTCTCCCATCACATTGCAGATATACCTGGCAATTCTGGCAAAGGAAGCTCACCTAAATTGTTAAGGCAGGTTTTAGTAATTTACACAGCACTGCACATTCATTTGTCATCTTTTAGTATGTGAAAATTTGTAACCATTCACTGAAGAACAAAATGTAAAGAACCAAGGAAATGTGTAAAAAAAGGTGTATGACCATTTAGGATAGAGAAGCTATGGAAAGTCCTTAATAATGATGCTGAAAGAAAAAGGAATTTTTCTAAAAGTGAGGTGTTCACTCAGGAACATCTGAGGAGCGTCTGAGGAATCTGAAGGAACTGAAATACTGCTCCTAAAGCAATTCAGGTGGCAAAAGACCTGTCCACAGCATTATGCTGACACTTAGAGATCAGTAATGTATAATTGAAAGGACTTCTCTGCCACCTGAAAGAGACTTCATATTTTTCAAAGGCTTTGGATGATTTGAGAGATCAATAGCCTGACATTTATTTGGTTTGCTTATTCTTTCTTCTGATAGGTGTTCTTCTCTTTTTTCATCTGATTCTACTGCATGAAAGTTTCTTATCATTATATATTTTACAAAGAATCCCGGCAAAATTGCTGCAAGAGCAGTCCACAAACAATAAACTGTGCAGCAATATCTGATCTGCACATCAAACTCATATGGTAGCTGGGAGATGCAGAGAACAGCAGATATTTGCTTTTACATGCACTCAGTCTGACTTTCAGTGGGCTTTAAAGCTGTCTCGGTATTAGTTCATTTTATCAGCGTTTTGTTTCAGTTTTGATTTTTTCATTTTAAGGTGCCTTAGGCCACAAGATTATTTTTGGGTACATCATTTCATTCCATAAGAAAAAATGATCAAGTGAGTAAAATCACCCTGTGGAATGTAGATAATTTGGCAATCACTGCTGATGGGGGCATAGATCAAGTCAAATTTAAAGCAAAGTTGGCTCCTCAAGGATTAACCTGTACAAACTGTTCAAGTCACTAGAAAAGCGTGAACCTCACTTCAAATCAATCTATTCTGCAAGGGGATAAATAAAGTGTGAATTAGGCAATTTCAAAACAGGTATTTGCATGAAATGAGCAGTTTCTAGCAGCTGGTATAGCCAGTGTTATTACCCACATAAATATTGACGCATGTATTAAGAGTAATTTACGAGAAAACAAAACTGCAATAAAGGAAAGAAAAAGTGAAAAGCTCTTAGAGGCCCTGAAGGCCTCTCTTTCCTATATTTTGTGTTTATCAATGCTCTAAACTGAATTTTGCAATGCACATTTTCTTTGTTGATCTTTAAAATTTCAGCAAAGCATTTCATAGTTATTTCAAGTCATGAATTATGCAATAGCACGTGACAGGAGCAATTCATTCATATCTCAGGAGGCAAAGGAACTAAAAGCTCAGCTTTAGTTTGAGAGGGGTTTTTTAAATTTGTTTTGGTTTGTTTTGGTTTTTTTTTTTTTTAATCCAGCACGCAATCTCTTAAAATGGTACCTCAGAGACACAAGAAAGATGTTGGAACAAGCCCAGAGGAGGAGGAGCGTGAAAAATAATTAATTTTACAGTTCATACTTACTCTGCCAAGGGATAAGAACGTGCACAGAAGGTACAGGAGCAGAATGGCAGAAGGGAGAAGGACACCGTAACACAGCACCGCCTCTTGCTTCTGGGAGTGGAATTGACGCAACTTCAAAGGAATTTCAGGATGCACATTCAAGCTGCATCTCTCTCCTCCTCCCTCTGTTCCCTCCTCATCCACATCTGAATTTTCTTCCAGACTTCATTCCACTCCAAGGCACTAGTAATATGCTTGTTAATGTGCTTTGAAGCAGTAGTCCTGAGAACTTTGTAGAAGATAGGGGAATGTCATAAGCCCCATTTTAGAAATGAGAAACATCAGCTGATACACAAACTGCAGAAATCTGCTGCAGAAGAAGGACCTGTTTCTCAGGTTGATCAAACACAAAACTTTTCTCAAGATGAAGTGAATCAAGCCTTAACTATAGAGCTACCTTTCATCTTGAAAACCTGCTCTTTGGACTCCTGTTCTATCATGAGTGAGAAAGATGTAAGGTAATCTTTAAAGTTTTAGGGATGTGACTCTTCCAAGGTTCAAACACCTCTCCATTTGAAATACAGGCTATCACGTATAGAGTTCCCACAAAATGTTTGCTTTCTTTAATGAAATATATGAGGCACAGAATGCTTCCTAGTTGTGATTTTGCAACAGGCCACCTCCTCTTGCAAGTCTTTATTACTTCCACTTCAAAAGATGTAAGCTGGTCATACTGGTTACTTGTTCTTCTTCCTGGTGGTGCTTATTGCATGGGACTCATAATTTTCCTCTTATCACATCTGCCATGAAGAGCAGAGAGATATCTGGGATCAATAGTAGTTGTTCCTCAGATGTCATGAATATCTGTATCTTCTTTAAGTCATTTACCAAGTACATAGAGGTTTCTCAGTAGCTGTGAGGATAAGAGGCTAGGAGGATAGCAATGGGTAAGAGGCTAGGATTAAACTGATACAAAATAAACTGAAATAGATGCTTCATAATAGTGGATGAAGCTGCAACAAAGTTTTAAAGCGCAGGGGTAGCAGTGAAAAAATCTATAACCCGAATTTTAGAAATTCACTGGCTGATTTAGAAGATTTGAAATTATATCTAAGAAAATTTCAGCATAATTTGAGTAAAACACATCAATTAATCTTTTTTGTTGTTGTTGTTTTTTTGTCCCTGAACAGATATTTGTCAGGACATAACACACAGTACAGTGAATATAACTTGTCAGGAAGAAAAGAATGTCTATGAGACACTAGAGATAAATTTGTCCTGTTTAATATACATGCATTCAACATCTTGGCAAATATTTCCTTCAATGTAGAATCAGCCTGATTTCAGGAATATGAAATATATCTGGATTAGCAGATGAAACAGAGGCAAGGAACAGGACTGCAAATGTCTAAACTGCTTCATTTTTAGCGTTTTCCTGGCATTGGCTTTGGACAGTAAGCATTAGCATCCTCTCAGCTAAGGTCTAGACATCCTTCAGCATTTTATAAGACTGTTTTTAATAGACAGTTTAGCTACAGCCACCCTACTTTAGGCCAGTTTACACACAAAGACATGAGTCAGCTGTGAGCCTAAGCCTCAAGGCAATCCCTAACCTCTTCCATGCAGAAACATATATATCAGTGTCTGTATATACATAATTCATCTGTGGCAATGAGGTTTCTCAGTGTTCTTATATTATTCATAAACCCTACTGGCAATGGCGAGTCCAGGAAAGATCTGCCACTCTGTCTTTTATAGCAGGGAAGCTAAAAGATGCAATTTTCACTAAGAACTGCATGATAAATATGAAGTAGAATTGGAGGAAAAATGCACTACCCATAAAGCAGACACTCCACAAGTCAAAATGCAAATCCTCAGCAGCCTCTGTGGGAAAGGCTGCTGAGACACTGGTGAGACCTCACCATCAGGTCACAGCTCTGGGGAAGAATGAACAGTATTAAACAGAACAGGACTGCAGAAAAACATTGGTTTCATGTCCCGAGAAAGGAAAAAATATAAATACTTTCAATCACAAAATTGAGATTGCTGCAATTTTCACTCAGTATTGGAGGCATAAAAATGATCTCCCCTGAGACAGTCATTTGTTGTGCACTTCATACCACCTTGCAGATGGAATACTGATGAAACACTAATCCAGCATGTTTCTAAACAGGAAGAACAGGAAAAGTACATAAGCACTGAGCTATTGCAGAAGAAATATGGAAAAGCATGCTAGAGAGATCTATCATCAGAAATTCAGCCGATGAGTCTTCCATACCAACACAGCTTTAATTGAACTTTGAGATCAATGAGGTATCCAGTTCTAGGCAATGTGCAGAGACAGCTGCAGCTCGCTCCCACCACAACCAAGAGGAAGCAAAACATGAGGGGGAAGAAGTGTGGCCAAGTGCTGGTAATATGCTATAAAACACTTTTGAAGCCAGCTGTTAACACAGAAATTAAACAAACTAACAAACAAAGGTACTATTACTTGAAATGTACAATAGCTGATGCAAAGGCAGTACCATTGGCACAAAACTCTATTAAAGCAAACCAGTAGTTCAGCTGAAATGCTGTGTCTGACTGTCCACACCATGAAAGGAAAAGATAACAGTCCTTAGGTGCCCTCTCTAGCAGCCTAACAGAGATGTACTGTAAGGAGATCAACTCCTCCAGCACATCCTGTAGTCAGATGAAGTCTCTCACAAGAGCTAGTAAGAAATTCAAACTACAGACATCCCTCAGGTCTGGTGGAGCTGCTGAGGAAGGAAGTGGGGAGAACAGAAAGCCCAGACACCCTCAAACTCATGGAAACCAGAGTTGGCAGCTGTGTTTTTTCATTTTTGCAGTCTTTAGCATTTTTTATGATGGTGGAAATCCCTCAAAAATGTCTTGGATATTTGGGAAACCTCCCATCAGGGAACACAGCCCTGCAAAGAAGTCATTGTGTGGTAATCCTGAAGATATACTGCTTGATTTGCCTAGAACTTAAAAGGTTTCTGGTTGCAATGTTGAAAATAGGTCTGGCATGGTGAATCTCCCAGTCTCTTGCAATCTGCACTACGTCTTTTGCCAGGTAGTGCTGAAGGAAAAAAAAAGAAGGCTGCAGACATCAGCCTGCCCTCAAAGCTATTCCAGCGATAAGAGATAAAGACAAAACAGGACTTTCAGACATCAGGCCTGCAGCTGGCAATGATTATTGTCTAAGAAGATAGCAGGGGATACCACAGGATGTCTTTATTGAGTTAAACTGAGCCAGGAGCAGAGTACTAGTCTAAATGCAAAGAAGCTGGTTCTCAGGAGAAGAGAGATCTGCACTGTCAGAAATCCCTGGGGTCCTGGGAGCTCCCACATGGTCCTTGAGAAAGATAAAGTTCTTAAAGTCAATATAAGAAGCTATAAGAGTAGCCAAGTGAAGCATGTACCTGCAATCCAGTGTATAAGCAATAGATGAAGTTAGAGGGGGAATGAAGAATAGGCAATACAGGTGGTGAACCAGCCTTGTAAGACTACTGCCATTTTAAGCAGCAGGGATTGCAGAAAGTGCTTAGGCCTCAGGATGAAGCAGAAGACTGACACTGCAGCAAATCTAGCAGCTCTCATCTTCTGTTGACAAAAATGATGGTTTTATACTGAAACAGAAATACTAACTATGCTGCAGAGGACAGCCCCAAAAATCACACCATGTGCCTGAGGGCATTGTCTAAACACTTCTTGAATTCTGTCAGGCTTGGTGCTGTGAGCACTTCCCTGAGGAGCCTGTTCCAGTGCCCAGCCACCCTCTGGGTGAAGAATCTTTTCCTGACGTCCAACCTAAACCTCCTCTGATACGACTTCAGGCCATTCCCTTGAGTCCTGTCACTGGTCACACAGAGATCAGTGCCTGCCACTCTGCTTCCCCTCGTGAGGATGCTGTAGACTGTAATGTGGCCTGTACAATACATGACAAATAAGAGTGTAGAAAGTGCCCTGTGCAGACCTTGGAGCAGCCTTCCAGTGCCTAAAGGGAGACTGTAAGAAAAAGAAGGATTTTAAGAGGATTTTATAGTGATAGGACAAAGGAGAAAATGGCCTCAAACTAAGGAGGGTAGGTTTAGATTAGATATTAGGAAGAAATTTTTAATATAAACTGGAGAAGGTTGCCTAAAGAGGTTGTGGATACCCCTCTCTGGAAGTATTCAAGAGCAGGCTGGATGGGGATCTGAGCAACCCGGTCTAGTGAAATGTGTTCATGACAGGGGGGGTGGAACTCGATGATTTTTAAGATCCCTTCCAACACAACCATTCTCTGATCTCTGTTGGGTGCTTTTTCCAGAGTAGAAAATCTCATAGGATGCCTCCATGTCTCACTTTGCTGTAGGCAATGAACAACAACGATGAAAAGGTACACAAGTCACAGACGGCCCTCAAAAAAAAAATGGGGTGGGCATTTAGCCGTCCGCTGGCAGCCTGTGCCTCTGTTCGCAGAGCCGCCAGTGAGCAGGGCGCTGATCCATCCCCGTTTCCCGGGCTGGCCACACGGTGGGGCGGCCGGGCCGGCGCTGGCTCCGCCGAGCATCCCCGTGCCGCGCCCGGCAGGTGGCTCCTTCCGACCGCCAATAGCGCCCTGCCGGCCCCGCTCCGCTCCCCGGACCCCAGCGCAGCCTCCCTGACCTTTGTTCCTCGGGTGAACAATGCGGGGCGGCGCTGCTTTCCAGAGCGCAATGGCTTGGGCTGGCATGCAACACACTTTTGGTAAGGAATCCTTACAGCACTACACGCATAAACAGGGCTGTAGTCATTGGACCAGAATCGCATCTCAGTTCTGCTTGAGTAAATCTGAAATAGGTCAGCTGCAGCCAGTGGACATATTACAGATGGGAATGACAGGGGAATTTGGCCCATTGTTAAAATATCTTCATGTAGAAACAATGTAGGAAAATTGAACTATGACCAGGTTCCTTCATTATGGGCTAATTTGACTCTAAAATGACCCCTCTCAAGTCGGTGAAGATATGCAGGTGTGAAGGAGAGTGCACACAGAAGCCAGGACTGTTTGAACTGCCTGATCCAAAAGGAACCATTTTGCATCTACTAATAAATGCTAATCTATATTTAAGGAAAATTATTTTCATATAAATATATATAAAATAGCCATATATCTATATATATGTCTATACATATATAGACAGGCTTAGATCTTTAAGAAACACACTTCAAAGGGCTTTGTCTTATTGGAAAGTTCAGACTGAATCATACTTTCACTGTTCAATCACCACCTCTTAAATATGCCTAAACTCTGGCGAAGTTACTGATTTTAAGAAAAAAAAAATGTACTGGTGCAAAACATTCAAAATGTGGAGACTTTTTATTTGACTGGGGAAAATCTTCCAAAGTCTTCCAGTCTTGACATGACTTCATAACAGTCCTTCATTAAATTTGCTGCCATTTCTGCTGATAGTTCAGGTCAGTATTTGGAAAGAAGATCAAAATGTGAAAGAAAAGGTATCTTTAGAATTTGTTTAAAAATTTATTAAGGCATATATCTTGGGGTGATGGAAGAGAATGCCCTTGCCAAATTGTTTTCCCTCAATGTTAATTTTGGTTTTATTTCCCTCTGACATCCATTCTAATCACATTTGAAGTATTGCTCTGTTTCTAGTGCTACTAAAGTTTTCCTTCTTCTGAAAGTCACACCATGTCTTTACTTTCCAAGATACACCTTCTGGCACTAAGGGGGAAATATGAAAGCATGGGATAACCCTGAAGCTGAGTTGATTTGTTCCACATTCACCTGACTATTGAAAACCCATCTTTCTTTTTCCCATATTAACCATTTCACACTTTCCTTTGAAATGTAGGAGGCTTATGAATTACAAGAGCTATGCTGTAGGTGTGAGTTACTTGAGCTTCTACCTCTTCCAGGATGAAGTCGTCACCTGCATCAATAAACCTCCAGAGCTATTTTTGGTAAGCTCCACTGGGCTCAGTGCCTCCTGGGGGTTCTTCCAAACCTCCTGCGCTGCCTTCTGTGGATTCAGTGGCAGTCAAAATGATTAAGAGTACTGCCTGAGAAATATGGGAACAGTGATCCAACATAACTCATTTAATATTCTGAAACTATTTTTCTTGATTCTGCTGTGGTTTATCCAGATATTTTACATTTTCTGATCCACACTCTTGCTAGTATTGATGCTTCTTAGGGACACTAATGCCGTCATGAGAAGAACTAAGCTACTGATGCCTCAGCTTGGGCTCTTCTTCCCTCTTTGATAATAAACATAATTCTGGCACCCTCCAGTTCCAGAAAACCAAGTAACAAATTTAGTGTCCTTCTCAGAAAGTCTGACAAGGAAAGGGATTTGATGCAGCTGTCAGAAATGGGGAAACTAAAACGAAGCTCACAGTTTGTTATCTGTGCACAGGAATAAGTGGCCTGATTTTTTAAAAAAAAAAAAAAAAAAAAACCAAGCCATTTCTGCTGTAGGGTTGAAGCTCTGGTCCTAATCATTAAGTTGCTGCAAAGCACATGCCAAGGTTTCAGGCAGCAGAATTGCTTGGATCATTTCCTATGCACTTTGCAGAGTGGCAATTAGCAGCATAGTGGCATTAACAAGACAGCTTTACGTGAGCTTTCAAAGTGAAAACATAAAGAATCCCTAAAAGACCAACTACTTGTAAAATGTGAGAGGGAAGCTGTAGGCCTGATTTTTCGGAGGTGGGTGCAAGGCTTTGCCTGCAGGCAGCGTGACCATCAATCGGAGCCACCCTCCACACCTCCCTGGCTCCTCCAAGGAGGGGAAACCTCCTGTCTTCTGCACTCGACCTTTGTGTTGCCTTTCCTGCACGGGAAGGGATGCCACACGTCTCCAAGTGCCCTCTCATCCACATTTGCCGTAAACACCCAGAACACCTGTTTGCTCTGACTCACCCACTCCTCACGCAGACTCTCCCTTTTTTTGACAGCAGACCTCACTCAGGTAGTATGTGCTGCTAATATCCTTTCAGGACCATGTAATAACATGCCTTCTATCCAATTCCTAACATCCTTCAATCAGCTCAGCCAGTGGGCTAACTGCTTACGCTCCTGTGATTTATATAAGTGCAATTAATTTAAACTGCATCACTCCAGTGCTATGCTGGTGAAAATGCCCCGAGAGGGAGAACCTCACTGGTGAATCAGACCCTTTACTTTTAACAAACACACAAAAGAACAGATCCTAAGCCAGTGAAAATCTGCATGGCTCCATTCATTTCAACACACAAACTTAAACCAGCTCAAGGTCTGAATCACAGCTCATGTAACAGACTATTTAGATACAGACTAATGCCTCACATCCTGAAATGCAATGCTTTCCCAGAGCTGGCAGGGGACAGGGACTTGTCAGATGGAACAGAGCTGAGAGGGAAGCAGGACCACAAATGAAACCTTTTAAAAATGCTTTGTGGATTTCTTCATTTCTGTGGAGATGAGGAAAGTAACGGATTGTGTCTCTGCAAGCACTGCTCTCTCTTCTGGAAAAACCACCTCTGTTCCTTTTGCCCCAGCTACAAAGCAAGTACCTGCAAAGTCCCTTTCTTTGCCACTTTCCCTTTCCTCCAATAGCCTGGATATGTTCCCTGCCATTTGGAAATTCATATGGCACCTTTCACTAACAGACACCACAGTTAGATGCTGAACAGATGAATCTTTTTAATTAGTTTTTGAAAATGTCTAACTTTCCCTGCACTTGTTTTGGTATTCCCCAAGATTAAGAAGTCATGTATCTTGACAAAGCACTTTGCTCTTGCATGTCTTAACAGACCCACCAGGCTTTTTTTTCTTCTTTTTTTTTCTATTCCTTCACATCTATTCCAACACCTGCTGCAAAAACGTGTCGGGGTGGTCTCTGTAAAACACCCTCCACGCCTCCTCCCAAAAAGAGAGAGAGCTCCAGCATCACAGCAGCACGGCATGCCGGTATGTGCCCAGGCAGGTGGAGGTAATACACAACGAGGGGGGGAAGGGGTGGGGAGGGCAGACCAAGAGTCAATCAGAATGTAATTTGTGTTAGAAATTTACCAGCGTTCAGCTGTCCATATTTCCAAAATGCAAATATTTTAAAATTAAAAAAACCTACCTGTGACTAAATATCTCCTCTAAATCAATCTAGATAACCAGAACACTCTGTGGCCCATTCAAGAGACTTTCATCTTAAACGAAATACATAACATAGATTATACCTTCATAGGAAATCAAGAGGTCCTAAAATATACTAATGGAGAAGGACACTTATGAGACATTTAAATTACTCAGTCTATAATTTTGGGGGGTTTGCTTATCTATGCATCTTTTAACTGCTTTGGATAATTAGGAAAATTTCCTTGGCAGTGTCCTAAGATAGGCAAAAGAGTGACATAACTACTCCCAAGGAAAGAAAGATCGAGGTTTTGCATTCTGCAGATTTTTAAAGTAAAAGAGAAAATATTCTTCATATGAGCAGTCTGAAGCAGTATGCATATTATATAAAGACTATCACCTTGCTCTGAAATATAATCCTCCCAAGGCTTCTCTCTCTCCTTGAACTCACTTGCAGTATCTGTCTGGTGCTTCTGCCTGAAAGGGTGCAGGTTAGGGAGGCAGGCTGCTCGTCTCCAGCATTTCCTAAGCACAACTATTCAAAGGCAGCTCCCAAATGGAACAGGCACTCATTCAGTTCAAAGCCTTCCATTAGGTCTGCCGGCCAACTTGTTATCTTGTAGTGTCCTGTGTGTGTGTCTGTGTGTTTGCCCCTTCTGCTCTTAGTGAACAGTGTGTCCCATTGTAATTCTCATATCAAACATCTGGAAACCAGACTCGTTTAAAGGAAAAACAAAAATAGATAGAAGAATAAAAAAGAAGAAAAGGAAAATAAAAGGAGGGAGGAAAATAAAAGAGAGGGATAAGGGGAAAGGGGGGAAAGGTGGGAGGATGAAGAAGAAGAAGTTTCAGTTCTATGACTTATCCAGGTCTCTGTCAGAAAGAAAAAAATATATATTTCAGCTGAATCAGTAAACTGACCTTTATTTTAAGGAATTTTGAGCAATACATTTTTGTAGACTGCAGTTCTACAGAGCCTCATCCCCCCACCTCGGAGCAGGGCAGCGCGCTCTGCTCGAGCTCTCTCCCCCGTTCACAGCTGTCTCCAGCGGGAGGAGCTGAAACCTGAACCAAACCCTCCGACTGGGATTGGATCCCTCAGCCAGCAGCCCCAGAGCCCTCCCAGAAAAACAGCCTCTTTGGAAAAGCGCTTGAGAACATCCCGAAGCGATTGGAGGAGCGGGAAACCCTTCCCCCCTGCACCTGACTCGTGGGTATTTACAGCACTTTTCAAGGCGGCTCGGCACTGCCACTGCACGAGCGGGAGCGGATGGGCTGCGCGGGGCCGGCAGCGCCCTAGGACCGGAGCAGGGAGCGGAGCAGGGAGCGGAGCAGGGACAGGAGCGGCCCCGATGCGCCCGCAGTGACACCGCGTGTGCTGTGCTGCGCCACCCGACCGCCGCGCCCGCCGCAAGGACACGGACCGCCAGAGGCACCGACCCTGCCTCCAAAATGCCACGCTCCTTCCTGGTCAAGAAGCATTTCAATTCCTCCAAGAAGCCGAATTACAGCGAGCTGGACACTCACACAGGTAACCCGAGGAAATCTCGGTGGCACCGCGTCGCTCCCGAGGCTGCGGTCGTGGCGTGGCAGTGCTGAGAGGGGTGGGATTCTCTGCAGGCTGGAGGGGACGGGCTCGTTCATTGCTCTGCTTTCTCCTGCTTACAAGGAGGGAGTTTTGAGAAATATGTCAGTGCTGACCAGAATGAATCATGAAAGTTTGCTCATCCACTTGAACTCAAGTTACTTAGAAAGGATTTGGAGTTTTCCTGTTCTGTATCTGTTGGTGGAGGAATTGAAACTTTTATTCAAATCCTTCAGGAAGTTTCACTGCTTCATTGTGTCGGGCTGCACAGACTTAGAAGCAGCATGCCGCCTTGAAGGGACTCTCCAGCTGCAGTTTGCCTGTTCAAGGGCACTGTCTCTACCCATCAGAATATATGTATGAAACAGTATTTCCTGAATTCCCCTTATATTCAGATTACCCTCCCGAGTGTTTCATTTATGCAGCTTTTAATCACTAAAGTGTTAATTTTGCTGCTTTCCTAAATACTTCTTAGTTTTCTTACCTTAAAATGTTCTTCTTTCTGCAGTGATTATATCCCCATACCTGTACGAAAGCTATCCAGTCCCTATCATACCACAGCCAGAGATCCTCAGCTCGGTAGCTTACAATCCCATCACTGTGTGGACTACAACTGGGCTGCTACCGTCTCCATTACCCAATGACCTCTCTCCACTTTCTGGATACCCCTCATCTTTGGGAAGAGTCAGCCCACCTCCACCTTCTGACACCTCCTCCAAAGATCACAGCGGCTCAGAAAGCCCCATTAGCGATGAAGAAGAGAGAATCCAGTCAAAGCTTTCAGACCCTCATGCAATCGAAGCTGAAAAGTTCCAGTGCAGTTTGTGCAACAAGACCTATTCGACTTTCTCTGGCTTGGCCAAACACAAGCAGCTGCACTGTGATGCCCAGTCTAGGAAATCGTTCAGCTGCAAGTACTGTGACAAGGAGTACGTCAGCCTGGGAGCGCTCAAGATGCACATCAGGACCCACACACTACCTTGTGTCTGCAAGATCTGCGGCAAGGCTTTCTCTAGACCCTGGCTGCTGCAAGGACACATTCGCACTCACACTGGTAAGGGCAAGCGTTACATTTGCACTTTCTTGTTGCTATAACATCGGGATGCCTTTTTGCTATTTTTCTCCACAGGTGGAAAAAACAGCAGCGTTTCTTAGCTAACCTTGAAATGCGTCCACAGAATTTCAAATAAATCATTAAAAGGCTAAATTCTCCTTCCTGCAGGGGGACAGGGAAGGTGGGATGGGGGGAGTTTAGCATGGTCTCATAACTGCAGGCTAGACACTGGCATAAATCAACATTGCTTCCTTGATAATTTTAGGATGGTTTAGCCCATTTCCACTAGCTGAAGCTTCTGCTTTAAGGATTTTATGTTAGCTTTCAGACTTTGGAAATTTGCTAACTTTGAGAAGGCTCCAGCTGCCTCTGAAATCAGGCAGCAAAAAGCAGGGAATGCATGAGGGGCTGCTTTCCTTCAGCAGCTGGCAAGTTTTGCATGTGCTGCCTCAGGTCCTTAAGAATTAGAAACCCATCATTAGCAAAGTGGCTGGGTTTTTTCTATTGAGGTAAAAATGGGTTTTGAGTATAACACTGGGTTCAATGTAATGTCTGTACAGCTGCTTGCTGCTTTTCAGTCAAAGCCCTTGCTCCCCAGTAATTCACATAGCACTAAGCAGAAAATGTTCTATGAAAATATTTGAAAATGTTGGAAGGAGCCCAGTCTAAAAGTACTGCATGCACCTGTAGATGCAGAAGGTGTCAGCAGCTTGTTTTCAGAGACTGCACTTCACAACATATTCTCAATAGACTGGGGTTCTGCAATAGAGCCAGCAGTGCTGAAAGCTGCTGTATCTGTGGCCTGATTAACTTTTTATGAGACTTTTTTTTCTTATAACAAGTCATTTCTGTTTGTTCTTTTTTTTCCTTAGGATAAAAGCAGGCTTTACCTATCCCAAACATGTTGGGGTTTTTTTTTTGTTTTGTTTTTTTTTAATGATTTATCCTATTTTTCTCTTGATGTTTCTTTTGTAGGAGAGAAGCCATTTTCCTGTCCTCACTGCAACAGGGCTTTTGCAGACAGATCCAATCTGAGGGCTCATCTGCAGACCCACTCAGATGTGAAGAAATACCAGTGCAAAAATTGCTCCAAAACTTTCTCCAGAATGTCTCTTCTGCACAAACATGAGGAATCTGGCTGCTGTGTAGCACACTGAGTCATGCTGTCAATGTTTACCTGGACTCAATGCATTTCTCCACTTCTCTTCCAAATGATAAGTGGAAATCCAAAGGCGTTTTCTCATCTACTTTTCAGCCAAAAGAAAAAGAAAAAACCAAACCAAAAAACAAAGAAACCAAAACACCACCAAACAAGCAAACAAATAAACTAGTTGAAGAATTTAGAATGTCAGTAGAAATGAGCTTTAAGTAGTTTCTGTTCTGCCATACATTTGCATTTTTAAGTGTGAATTCTGAAATAGGGGGAAAGACGCCACGCATGACATTTCAAGTAGATCTAAAGGAAGAAGCATTATCAGCTTTCTTTATAGATGAAGCCAAATATAGGTCATCTTTTTTTGCTTAGAAAAGGCTTCAAAATTAGCAATACATTCCTGCCAAGCCATTTCAACCAAAGAAACAGTATTTTAGGTGGAAATTTTAATGAAAAAAAACTACCCAAGTGACTTTTGCTAGACACCATTTATCTCAGGTGCCTTAAAAAGTATTCCAAGTTTACCTTAGTAACTGTTTAATATTATTCATTGCTGGGTTTTTTTAAATTTTATTTTATTAGAAGCCAAGGCCTTTATTAATGACCTGACATGCTTTAAAACTGCATAACTAAAAGAGGGAAAAAAGTATAAGAGAATGTACGAACAAAATAAAAGCCACAAATTAACTGCATGTGCCTTAATAAATAAACAAAGATAATACTGTAGCTTCAAACATTCCTGGTGCATGCTTGACCATCCTTTAGTATGGAATAGTTCATCTAAACTTCATTTTTGTTTTAAAAAACGGGAATAAGTGCAAGAGAGGGGATCCACGGGAGCTTAACAATTATTTTTTTTAAATGCACAAAGGAAATGCAATATTTTCAGCATTACCCCTCCAAGTGCCTTTTTTATTGATGATTTTGTAAAGTATGTGGACATAATGTAAATATTTTTATTTTTATATGATTGAATGTGTTATGAATGAAAGCAAATTGTTGCCCATAGCAGCATCTATAGATAACTTGAAGAAAGTGTGAAGTGAAATTGGTGTTGTTTTCTAGCCACTTTTTTACAATAAACATTTTTAAGTAAGATTTCTGTTGTTTGTTCTGATTAAACAATTGTGTGTGTGCTTTATAACATAGAAAAATGTGAATGTCTCTACATGACCAAATGAAGACAAAAGTGAATTTCAGATGTGAAGACTTACTCCACAAGTTCAGAACATTAGAAAGGAATATATACATTGCATTTTAAAAGATTCTAAGCCTTTCACTTCATTTTTCTAATCAGGGTTTTAAAACACTTGCTTTTCTCCTACTTTAAACACTATGACAACATTGTGAAATATATTTTATCAACAACTTTTAAGAGCAATGCATTTTTCTTGCATCTTAACAGAAGAAAGGATGCTATTAGAGAGGCTTCATGGTACTTTCCCTGAGACTTTCACATCAGGGAATATGGGTCTGATCCAAAGTTAATTAAAGTCAGTGGAGTTCAGCAATGTTTGCATGATGCTCTTTTAAAGTGGTAGTCAAGTCACAGTATAATATACTTTATATGGCAATTTCAAGATGATTAAGAATATTTTATTAAAATGTATTACATATCAGAACTGTCAAGCAAATACATTGCAACTTTCTATCAGCTAATATATCACAGCAAAGAAATTATTCTGTAATAAAAAGTAGAAGTCTTTTTTCTTCAAGTGATATGACTAGACAATCCAAGATCTGAACTACATGAAGGTATGACAACTCCAAAAAATCATGTCTCATCATTCCTGACTGATGTGAAACAACACTATTTCCAACTTTTAGCGAAGTGCAAAGCTAGAGAACAAAAAAGCACCAGCTGGCATCCAGTCTGAAGATCCCTGTGTCTACACTAGGGTACCAACCAGGACAAGTAATAGCAAAAATAAAATTCCATTAATTTACCAAGAGTGTTGCTGATGTGTAAGCACAAGATGAACATTTCTTTAAAAAAAACCCCGCGTATTTCAGCAAAATAATGCAATAAATCATACACGCCTTCTGTCTCCTCCATCCCAGTTCTGGAGGAGGGCTTCAGCAGGACTGCACTGGAATAATGCAGGCAATAGGCAGAAAGTCTGCACCTTTGCTCCACAGAAAGCATGATACTGAAAAATGAAGGTCAAATGAAGCTTTCATATTCTCCAAACATTATAACAATAATTGCCTAGGAGCTGCTAGATTTTTTTTTTTTCCTCAGGAAATAGCTGGAGAGTTCAAGAAAGATAGGGTTAGTGGGAATTTGTGAGGTAACATTTCAAAATGAACACATGAAGGCATCAAATGCCCTTGAAAAGTTTCATGTGGTTTCTCTATTGATTTGCACTTCCATGTCATTGCTTTGAAGTCTGTAGGCTCCAGCAGCTCTTTGTGCAGCTCCTTCTTCCCAGAGCAAAGCTTACTGGGGTATGAGTAAAGCTCTGGCAGTCAACAGCTATTTGTACTGTTCTTAGGTTTGCTCTCCTGTGCTGTGCCACAAAGATGTTTCCATTGTTTTAATTCACACTTTAAATTCTCTACGCCCATAGTAAATTAAATAGTGTAAGAGCTTGACTTCTTGAGTGAGTGGAAATGCTACTGCTGTCCTCAAGGGAAATCAGATGAAAAACTTCATCAAAATACAGTATGCTAAACCAAACACAAGTGGAACTGGTCTGATTTGGAGATGACAATTAAGATATGCTGCTTTGCATGCCTGTAACACCTGTACTCATAAAACACAAAGATGGGAAAGGCTAGAAGCTCTTTTGGCTCATCTTTGTAATTGAAACAGAGCACTCTATCACAGATCCCAGCTCTCTGTCCAGTTGCAGCATAAACTTCCCAAGCAGCTAAATTTCTCTGCTTTTCCTGTGTGACTGCTTTCTATTCCCTGTCAAGACTTCTTCAAAATATATTCCATTAATAATTTTACCTCATTACCTTAGAAATGCCCTTCTGCACCTGCACAAGCTATTTATCAATGTAAATTGAATTCTGTTCTGAGCTTCTGGTTGATGACTCCTATGACTTTCTCAACACACAGTGGAGAAGCTCCCTCCAAGGTCAATCTGCCCATTGAATCTCTTTGGCCATTGTAACATCTTCCATAACACAACTTTTATTCTATATCCAAATAATCTTTTAAACTTTTAAAATTTTTCTTAGGAAAACGTAGTGCCTGTACTCCGAATATCTTCACCACTTATTTTTTGAAATCTGTCACTTTTTTACTTTTTGTTTTACAGAATGTGGTCCAAGTCCTTCCTTTAGGATGCTCTGTCCACCTACTTTCAATGATGTTCTTTCAGTGTCCAGACAAGAGTGGAACCACCTGAGCCCTTGTGAAGTTACAAGTTAAATATATGAATTTCTCAAGGCTGAAGGCAATAATTGATTCTCTTTTGCTTCCATGTCTTTCTTCCCTTGCTTCTGTTTGGGCATGCTTTTCACTTCAGAGGCTGCAGAATGAAGGGAGATGTGCATGAAATGAAGACAGAACAAAGTACACTTTTAAGCTCAAAGCACTGCAATTAACCTACCATGTAATGCAGTTAGGAAAAGCATGTTACACACTCACCAAAGGGTTAAAAGAAGTGCCTCTCAGATTAAGGCACCATGAAATCTTTATTCTGTATTTTGCTCTATTATTTGGATTATTATAGTTCCTGTTGTCATTAAGCAAACTCAGGGCTTATTACTCTAAGCTCCATAAAATCACATAAAAATGAAACACCGTAAAGATTCCATAATTTCAATTAAAAAGAAAACAATGGGAAACCTGGTAATTTAATTCTGATGTCTTGTGCTACAGCTGATTTCCCCCTGCCACAAAATAAATCAATGTTTAATTTGAAAACGTATTTTTATTTTTGAATAAGACATTTTCAGTTACGAGTATTATTGCTTTGGAAATAATGGGTTTTGCTAGCTGTCCTAAGTGTTTGGTTTTGTCTCTTTAAAGTAGGGGTTCTAAAAGTTAGATTATATGAATTATAACTCTGGTTCACAGAAATATGGATGGAAGGCGAGAAATGCACTCCAACCTGCGTATATTGTAATATCAAATGGTAGCTGCAAGAAATAAAAACAGATTGTTCAAGTGAATCACACATGACTGAGGTGGGAAATCACCTCTGCATATTGACCAGTCCAGCCCCCCTGCTCAAAGCAGGGCCAGGAAAGCAGTTTAGCCAGGACTGTGTTCAGGTGGGGTTGTGGTATCTCAAAGACTGGAGGCTCCGTGACCTCTCTGGGCAGCCTGTGCCAGTGTTCAGTCACACTTACAGTACTTGAGGGGTTTTTCTTGCATTTTAATGGAATTTTCTGTACTTCAGATGATGTGCACTGTCACTGGGCAGCATTAAGAGTCTGACTCTATTCTTCACTCCCTCACATCAGGAATTTATACCCATAAGTAAGATCTTCCTTGAGCTTTTTCTCCAGTATGAGAGATGCTCCAATCTCTTAATTCCCTCCGTGGTCTTTCACTGGACTCTGAAATTCTCATGTCAGCCTTGTACTGGTGAGCTCAGAACTGGACCTAGTGCTGCAGATGGGCTGCACCAGTGCTGAGTAGAGGTGGAAATACCATTCAGTTCCTCATGGGAGGCTGACAGGATGCATAAAATTTGTGGGAAAAGCCAAAGTAGTAGAAAAGAAACAAAAAGGATGCTTGCATTCTCTGTTGCTTCTTCCCAAAATTTTTCATACATTCTAAATACAAATGAAGTCCTCAGGAACCTTGAAGGTTGTGGAGTGTGGGACTGTGTTTTCCAGGGACAGAAAAAATTTCCCTGTCCAGTTGCAGACTGCAGCATAAGGGTGCCTCAGCCAAACCACACTAGAGAATAAAAAAAAAAATTAACAAGTGCATCTGTTTTTACATGTTTGGCAGTTTGGCCACCTTGTTCCTTTCCACTTACTTTTCCAATACTTCAAGAATGCCATCCAAACCAATTGTTTTTTTTTTCTTCTTATGATGCACTCATCATTATGGGTACAAAAACATAAGTTCTAATTCATGGCCCTCCTTCTTTTGTTCTCCCCACATCTCTGCAAGAAAAAGTCATGCAACAGTTGGTTTTTGTTACATCTGTCACCTCTATCCCTTTTACCTGGGTATTGAATATTCCCATCTCTTGTTTTTGTACCTCTTTGTTCTACTGTCCAGTGCATACACTAAGTAGCTGCAAAGATGAAGATCATAGGCAGCCTTTGCTAAGAAGGAATAAAAGACCTTTTATATCTTTCAGTTATACAAACATATTTTTAATTTTTTTTTTGCCGTAAGAAGGCATGGAAAACAGGAATCACATGAATGCCAGCTCAAATTCACATGTTTTCAGTATTTTTAGCAGCCTTCACTCTGTGAGCTTGAAAGAGCAACTGAGGTATATGCATCTGCACATTTTTTTTCCACACAAATAGACATAGAGCTGCAAATTCAAACACACAAATCCTTTCACTTCAGCCCTCGCTTGGGGGCTCTACTTCAGAAAATCCCTCAGAAAAGTCCCTCATTTTGTTGATAGAGGACCTCTCAATTTAAAAAGTGGATTTAAATGCAAACACAAGAATGCTGTCTAGCAGGACAAAGTCAAAGAAGAGTGTCGTTCAAGCTGTTTGTCCATCCACTCAGCACAGGAATGACTGACAATGCCACACATTCTATATCAAAATAGTTTCCTAGTTTACCTTTATTTTACTTATCCTATAAAACAGGGCATTTTGCCTAAGCAAAGGAGACTACAGAAAGCCATTCTTCACTTTGCACAGCCCCTACATTCTCCTTACCTCTCATGTTTTAGCCCATTCCATTACTGCTTTCTCTGCCTTGCATAGGAATCATCTCCTTCCTAGATGTGTCTAACAGGGAGTCAGAGTCAGGGGACCATGGAACTTTTAATGCCAGAGAGATGTGAGCATTGCTGTGCCTTCTACACAGCCCTAGACATGGGTATGAGCAACAAATGTTCCATGCTGGGCCATCAAATGGCAGCAGCCACTGACCATCCCCTCTCCACACCTTTTCAAAGGTGTGACCTGGGCATGCAGGAGCTTTCCTGCATTCCTGCAATGAGGGTCTCACAGATCCCTCTCAGAGAAGTGCCTATATCCCACTGAGTCAACTGAGCTCCCAGTACAACTCTGAACATCTGAGTACCATCAGGCATCTGCTAAGTCACTAATAAGAAGCAGTTAAAGTATAAAGTTGCACTGCAATTAGCTCAGATTTTGCACATGTCCCTAAACCAAAGAAAATTCCTTTGAATGTAACCTGCCCTCTCATGTGGGCTGGCAGATCATCCAGAGCTGACAATGAATAAAGAGTTAGAAGAATGAAAAGTGACAGTTATTAAGTAACTTCAGTAAAAAATGAATGAAAAACAATCAGCAAATCAAAGTAATAATTTTATACATAAAAAACTAATAAAAGTCCCCCCATCTCAGTTAAAGCTCCATTCTATTTGGCATTAAGTCATTAATTTTTTACATTTTTAAACATTATAAAAGATATTTTGCAAGACAGTTCAGCAAGATTTATAGCAAAGTATTCACTATTCATCTGTAATACATGAAACCAGGCCAGGTTGCTATGTCCTAAGGAAATTGAAAAAAGAATCTCGTGACTCGTGATGGACATTTCATGGTGTTTGTAAAACAGCTTGCCATTTCAGCCCAGATCCCAACTAGTTTTGACTGGACAAGGCCAACATTGAAAAACAGTCAGGATTTTTTGAAAGCTCTCACTTAGTGACAGAAAAATCATTTTTTTATTTGGAAAATGGCTTTCTGCTCCTAGGTAGTTTCAAGAAATTGCTTCACCCCTCTTCTCTGTCCCCACCTTTCCAACTATTGGCAGGAAAAAATAGTTGCAACTGTTGATAATTTCATTTCCCAGGGACCTTTTCTCAGAGGTTTGAAAGTCATGGCTGTAGTTTGGTGGTCACAGCAGATGACTGAGAGCTGCTCCTGAATATTTGAACCCAAATGTTTTGTGGGTCCACAGACAAATATGCCAGCTTGTCACACTGGCAGGACATCAGTGGTTCTGGAAACAAGGATAAGATTAAAAAAATCCCAGGGACTGTTGAAATGTCAGTCTTCAATTAATAGGAGGACATGGTAGTTAGCAGACATTTACAAACAGAAAATATCAATTACAAATAATCTTCCAGGTCATTCTTCTGTACCAGAAAAAACTCAAAAATTCAATACTACTTAGAGTTGAGAAGAAATTTTGACTTTAGTTAAGACTGATCTGACAAATCAGGTATGTCTCATCATTGCTCTTATTGCCACAAAACATAGTCAGAACTAAGGCTGTAGTAGATTTATTTTAATTGCACATGTAGAAACTGCTAATAAGAGGAACATCCAAAACCATGTTAAGCTATATATATTTTTGTATCTATATAAAAACAAGTAAAATTAAATACGCAGAATAAAAGTTGGGGAAATATTTTAAGAATCAGCCCACTCACAATGCTAGTTAGCTTAAAAGCAGGTATCTCAGATATACGGTTGTTTTCCAGTTAAAAAAAAAAAAAAAATAAAAAATAAAAAGACCACGCTTCAGTTTTAACAAAATTACAGATTCCTGAAGGAAACTGAGTTATTTTGACAATCATAATAGAAAGCTCCTACAGGTTTTATGTCTTTGTGTGCCATTCTGTGGAAGCAATTCCATGCACAGGGCATCCTGGGATTGTCCCATTCAGTGGTTTTCTCACCTTGCATTTGCCCCTGTCAAAAGGTTTTGAATCTACATGGACATTTGCTGACAGAAGTGGAATAATCCTTTGCTACAGTGTGATCCCATGTACTGCATCACATGTATTTGTTTTGCATATAGTGTTAAGAAGGGAGCATAGCCAGAAGACTGCAAGCCTAGTTATCTTGTTCTTCCTAAAACACTGTCCTACTTAGAGCTCTGTGGATCCTTTCTTCTAGTAAACTCCTTTTTCCTTCTTCTGTAGTTGCCCAGGCTGAAGAGGGATCAGAATTATCTGTGTTGCGTTCTTGCCTTTTCCTGCACTGCTACAGTTTCTATGTCAGACTGTGCTCACTATGATGAGGTTGCAATTCTAAGCTTCTGTGGTAAGTTTATAGCCTTTTTAACATCTTTCTCCTTGGTCTTTATTACATACTAATGGAAAGAATGCACAATATGGACTTACTCTTTAGGCCAAGTACAAGGGATTTTTGAAAGTACAATTCCTCACCATTTTTCAGATAACTTGCAGACATGATATTAAATCTCAGTATGTTTGATAAACTTTTTCAGTTCATCTTACTGTTCTGGTTTCAGCTGGGAGATAATTAATTTCCTTCTTAGTAGTTGTTGAAGTGCTCTGTTTTGGATTTATTACGAGAATGATGTTGATAACACACCGTTGTTGTTGCTAAGTAGTGCTTACCCTAAATCAAGGACTTTTCAGCCTCCCATGCTCTGCCAGCAAGCAGCTGCACAAAAAGACAGGAGGGAGCACAGCCAGGACAACTCACCTGAACTGGCCAAAGGGATACTCCTTACCACAGCATGCCCAGTATATAAATGGGGGGCATTAGCTGGGAAGTGCCACTCCTAGCTCAGGAACTGGCTGGACATTGGTCAACAGGTGGTGAGTAATTTTATCATGAGTCACTTCTTTCTCTTGAGTTTTATTCCTTCTCTCTTTACTTTTCACCATGTTTTTAACTCTGTTTGAATTGTCAAACTGTTCTTAACCCACCAAAACCACTACCTTTTTCTGATTCTCTTCCCCATCCCAGTAGGGAAATGTACTTAGTTGCTGACTGGGGTTAGATCACAACACTCTGGTGTTTAAACACCTTGTTTATATCTCCCTGTTTAAAACGAAAAGTAAAAATTTCACAAGAGATTTCTGGAAGACAACCTGAAATTATGGCTCTTCTCTTTGCACTTTAAGCTGATATGTTTGAGAAAGGAACTGCTGCATGCTTGTACAATGCTTGCTGCTTTGGCACTGTGAGAAGAAGTGTCATAGTTCTTAAAGAAAATAAATGCCTGCTTTCTTCTTAGGTCGCTAATGGAGAGGAAGGATCTGTTCTGCGGCATTTGTAAAAACACAAACATGTTGCCATCATATGAGTGATTTTTGTCCCCCCCTTTAAACAGGAAACAGCTTTTAGGACTTCCAGTCCAGATAATCTTCTCTTACTCACATTGCTTTGTTCCTAAACATAAGAGTTTTTGTCTGAGAAACATCTTAGAATCTAGTATTGCACGTTTTTAGGAGCCCATGACTAAAATTGTAGCATACATTACCTACACAGACCAACACTATAGTACAGTATCCATGCAGTCCCTCATTTTGAAAGAAGGAAGACATATTTTGACATATTTTGAAGGGGTGCCATGTAAAGTCAAATCATGCATTTGTATTGCCCCTTCACTGACAGGTTATGACCAAGTCAAACTCTCCAGGAGCAGGACTCTCTCCTCCCTTGAGCCAGAGCCACTCTCATGAATGACTTGTCCTTTAGCCTTATTCTCATGCTCTTTAAATCTCTGGAAGTGGTGCCTAACACGTTGCCAGGAGCCATCATGCTCTGATGTGGTGCAGCTGGGAAAAAAAGTAGGCCAGTATTTCAGTGAAGTATCCAAAAACAATCCTCCCCTCCAGGAGATTTTGCTGATGTAACTGTGCAAAAAACTCCACCAGCATATACACAACTCATAATGACAAAGTGTCCAGCAGTGCTTCTCCTGGCTGCCCAAGCACAAGAGCAACTTGCAAGCTAATATCACATCACTAGACTTCAGCTTTTGTCAGTGCAGAAGTGTTAGAGGGGAAAAAGAGAAAAAGAAAGGGAAGAAAACATTAAAACATCAGTGCTACAGTCTAGGAAAAAGTTCCTGACACAGACCTGATCTGAGTCTAAGGACAGTACAGCTTACACACCTTGCTCCCAGGATTTGACCTAAAGTATAGCCCAGACATTAATGCTTAAGTGGTAGGATCTTGATTTGGCTTGTGATGGGAATTAGGTTCAGAAAATGTTCATGTAATGACAGAAGAAGAGCTGGAAGCATTATCTCATGGTGTTACTGTGGCAAATATACAAGAGTTAATCCTTTTGCTTTCATTATATTTATTCCTTGCCTGGTTTTAGTGAGGATGAATAATGTCCATGTCTTGTAACACCTCGGTAATAGTTCAGCAGGATTGCTGTGACCTTTCCTGACTGGACCAGTGCTGATTAGCTGCAGATTTCAATGTATGATCAGGGACAAGCCAGGCTTGCAGAGTCTGAACTGTTGCAGTTGCTGTTGAGGAATGTAAAATGACAATTTCTGCTGCTCTTTGAAGGGAAAACTAATAAGTTGGTGGAAATGTAGAGTTGAAGTGGAGTGCATTTCTTTAATTACTCCTTCTGATTTAGATTTTGCATGTCACTGCATATACATGGACTATGCTGAGCTAGGAATGCTGAATTTTGGTTTTAGCTTTTGAACCTCCCAGGAACTTATGTCAAAGATGAACATTTCAAGGTAATCTAAAATGTGGACTTCTTAACTGATGTGAATGGCAGCCTTCCTGTTTTAAATTACAAGTTGTAAAAAGAGAGTTACATTGTCAATCAGACAGCAAATGGTGCTGCACTGGCCTTTCTTGAAAGACAAGCAATGGATAATAAATTACTTTATGGTAGGATTGAATTAAAAACAAAAAAATCCTTATCAGTGCAATATGTTTTCTGGTCCACCTAGACTCATCTGTTTTAATCTGTTCCAGCTATGTCCCATTTCCCCCTTTTTTTTTTTTTTTTAAATTTAAACTAGTTCTTTTAAACATGCATGTGTATGCATGCATACAAATGCGAGTACATATATACAGACATATACACGGAAATATTTTCTGCGGATAAGCAGAGACCGAATTAAAGTGACATTGTAAATTATACCTTATTTTTTTTGAGCAGTATTACTAATATGAGGCACATTCCCATTCTCTCTATTCCAAAATCTTACTTTTCATTTAAAAAAAAACCAAACCACAAAGCATCTCTTGTTCCTATAGTTACCCAGAAAAAACCAGACTTTTGACAGCAATCAAATGTAACCAGTAGACTTGTAGTTACCTTCAAGCAGCTGAAAAACTGCAATGGCAGACAATTCTCAAAGAGAAATATCGGCACTGCTTCATTCAGAAAGGTTTCAATGGGGATATTCCCCAAGGACATGGGAAATATTACCAGAGGAACCTGTTCTCTGGCTGACCAAAGCACAGAATGAAAGCATGGGAGAACACCATAGTGCAGATCTTCACCATTTAAGGTGACCTTTTATCTTAGTGTTGCAGGCAACAGCCCACTGGATTACATTTGTAAAAAAAAACTTTCACTGGGAGTAGCATCACCTTGGAAGGTTTCTCAGATTTTCAACACTGAAAAAATAATATTGTTTCCACCTTCCCTTTCCATTCAGTTCCTGCTTCTGAGCCACATAAAATGCATGGCTCAATGAACCAGCCTGTGGACTGGCTTCCAGAGCCAATATGCTGTCAGACAGTTCCCGTATTAGTCAAGAAATCTTCCTTTGCTTATGTAATACAGTCAGTTTTTGTTCTTTACTCAGACTTTTCCCTGACTTTTTAATGGCAGCACATCACTACAATGTCCCTGTGTAGCTTTACCATGCACCTGCATTATCCTCCTTCTCTAGCTGAAATAAAGTTGGGACACAGCTGAGGTTTTGGGTTGGATTTCTCCTATATGTTCAGCAAGTCCCATCAGAGCAAAATAAAGAGCCAGGTATCTTCCTGTGCACATTAATGTATCACGTGTGCTCAGGAAATCTGATGCATTCAGGAAACACTGTTCTTACCAGGTGTGAGCAATACAGCTGTGCAGAGCACTCACAGCATCACATCAGACCTTCTCCCAATCTGCACTGAAGCAAGAATTCACATGAAACTATGAAGTTTACATTTTCTAAACACTCTGAAACCTTCTGGAAAATCAAGGTCAATATAAAAACCCTACTTCTACATAGATGCTCTCGAACAGGGGAGTCTGAGCCATGCAGCTCTGCAGTCCACATTTTAAGAGAGATAACTGTGATATAAGATTCTTCTTGCACATGCAAAGGATAATCATCACAAGTTCAATCCTCCTTCATCCACACCTCAGCCCAGGAGCTGTGAATTACAACCTCTCACCCCATACAGCATACAATCAGTATTCAGCTGCCAAGTGCAGTGCTAGTTTTATGCTGGTTTTCAAAGCACCAGGTTCCAGTGAATAGAGAGAGTCTTCTCTTTTCTGGCTCCCCACTAAGCAGTGCCTGCAGAACATGCCAGACAAATGCTGGAAAGGTCAGGGATTAACAGGCTAGCAGGAAAGCCGATTCTCATGGCTCTAGCCACAGGACAGGGTGGATGCATTTCCCTGTGTACCCCACAGTCCCAGTCTCTAGGTGAACATCTGGTTACATTTGCACTGTGTGTCAGGACAAAACTTTAGTAAGCAATCTCACTTTCCTACAAAGGAAATCTTGGACATATAAACAAGGTGCATTTCAGTAGGTTTCCTCTCCTACGGTGGGGGACAACAAACACTGTAATGTGGGAATTTGCTTCAGAGTCTAGTTGGAGCCATTGTATCCCAAATTTTATTAATATTATATCTAATTTCTATAGGCCAACGGTCAAAAATTTTTCTGTCAAGAAAGCATTTTCTAAAAGCAGCGTGGAAGTGGTGTGGTATAGAACATGTTACATGTGTTTCAGAGAGAGGACAGTAGGAGATCTGCATCTGTCCCTGTGGATTGTCCTTCATGCTGCTCCAATCCACGGGTAGCTGTCATTCTGCAAATTTTATGTGGAAAACTCACAGGACAGCAGACCTGAAGAGAATTGCAGGAAGCAACTTAACAGCAAAAGCTTTCCACCTCTCTACTGCTATTTTTAAAAGGGTTTCAGAAGCTTTCAGGAAGAAAACCACTCTTAAATGCTGGTCTGCCTAAAATCTAGCCTTGTGCATTCTGACCTGAATAGCAAATTTGGAAGGTGCCATCAAGGAGGTCATGCTCTAAATTAAAATTTAAACCCTCCTATCAGGCACAATGCAGGTTTAAATCCCCCTCTCTGGACTGTGCCTGGATTGATGCATAGGAGTCAGTCTTCCTTTTTGCACATGGTTACCTTGCAGAAGTGGTTGGACGACTTCAAGGGGAAAAAATTATTCAAATTCGACCAGATGAGTGATGTCTAATCCAGGAAGTTCCCAGGACTAACCAGGTACAAATGCTCACAGCAGGGCATGAATCAATGCAAGAGGAGGGCTTCTTTCTAGACACCTGTGAACATTGTCTTATACCTCCTTACCTTTTATTGCAGGCAGCTGAGCTGCAAAGATATAATTTGAATGCAACACTGTCACTGGAACAGGTTGCTCAGAGAGGCTGTGGAATGTTCATCCTTTGAGACATTAAAACCTGACTGGATAGAGTCCTGGGAAACCTCCTCTAGCTGACCATGCTTGAACAGAGGGCTTCAGAGAAACAATCTCCAGATACGCCTTCCAACGCCAAGAATTGTGCCATTCTATGGTTAAAAAATAAGTAATAAAAAAGAAAGTTGGGGGAAATCATACTTTTATGTGAACAAAAAAAATCGTAGAGAAAAATTAAATTCCTTTGGATCCGATTTATGAAATGTATTTATTGTTGCAGCCATGGAACTTCAAATTCAGTTATAGTCTTAATTCAAGCTACCAAACCCTTCTAAATTCTAGCCTTGTTTTCAGTCTATTGAGGTACAACAGAATTGATGGATGTGTGTGGCAGCAGTGTGACTGGATGTGAAATCATGTGCTTTCCCCTCACATGAAGAGGCATTTCAGCAATGACTAATCATGTATTTTCTCCTTTGCCAGCTATTCACAGAGGTTTTAACTTGCAAGGCAAGATTTCTTGTGTTTTTTATTGTCATAGCAGTGAAGTCCCGAATAAGTGACATTTACTACGGGGACTGGGTGCAGTTTTGTCTGAGAGGTGTAGGAGATGGGCTAATTCCATATGTTATCAACCTGACTTCAAGAAGTCTCAGAAATAAGTCTTCCAAGTGAAATTTATTGAAGTCCTGAATTGTTTTCCCCTGAAGCATTTAGTTCAGTAGATCTTTATCAATCTATACCTGTACATACATGAAAATCCATACACAAGGACACATGTTTACAACAAATTGCTGAGACTCTCCACATCTGAGGTTGTCTCTGCATATTCATGAATACACCTAAGGGCTGAAATATCTTTTCTGTGTGACAGATTTTGTCCTAATAATTTGTACAATATATCATTCCAAAAAAAAGGAAAAAAAAAAAGAAAAAAAAAAACTTTTGTGCAGACATTTATTTCATGGTTCCCTGATATGTTCTTGGTGTATTTAATTACAGCAGATGCTATTTTGTTTTGGTCAAGAAAATGATAAAATCTTACAGAATCTTTCAGGAGAAGTATATGAGAAGATTGGAAATCCCACAAACTACTACATTTTTTTCTTTCTATAGCTCATTGACATGTTTCTTATCATCCCATCCTCCAGTTCCCAGAAAAATCATAATATTGGGCAAAATTACTAAATAAGCATTGGGAATAGACAGCAAGCTGGATGTTGAAATACAGGTTCCTATCATTAATTTATTTTTTATTATTTATTTCTGATTATGATTTATTTATGGTAAAAACCTTTAAAGGAGATTAATTAAGTTCCTTATCCTGATTTGGGTAAATTAGGCAAATTGACCACACATCTTTTCTTTTAACTTGGTACACAATCTATTAAAGCCTGTTTCAGTAGAGCAGCGAGACATCCCTGTTCCTTCTTTTATTGATTTACAAATTTGCTGCATGTATCAGTTATTCCATCAGGTCTTTTGTCTCATAAAGAGAGATTCCTCAACCAAAGTGGAAAATATCAGCCATCAAAACTAACTTGAGTATTTACAATTAATGATACCTTATTTTTCCTAGGGCATCCAAAGCACAACACACTCTAGACTATCACTGACAATCATCTCTAAAACATAATATTCTAACCATACACACTTAATAAAACAATGTATTCAATTAAACCAAAGAAATTATATTGTTCTTAGCATTAGCACTTGTTCCACTAGTGTAAAGAATGAAAAGTACATATTCCTATTTGGCATTTTATTAATGGCAGTGTAAAGAGAAACTATATATATTTTCTCTAGTTTCCCTCCTCCCAGAGCTCTTTCTTCAGGCCAATTTATTCTTTGTCTAACATCTTGGAATCCAAGGTTGTAAAATAGGCAGGAGCACAGTCTGCAAGAAAAAGTAGTGTTTTAGATGCAGATCAGAGTAGGTCTATCCCTGAACTGTACAGACTCACTGCCATGCAGGGGTTAATTGACAGCTAATTGACAAGCAGGAGAAGTGAATGTGTAGTTGAAGCAGTTAAACACAATTGGTTCTGATCTTTCTCCTAGGTTCTGTTTCACATTCTGAACTTTCAAATACAAATATTCCCAGGCTGTTAAATAGATCATTTTTAAGATGTTAAAGGTATTATCTTAATATTTTTTCTTGAAGTCTCATGTGCCCTTTGTTCATTAGTCATCTGTAACAATGACTGAACACTCACAGTGACCAGAGCTCAGAAAGCAGCTTAAGCAAGTATGTGTTTAACTTTCTGCCACTGTTCAAATCACTGCAGTGTAAAATGTACCTGATTTACGAGGGTTTGTGTTGGGCTTTGCTTCACTTTTGATGCCCAAACACATGACTTTCTGCAGCCATAGTGTGAGGAGTTTCCATTGTGAGGCTTTTCCAGTGTTTGTGTCATATAAAGTGGTGCTAGAGGAATAAAGAGGATTAGAAAAACTTCCTGCTTTGGCTTCCTCCTTTCACTAGGAAATCTCTTTCAAAAAAAAGAAAAAGCAGTCCACCAGCATGTTACAGATCAAAACACAATTTTATATGAAAAAGTTAGTTGAAGGATTTTTCATTATCAAAGTATTTTCATAACCTCCTACTGCTGAAGAAGGAAAAATTACTCCTAATAAAAATTATTTTTTTAAAAAACCCTGATTATATACATTTTGTCTCATTCCACAACATCCCAATATCTTCTGCAAATTCAAATAGCTTGACATTTATATTAAGCTTAAAACGTCATTGATCCAATTCTGCAGAGCAAGACATCAGTCCCACTGATAATTTCTGTCTCTCAGGAGCAGGCTCTGGATAAATTAGCATCACTATTAATCATAATAATACATCTATGTCTTGGTTCTGAGATTCTTGAGATGTTTTCCAGAAACTGCAAACTGGCATAATGTTAGCCAAAAAACATTAAAGCGTGGATCTTAACTCTCCAGCGTATCCTTCAGAAACTGAATAGCTCTCACAGCATAATATTTCTGACAGGAAATATACACTTGAGATGTTTTAAGCCTGAAATGTCACATACACAACAGAGCCTAAGCCTGAGAAGCCTCCCCTGTTTCTGAGATCATAACAGTAGTATTATCATTAAGAGGATAAAATGCCACTTCCTTGCTTCCCATACCCCAATCCAAATGAAATGCGAGTCACTTAATGAATTTCATCTAAGCCTAATGGAACAATTTCAGCCTGTCCTGGACAACTCTCCTGCCCAATTCCCTCACACACATTATTTCTGCTCTCTTGGTTTTCATATCCGCCTCTGCCCAATCACTTGTGGCAGGTTCTACTCGTAAAGCAAACGCTTTGCTGCTGTTTTTCCCCTTAGAATTACAGCCCACTGAAGGAGTAGCCTGAAACATTTCCACAGGAGAAAAATGTGATGAAATTGTTAAAAGTTCAGCAGCCTTGAAACACTAGTAGACTATTGGCATGAGGATTATTCCCAGACATGATCTTTCCTTTGGAACCTGGTGCCGAAGTTTGCAATATTTGTTCTCTTCATGCCTCCTCGGCGTAGCCTGTCTCTCTGGCTGACTTTCTTCCTTTCTTTATCTGAAGCTGGCATTTTTTCCACTCTCAATAATTAAGCTGTCTCGATGCTAGAGACATGCCTATTTTATCACATGTATGTCTCGTACACAGTTGAAAAAGGAGAACTCCAAGGGAGAAGGCGGCTGGCGTCTCTGCTGTTGAAACGGTTTCAATCTGGCCTGAATACTTTGCCTGCAGTGCTGCAACCCACAAGGGGGTCTTAACCTCTGAAACCTGCTGACTCAAGAGTAATTGGCCAGCATGATGCCACTGTGACCATCAAGTGGAACAAATAAAATTACCCACCATTTCAGTGCCATGATTGTCCTCTCCCACTGCGTGATTCCATGAATCCCCCCGAGGACTGACCTGCTTATAATAAACAAATTGTTTTCTGGGCTCCTTTTCCATTGCCTGCAGGGGAGTAAGAAGAAGACAGAGCCAAGCTGTGTTAACTATATTTAATGGTCTTTTTTCTTTTCCTTAAATTGCATCAGATGGTGAAGATGACTAGAGGTAGTATGATCTTTTAAAATTATATCCTCAAGAAGCAAACAGTTAGAGAACAGCATCTCTACAAGGAAAGTCAAGTTTACACAGCAATATAAAGTTGTAAATTTGAAGAATTCAAGTGGATTATACATATCCAGGTTGGATGACTTAATTCCTCTTCCTGAGAACGACAGCTTAAAAGCAGGGATTCTCTTACTCTATACACAATTTTGTAATTTGTTTGCACTTGAGCAAGCTGTTTACACTGTGCTACATAAAGGTTGCTGCCAAAAGTTACTATCTCCTATAACAGTGTAAAACTAGAATATCTCTCATGATGGCAGTGGGTTTAATCAGATACACACCAGCGTAACCGAGAACTAAATTTGGTTTTACACCCCTGTCTAGAAGAAGTTCACTAAGGATCAGAGGGGGAGAGTGAGGGGGAGGGCAGGATAGTGGGGAAGGAAGTAGTTCTTGTTCTCTTGGTTTTCCTTCTTTATGACTGTTTTACAGCATCCCCAATATCTGGATTCATGCAGAGGAGATAATATGGCCTGCTAAACACATCAGCAGGACAAGTAGTGTGAAACTTTATTTTAGTGTTTTCAGTAACTGCCTGAGCTGATAATGGCCCTAATGTGGCCACAATTGACTGTAGAAGTGCAGATTTAGTCTGAGTCCCATAAAGTTTTGTACTAACACTGTGTGAAATTGCAGTTATTTTGAGTTTTCAGCCTTCCATTGAACAAGAGCAGAACTTGGAACATGAAGATATATGTGAACTGCTTCTTTAGCAGAAGCAGGCAAGCAGGTAGAGGAGCTCAATGACTTTTGCAGAATCAAACCATGATACAGAATAAACTGAGACTGAGAAGTACAGTGAGCTACCCTGCCGTGACTAACAATAACCATCTTAAAAACTGTTGATGTATTTCTGAAAACACAGTTTGCTGTTTGTTGCCAGGCATTTCATTTAGACCCAATTTACTTAAATTACGTGCCTAAATGTAGGCAGACTATTAAGCGCATTGTTAAAACAAGGCCTTGAAAAACAAAGAAAAAACTATTACTTTCTCTCTCGTGAAGTTTTTTCAATTGTCATTTGTGATCACTTTGTATCACTAAATCCACTTCACTTAGCTCATAAAGGTATTTTGAGGGGTATTTTACACACAGTTTAGGTTTTCTTTCTGAGTTTTGAAGCCAATGAAGTAAGAGTATTTTGAAAAATAGCAAGAGTGCTTATCTAGTTCCTTCCATCCAAACTAATCTCCAAGTCTGAACAGACCATTTAATCTGGAACAGTTCTTGTAAATTGGAAGGAGTCTGACCTCTGTTTCAAATTTAGCATGCATCCTCCCATTCATTTTATTTCCCAGCAGATAAGGAGTAAATCAAGTCTGCAATGCTTCTATCATACAGAAGTCTTCTCCTTATCTACATACAGTTTCTTTTTCCCTAGCTCCCCTTTTGCTGCTGCAAACCTTTGTATGTCAGGCAAGGGAGAGAATAAAACCAGAGAATCTTGTATTTGAGACCCTAAAGCTGCCAAGATGGGAACAACATATTGGTTGTGCTTTTCACCAATCTGCTGCTCTCATTTATATTCTGTCACATTACTCCTCCTGGCTGTTTCAAATCCTACTTTCAAGTGGTTTATAGTCACAGTTATGAAGTTATTTGTCTACATCTCTGCTGTAAGGGAATAACAAGCATTAACTGGTGGATCTACTTGTCTTATACATGAAGCATCATTCTCAGTCAGTCTGTATAACTGATAGATAAAACATGTGATATAAGAATTCCTTTCTATAAATAAACCCATGGAAAAATAGTCCTCATCACTGTGCAGTATTTGATTCATAGTGGAGAGCTCTTTGGGACTGGAGGAATGCATCACCTCATGGAAAGGATTTGAGACCTCAGGGCTAATATGCACCTGAGTATCACAATCAAAATTGTTCAGTGCCCAGACATGTGTAACTTATCATGTTATGGTGCAATCATAATGTTAAGCCCCCATATGTGAAAAATTTTCCAAGTATTTTCATAGCCAGTAAGCAGCTCATGCATTTGTCATATCACACACACAATATGTAGATCATAGGCTGCCCAGAGAGGTCTCTTGTCATTCACAGAGCTCTTTGGCTCTCTGCTCCAGAGGGTTTGGAGGACTGTCACCTGTCACACAACCTTCTGATTGCATAGCATAAAAATGCATACACAAACATATTGACTACTAGTGCACTAATACTTCCTCCCTATCTAGAACTAGGTGAAATTGGAAGCTGATCATGAAATCAGGGCAGTGATTCATTTCCTTTGCTCAAAGGTCTTTGGTGGTGGCACCATTTGTGGAATGGTATCTAGTCACATATCCTTGAGCAGGGGGCATTTTTCCTTTTTTTCCTATCATTCTCTAATGAAGTTAGTTGTATTAGTTCAGATCTTTGCTGATACTCAGATCATTTGGGCAGACTTAAGCAAGCTGCCCAGCAAGGAGCTGCTTGAACACCAACTGCAGAAGGATGCTGGCTCCTGGCACACTAAGCTCCCTGAGCAGGCTGCCAGAAACAGTCAGCTTGGGCACAGACAGGTATGTTGAAATCTGGAAGAGGAGACATTTGCACAATTGGTTTTAATGCCTTAGGAACTATGGAAGGCTATAGACTTTACTAGGAAAGAGAGAAAACAGACACAAACATGAAGAACAATCTCTGGCGGATAGCTCTGCCTCTCTGCAAAATGAAATCCCCAAATACTCTGGCAAGAAGATAGATCATTACACCATAATGACAACCATTAGTCGCAGGTCTCGGTTTTTCAAAGAAACTAAGTTTAAAAATAGACTTCCGAAACCTGAAGGCCTGGAACCTTGTGCAGACATTGAGATTTGTCTGAAGCTCCTCGCCTTACTCCTACACTTTTCCATCTGCAAACAACTGCTGCAAACCACTGCATAAGACAGACCTGCACTTTATAGCTTTCAGTGAAGCAATATGTCACCTCTATTTATACTACTGTGATCTTATGAAAGAAGGAAACCTTGTTAGTAGTAATCTCAGATTCCCACAGTTATCATAAATTAAGACTGCTCACTTCTGTCTTGCAACATGAAATTTTTACTGTAGTGTACGTACTTGTGCCTTTGTGTACATGCTTTTTAAAGGATTTGTTGTTGTATTTCCAGTAAAATCCTAACAGCAACTTATCATAGTAATTCTCTAAATGTTAGTTAGCCTCTACTGAAACATAAACTCACAAAACACTTTACTAACTCTTGATGATAAACATATTTTTGATGTAATTATTGGCTTAAATCATAAGTGTAGCTTTGTGTCTATAGTAGTCAAATGACATCTGAAAGCTCTGATTGTCTTTTTGTCACCTTCTACAAGAGATTTTGTGAATTTGGTAAATGTAAACTTCCCGAGCCTATGTATCCCCTTCTGTGAGACATACCCCACCCGCAGTTTCTAAAGAGGAATATGCAGCTTCCAGGCACAAAGACAAGCAGAGTTTACTGCAGTTGCAGGTAGAGCATATTAGGAGCTCACAGTTAATATCATACAGCAAGGACAGGATTCTAATGACATTTTATCTTACAAAATGTGACAAAATATTTTCTGTTTTTCATCACTTTCTGTATCTCATATTGCACTCCTGTTATCTTTCTTAAGGTCAGTGGTGTTTGTTATATCTTTGTAAGACAGCCAAAGCAGAAGTAATAACAAATACATTAATTCTGTCTTATTTGACTAGTCCAGATTCTCAGAGATTTTGTTTTTCAAACACAGTTAAGTCACCTTTATTAAAAATAGAACAGGTTTATACTTTCTATGAGGATACCACGAATCAGATTCTAGGAGTGATGTTGCACAATTATAGGGGTTTTTTTTGTATCAAAACACAATGTGGTTTCATAAACTGCAGGCAAACAAAAGGCCTTTCAGTATTTTGATCCACTCTGAATAGTCTTTGTAACTCTGCAGCAAACTTAGGGCCAACAGTAAAAGGCTAAGAGTCATGAAGATTAATGTGACAAGAAAATAAAGAGGTCAGCTAAAGGCATTGCCAGCACCCATAGCCTTTGTCACAACAGGTGATTTGTGGAGTTAAATCCACTGCAGAGGAAAGCAAAATATAAATTGTAAAAATTCTATGCCAGTACAACCTCAGGAAAGAGGGCAAGGGATTTTGATGCCAAAATGGCATGTGGGTTTGATGCTGTGTGAGGACCACAAGCCATGCAAGCACCTGGAACCTGCTATTAGTGCATCCATTCACCTGTCTCTAGCCATGGCCAGTGACTAAATGCTTCAAAGAAATGAAAATAAATAAACAATGTAGAGGCCAAGATATACATCAAGGGAGAAAAGGAAATGGGAATTCCTTCCCGGACAGTGTAAATATGGCATGAAACAATCATACAACAAACAGAAATCCCACATCCCCTTGGTAATACCAGTAGATCACCCAGCTACAAACTTGCACTTTTAAATCCTGAATTGTTTTTTCTCTAAACGTGAAAAACTCTTCTTTTAGCAGTGTTGTAGTCTTTTGTGTTCACTACCTGTTTGAAAGGTCACTCCAGGATATTGCCCCCAAAATACTTAGAAACCTCTGAAATCCAGTCCCCAAGCCCGGGCTGCAGCATTGGGCAGCAATGCAGATTTACAGCTAGAATAAAGCCTGTAGGTAATTCACACTCTTTGTCCAGCATGTTAAAAATAGAAGATGTAGGTAAGTTAAGAGTATACAGTCCTTCCCATGGCCCTTGTCTCCTTTGCAGCATTCATCCACAGAGCTGCTCTGAGTCCATGGCAAAAGTGCTGCCAGGGCAACACAAAAACCTTGATGAAAGTGGTTACAGCCTTTTGGACCTGGATGGATTTCAACTCCTGTCTTGGATAGGTTCAGACATTACTCAGTTCAGCTGCTGTGCACTCTGGGGAGATATGTAGGGGGACTGTTTCACATCTTCCACTGTGGGCAGTTGAGAAGTCACACAAGGTGATAGGCACAAGTGTTATGTCATTATGATGAAGGTCAGCCTTACTTCCATCTCGCAGCTCTGCATTTTTTCTTGCAGGATCCTCCTACATTTAGGTGTTTGTTTGGCTTTTGGGGGTAGATTTTTTGTACTTTTGGGGGAGAGGAGTTTGGTTGGTTTGTTGTTTCGGGTTTTGTTGGGTTTTTTTTTATACCCAGTGTTTTATCTTTGACTTGTAAATGCTCCAGTGTAAAACTAATGATACTGTAAGAGAGTTTCATTTATCACAGGGCTTTTGTGATATCAGCATTCTGTGACTAATAACACTTAAGTGAAACAGATAGTAGAGCTGCTGTGATTGCAAGCCTGGCATAATAGAAGTGGTATCATTTTTAAAATTAATATTGCAGAAATAATGGCAGAATTGAAAGGCAGTTAAAGGGACAGTCCCATCACATTTTAATGACAAGAAGATTCTTGAAGTTGTTTTAAAGAATTATGGAATCATAGAATCATAATGGTTTGTGTTGGAAGGGGTCTTAAAGATCATGTGTCTTGAACCCTCCTGTCACTGACAGGGACATCTCCCACCAGACAAGGTTGCTCAAAGCACCATCCAACTTGTCCTTGAACACTGCCAGAAATGGGGTGTCCACAGCTGCTCCAGATAACCTGTCCCAGTGCCTCACCACCCTTACAATAAAGAATTTCTTCTGTGTACTTGATCTAAATTTCCCCTCTTTCACTTTGAACCCATTACTCCTTGCCCTACCACTACCGTTCAAATTACTAAAAAAACAAAGTATTTCATGAAAATAATTACATTGCATAGACATTGCAAAATATTAAATGGAAAACAAACATTCTGTCTCTATATGCAAGGTGAAATCAAGTATTTTCTTCATGCTGTAATTTTTTTAACAAGACCAGGACAAAACCAGTTTGACTAGAGGCTATGTTTTGGGTTTTTGGGGACTCCAGTCTAGAACATGCAATATATTATCTCAGAAAACATTAGGTAGGCAACATAAACCAAGATTAAATATTAATTGAACACATTTCTAATCTGCTAGTGAGTGGTGGTGCTTTTCCTTAAGACTACTGAGGAACTGGGAGCTGCAAATTAATAATCCCCAATAATGGTATACAAATCTTGCTGGGCATATGAAGAAATGGGCCCAGTTAGTGGGATTTTTAAAAGATCATTTTATACATGAAACAAAGAGATTCTGAGAAAAGAGAAAGGGAGGTGGTGAGAAGTATAACAGGTTGCTTATCCGTGGCACCTGCACATCTTGCTAATTAATCTGTGGTGGTTTGCATGTTTGGGATTGTTCAGAATGGTTAATTTACCACTATGAAATCCCATCTTTTCAGTCAGCTGTACAAGGGGGCCTCTCAAAATTCAAACCCAGAGATGACCTTTTGCCTAATATATGAGGCCAAACAAACACAACGATTTTAAAGGCTCACTCTGCTTATTTAAGTGCTATAAAATATGCTTTACAGAATATAAAGTGTCTTTAGTAAGTGAAATCAAAGATTTTGGTCCATTCCTTCTGGTGCACTTGTTTCCATAGATACATGCTTTCCTCTACAAGAAATACAGCCTAATTTCTTTCACATACTCCAGGCAGTAAAAGAATAAACCAAAATAAAGCCTGATACTGCAATGCAATGGGTACCTTCCTGGAGTGGATGCGGCACCCACCTCCTTTGTTTCACCCAGTTGTGTACTTCATATATGGGCAAGATGGATGGAGGCAGTGTCCCTGGAGGCAATTCACACCTTTTGTCAGAGAAGGAGAAAAGAGACCATTTGCATCATCTTCACAAGGATGATTTGGAAAATGCTTTCCCATAAGCTGGAAGGACCTTCAAAGCCTTGCTTTCAAGCACTGATGTTCCTTACTGTGAAGGATATCTTGCAACTTGCTAACAGCAATATTCTTAGTTGGTCATTTCCAGATGCTTGACTGTGGTGGAAATCTCAGGGCAGATGTGCATTTGAGATTAATTTATTCCTTTTTGTTGCCTTAGAGGACACAGTGGTAACATATTACCTCACTACAATAAAATAGCACAGATATGGGAAAGTCATCTAGTCCCTCTCGCTGACAGTGCAGGCTTGCCCTCTGCAGCGTGCTCCCTAGTGCTTTGTCCAGTCTATTTTTAAATGGCCTAAGTGATGAGAATTTCTGCAGAGGAGAGTTCACAGGCAAGCCTCTTTTCTCTAACAAAGCTTTGGATAGATAAAGAATTAATAATAGTAGTTCTATTTATTAAGCTTTCTCTGTTTCACCCAGAAAAGTCCTTGGGGTGCTAAGCAGACACCTCAAAACTATTTATTGTCCCAACCAAGCTCAGCAAAGTTTTGAAGAGATCAGTAAACAAAAAACAAAATACTAAAGCAAAAGAGCCCTTTCAGACATGCCACTCAGAAACAAAGGGGTCTTATAGTAAGGATTGTTGCAGAAAACCCTCTCAGCAGAACCCCAAACTGTTCAAGCTCTATGGCCAAATTCGTGGAGGTTTTTCAGTGCTTAGCAGAAGATTCAAGGCTCTTGAGGCTTCTCAGTATCTCACAAATCTAGACCTGCACTAAGAGAAACTTAAAAAGACCACATTTTTGAGCAAGGCTATCAAGGAAAAAGCAAAACAAAAAAGAATCGTCATTTTGTTTCCTCATTTGCATTAAATTCATAAAGTCAGTGGTGCAATTTTAATTATATGGAAAATGTTCCATTTGTATCTGCTAAATCCTGATTTACTAGTAGGTGCAGTCATTTGCCTTATAATATTAAATGTGAGGAATTGAACCAAAAGCTTCACTACCATCAAATTCAAACAAATGTCTTCAGGAAAAAGCATTAACCAAAAGCTAAGTCAAGTGCCTGTCTTTTCCATCCGTGTTTATCAATGCTAAAATCCTACTGGTTGCTACTTGCACCAGAAGATCACTGCAACTTCTGTAGGAAAAAAAAAAGGTTATATTTCTTTTTGACAGAACCATTAAGGAACTCTGTAATGTTTCAATCTGTGGTCACTGCTCTGTTTTGCTTGGCTCACTAAACCTTCAGCCTCAGCTGGCATTTCCTAAATTAACAGCACATTCACTCCCCACATTAAGACAGTCAGACAAATGGTTCAGCCTAAACTAAGCAGTTTGACACTCATGTGCTTCTGCAAAGCTGAACAGCATCTCATGACGCTTACATGATTAGATGATATCATAATCATATGATAAAAAGCCATTAGGCCAGGACCAAAATCTAAAACATAGGTCACTATGTTAGACACAAAAAAAGCATACCCATTTAACAGGGGAAAAAAAAAAGAAACAAAAAAGAGTTCTGACACCAGGGAACATCTGGCTAATATTTACATCTCCTGTTTAATTTGGATGCTTCAGTTTAGTTTTCAAGATGGCAGTGTATAGAAACAAATTAAGCCAATCACTCTATCCGCAGTTTAGAAAACCAAGATTTGTTTATAGTTTCTCATATTAATACCTCATCCACTTGGCCAAAATGCCTCGTGAAAAATATACCTCAAACACACAATTCCCCTTTAGTAACAAAGCCGTAATTCAGCATAATTCTTTGTTGATGGGATGAAAAAGGGAGTCATGTAAACTTGGGGTATTGAGATGAACAGATAAAGTTGAGCCATAGGAAATGAAACAGTCTTCAGTGCTGTAGGGTTAAACTGAAGTCCAACAAGAAAGTCAACAGAATTAACATTTTGGGCTCCATACGACTTTCCTTTAAATTAATGTGATTTTGTCACTGACGCAGTCAGAGTACCACCATCAACATGCTCAGTGTTAAAAGAACATGAGCTGGATACAAGCTTGCTGGATGAGCCCTGTGCCTGGGAATCTGCAAGTTTAATTCTGTGATGAGTTTGATAAAATGCTTATTTCCAAGAGCAGTTAAAAACAAGAAGCAATTCACTATGCATATGTAGAATTTCATAAAATATTATCTCTTAGAGGAAAACTGGCCAAGTGACAATATTCTTATGTCATAGGTAATTAGGTAAGCTTCAGAACATTCAAGTTAATAAAAGGAGATACTGATTTCAAAATACTAGAGAGAATCCAAGGCCTGAAGTCAAAACTTTTTGTTACAAACCCAGGACAGGCACAGAAATTATTTCATCAGATTTCCCTATTTTTGGATATACAAGGGATCTACCAGGCCAAAATCTACACAGTATTACTGAGCATTTTTGGAGTCTGGAGGGTATAGATAATAATATTAGCAAGAGTGACCTGCAGTATCCAACCCCCAAATCTAGATAAACACTCTCAGTGGCTTGAGCTGTTTCTAGTTTGCCCTTTCTAGAGGCAGAAGAAAAGCCCAAGCAAGCTTGCTGAATGTTTCTCATATCTGTTTAGACTGTCATGACAAAAACACAGCATAGACACTCAAAAATCAGTGCTGAATTACCCAGCTTTATTCTAGCAAGCAACTCACCCACAGCTGCAAGGAACTTAGGGCTGGAAGCAAACCTAGCTGCTACTCAGAGTGGCAGCAACATAACCCTGATGTCAGGTTTGTGCTGCCCATCAGGCCATGGCCTGAGCTCACAGAGCAGAAAGCTGGGGGGGCCCTGTCCTGTGTGTCTGGAGTGTGTCTGTGTGTCTGCTGCTGCCTGGCTCATTGGAGGTGGTGGCAGAGGCAGGGCAGGGGTGGCAGAACCATCAGAAAAAGCAAAAGCAGCAGACTGGTGCAGCAAAGGCATCAGCACATGGTAGTGAATGTGCTGGAGGAAGTAAGGGATTAGTTCCCCCAGGCACCACTTCCAAAGGGCATTGTGGTTAAGATGGTATCACATTTGTCTCCCTCCATCTTCTGTTATCCCAGAAGACACTGCTCTTCAGAGGGCTTCCTATGTCCTCCTGGCACACCTCTGTGAATGCAGCACACACATTCAATCTGTGCTATAAAAACACTGCTTGCAGCATAGCCCTCAGCTATTTCCAATACTTTGAACTGAGTAACCAAGACTGACATGGTAATTATGTCTTGGAGTCCCAGAGATACCCCACGGCCCAGAGGAAACCCAAGGTTTCTCTCTGAGTTGCCGGGGTGCAAAGTCCAGCTACTCATACTTGGTAATTAAGCATCCCTGGGACTGGCCTCTGGCTCTGAGGCCAACTGGCAAGGAAGAGCACTCCCATCCCACTAGAAGAGGGAGGCTGTGCCCAGCTGGCCTACTGGGAATGGTCTCAGGACCATGATGACCTCTGGACCATCTCTGGCAAATGTCTGACAGCTCTGGTGGGCTCTGCTCAGAGACAGGGACCTGCCTCATAATGCAGCAGTGCTGCCAATCCATCTATTTTTAATCCAAACATCTCATTTACTAGTAAAGCTATAGCTCACCAGACCCTCCTGCCCCGAGGACAGCTGACCCTGAGCAGGCTGGAGGCCAGAGGACAATCCATGGCCCTCTTTTGTTTTTAGAGGGATAAATATAGCTACAAGGGCTATATGCTGCGTGGGTATGGGCATGTGGCCCTGCTTAAGCCCTGCTTAAGCTCTGCTCTTCCAAGGAGGCAGAGATATATGCATCCCAGCAATCTTGACAGGGAATCTGTTTCTTCATTCATAAAAAGTGACAGATCAGATTTATTTGAACAGGGGGTCACCTGTGTGCCACCTCAGTCACTTTGGTGAGCATGAACTGCATTTTACCCTTCTAAAGGTGATGGAATGGCATAGCCAGGTGCAGCAGGAAGTGGGCATAGGAGGTGGTAGGGAGGGAGAACTGCTGTGCCCAGATTAATGGTGATTCTCTGCTGCTCTTCAGGGAAAAGAAATTCTCATGTTGCAGTGAGTGTGGGCACTAGAAATATTTCTTGCTCAGTGAGCCATGAGACAGAGACACAAGAGCAGGTAAATATGCTTTCTTACACTCAGTCAGACCTGACATTTCTTATACATTGATTTATACTTCCTACAGAGCCAATACAGGAGAGTAACAGCTGGAAAGATTGTGCCAGCTTATAGTTGTGAGGAACCATTCCTCCCAACCCTCAAATTTAACCCTTTTATGAGGTAAAAATATATTTTACATTTCCTAGATCAGCTGTTTTAGCAATGCTTTGCTGATTTGCTTTTTTATATCCTCCTTTGTTAAGGTACTTAACATGCCTTTGCAAATTCAAGTGGCCAAAAGTTTGTCATCCATATAAATATCTGTTTCATTCTTTTCCTTCATTTTTTCCTCCTCTCTCTTAGTGGATAACAGAAATGCAGTGACAGAAATAGGAAGTTCAGGTCTATCCTTTCCAAATTACTCAGTCTGTGCTTCCAAAAATGCTCAGGGAAAATGAATGGGAGCTTGCAGGCAGGATACAGAGCTTTCAGAGTGTTGCAGAAGTGATGCAGTCATTTAAAAGGCCAGCTTAGAAAACAGCGTGTTTCTTCCTTTGACATCCTCCCAAGAATGTCTGCATCAGCCAGCTTGCTTAAAGTGGCAAAAGTCATTACAGATAAACACAGTGGATTGTTTATTTTGGAAAGGGACTGGGGCATAACTCCTCTGAAGTGAAGCACAGGGTGGTTCTTCCTTTACCTGCTGCGGGAGCCAGCAGAGAGGCAAGGTGCTGCATGCTTTGAGTTAAATGACTAACAAGACCTTTGCCTAGGCTTGAACTCTCATACCTGTTTTCAGTTCCTGACATACCTCGGATCCCCCCTGCCGCCCGCTGAGCCCACGCTGGTGCACTCCATGGTGAGCCTCTGGATACAGGATGCCACTGGGATCCACGGGGAGGACAAAGCCCCTCAGAAAAGAAAGCAGCCTCGGGCCACTCTAATTACAAGTCCCTGCACTGCTTGAAGGTACTCAGCTGACATGCCTGAACTGTGCAAAGACCTTCAAGTGAACTATTATACAAAGCTCAATGTATCACATGGTTGCGAAGCAGCTGCTAAGTCTCACTGTAAATGAGGCACAGAGATGATAAGTCACATACTCTCATATACAATGTGCTTAAGGAAACCCCCACCCTACAGATTTTACTGCCCCAGGCTAGGATGAAACTTGGGAGGTGAAGGGGAGGGAGTGGGATGTGGGAAAGAGTTTTATGTGAAGACGTCCTAGTCTGCATTAAGGATGTGTTTACTCCAAGTAGCTTTGGCAAGTTAATCATAACATGCATTTAAGTTCTTTCAAAAACATCCCCCAGAGTGGATTTTTTTAAAATGTCACTTCCCTATTTAAACCAGCATAAAACTGTATATCCAGATAAATCTTCCACAGGAGACACAGAAAGCAATAGTTGCTAATATTTGGGCTCTCCTTTGCTCACTTTGCCTGGATGCATACAAGCCTGAAATGTTATGTTCTCAATTCAGATTGCAGCACTGTAAAGGACAAGCATCTGATTGCACAGATATGAAACACTGCAAGAGAGTCACAATTAAGAACAAAAATCTCACAAAACAGAGAAGCCAGATGACATAACCAGCAGCAGTATCATCCTAAAAACTACATAATACTGTAGTGAAGGCTAATTGGGTGCAGAGTAGTGCCTTTAACACACCCAGGAAGGGATTTCCTATAACCCAGCAATATCCTGGACTGTAGTCATTTCTGAAATCCCAGATCAATAGAAATGCAGGGTTGGGAGGGACCTGGATAAGCCATCCAGCTTGCTGTACTGAGATGGGTGCTGCAGTCAGAGACAGTGTGATGTTGAAATGGGAACTCAAATGCCTCAGAGCTCTTTCAGGCTCTCTACACTGTCAGTAGGTGGCTCATCTTTTCAAGATTTTTCCGTCCATACATAATAAAAAGTAAATATATGCCTACCAAAGTAAAAAACAAACAAAAAAAATAAAACCAAAAAAACACATTCTGTATACCATGAAAATACTGCAAACCAATAATGCAAAAGCAAATATAATTCTCTTTTGAAAATGTCAGGGAAAAAATAATGAAGAGGCATGAGTATGTTTCTGGACAAGCATACCCACACTAGCCTTCCACACATTCTTCAATTAATCTTCAAGCAGCAGTTTTGAGGCAAAATTTTCTCCACATAAAGATGAGCATATAAAAGTTATTTTTCAATCATAAGTGACAGAGCTTTACCAAATACGTATGGTTCCTTGGATTGTGTTAAAAAACCCTTTGAAGCAATGCAAAAATACTTGTAAAGACATGATAGTATGAAAGTATAGCAAGGAGCAAGTGATCAGAGGTTACAGGAGCAGCCTAAGAGAACTAGACAGCTCTAATTGTGCTAGCAAATCTCACTGCTCTCTATGGATTTATTAGAGGAGAAATATCCATAAGATTTAAAGCAAACCTGGGAGCAAGAGAGTGGCAGCAGGAGATTCACACTCTAGCCATGATGAGGGAAAAGACTTCATCATTAAAACTGAAGCCAGAGCTTTGTCTCCTTTACAGAAGGTCTCAAACCATACTTGGCTTCCTTGGCACTATCTGATTAATCAACCATTTGCTTAGGTGATTTGATCCTGCTCTCATTCAAGGCAGATGCGTCTCCCTTCGACTTCAAAGAGAGCACGATGACACCTTCATGAACTGCACTTCAATCTGGCTAACAGAGGACTGCACTTAAAACATTTTCTAATAGAGATACAACAGAAAGCAGAATTAGGTCCAAACTATGTTAAAAATTCACTTTTAGCAAATAAAAAAATGGTTACAACATCCCAGATTTGGACAAACAGGTTTAAAACTAGCACAGATGGCCCAATGTGCCTTTTATCCCTTATCACAGACATTTATATTACATGTCAAAATACTGCAGAATACAGTGATAGTCAATGTTGGAACTCTCTGTCTGGGTCATGCAGATTCATCACCAGCTGAAACAAAGTGTATTTTTTCCTGGAGTGGGTCACTGTTCTCCTCAATCATCTCGCACTTTTGTTGTGTTTATTTTCAGCACAGAGTTTAATCTTAAAGATGCCATTTAACAAAGAATTTTTCCTGATACTAGCAACATATGGAAGCAGCTGTTTGTGGTTCTTGTTCATAAAATGAGTTACATTTTCCTTTAAACAAGATAGATTTTTATTTTGATGTTAAACCTGCATTTGAATCAGAACAAAATGATAATAAACATGCCTAGAAAGGTCTCCAGCTCAAAAAAAGTTACTGTCCGTGAACTTTGCCACCCTTTGCTTCTTATTTCCTAGCACAGGACATTTGTCTGATTTGGCGAATAGCTGTAACATGCAAAACATGAGCTACATTTTGGCACTCATTTCTTAATTATTGCTATTATTATCATTTTAAAAAATCTTGTGGTTGAAAATATCCTAAAAAAGTTAGTGTCTGATATGTTACATATTGCCTTAGTACACAAGAGAAAAAATAAAACAGATAATAGTCTGTACAGCATGTTCAAAACAGAGACTATATCTATATCAATAAATCAAGGCCAGGGAGTGAACTTGATCACTGAGCTGCCTGTGCCAACTACCACTTTTCAGTAATAATGCCCAGACATGACTGATGGGAGAGCACATATGGTAGGCAGCACTTACCAGCAAGTAATGTGGGTGAGACCACAACAAATCAGACCCTCTGATACTACCTGCACAGGCTTTGTGCATGCAAACATCACACCCCAATATAACCCCACAATTTTCACCCTATGAAACCTTGGTTCTTACTGGAAGAGAGTCCTCACCTTACTGAATATACCTGAAGAAAACCACTTAAAGGAACAATTAGACCTTAGATCCACTGAGAAACGATATGGTCAGAGAGGACACAGCATCCCATGCTGTGTGAGAGGGACAAGAGAACAGTCCCTGTCCATGACAGCTTATTCAGCATAAACACAGATATAATATCTGGGATACCTGAAGACCTTTTGGGCATGACTACTTGGAGAGAAGGGCATTATGTCAAACAGTATGTGAAAGGAAAATGCAATTAATAACTCTGATGCCTAAACCTTTACAATGTCTTTTGATGAGCCCTAGCAGATCCTGCTATGGGATGTGGTGCTGTCTCTTTACAAAAGAAAGGAGGGAAGGAATAGCCAATACTAAACTGGGAGTGAAGTACACTCTAGGGACCTCAAAAATGAAAAATATGGGTAAAGACATGTAGAGTAAGGTGGCCCTAAAACAGTGACCAAGAAAAAGACAATAAAAGAAATTGAAATAGGTGTGTCAATGAGGAGTTTCAAGCAGGGTCAGAAAGGGGAGAGCTGAAAATCCATCTGGACATGGATTCCTGTGAAGTGTCTTAGGAATGCTTTCAGGACCATGGTGGGTATGTGCAATGATTTAGGTATCACTGAAAAGCCAGGTCTCCAGCAGTGTTGTGTCTAGCATTTTTTGCAATACTTGCTAATAAACTAGGTAAAAGAACAGCTTTTATGGAGCTTGTATGTTAAAAAAGCAAAGTTTAAGGCTGATCTGGGGATGCAATATTTTTGTGCTCTTTTGCTCTGGATTAACTGTAACTGTCCATCTGACCATTTGTAAACAGCTGATTTCTCATAGGCAGGACAAAAGTAGACCATTAGGAAGACATGGAAAGGAGGGAGGCCTTTTGCTATTTCAGGCTTTGAAACCCCTTTTGATTACTGATTCTTTTGTCAGTGATCTGCTATATAGGTCCTATATTTCCTGGGGATTCCATAAGCCTCAGGGGGAAAGGAAGGGGTGATACAACATTTTTGTAGGCAAAATGTGAAAGAAGGTAAATAATAGAAGAGTCTATCCAGATCAGATGAAAAGTTAATACAAACATATGTGAAAAGAATTTTTAACAGAATTTTTACCTGGTCTTAACTGCAATTTCATGCACAAACATTTAATTAAAGATATAAATGGATTGATACCAAATGATGACAGCCAACTCTTAGCTGTAAACAATACTTTTTTTCTCATACCTCATATTTGTTGTTTATTGAAATGCTTTCCTAACCCCTTTAACTTGCCTCCTTCCAAGAGATGAATCAGTTTAATGCAACAACCTAGAAATGAGAAACATTCATCTATCAATTCCTTCCCTACTTTCAACCTGCAGTCCCAGCTGGGAAATGCAAGACATGCACTTGGCTGAGCTTCTTACTGCTGTTCCTGGTTAGTTTTAGGACAGATGGACTGAAAATTTGTAGTAAAGGGGCTGGGTTCTGTGACCCAGGAATTTCCTTTGAGTTCCATCTGTAGGTAACCTGTAACAAGTATCTCCTTTCCCTTAGCTAACCTGCATTGAAAATAAATCACAAATAACTGCACTGGATGGTGAAAGAGCAACAGAAGAGAATTAGGCACCCTGTCTTTATACCTCCTGAACACATCTTTGGCACTTTGGCAAATCTTCCTCTGGTGGTTTCAGATGCTGTCTTTTCCCACCAGTCCTGTTATTTCTTTGCTGGAGCTTAGCACTCTCAAAGCAGATTCAGCAGAAGGGAATGTCTGCCTATCAGTCCCTGCAATACACAGTCTAGGTTTACCTCACCGTCACTGATATCTTCCTTGCTAATATGCTGGGAAGGTCAGATGGTGATAATGATGTTTTCATATTTGCTGTTCTATAGGGAAAATTCCATAGTTACAAGTCTATCAGAAACAGAAAAATAAGTTAATGCTGTCTGGGAAATAAATACACTCACTAGGTCACTAATGGCCTTTATGCTATAAGAGATAAAACTTTAAATGCCTCATTTGCTTAGCTTTACAAAAACTTCAGATAAAAATGGCAGTAATGGCTTGCTACATACAGAGTTGATTTTTTGTGTTTTGTTGGGATTTTTTAAGTAAGTACTTGAAATTCTTTTGAACCACTGTACCCCTGTTTTTCAGAAACAAAAGCAGAGGACAAATTCAGACATGCAAATAAAGTAAATTACCCTAGCATAAATTAGGAAACTCATTTCTGCTTGCATTGCTGAATCTTTGGTAACTTTTGCAGAGTAGGTTATTTTTTAAAAATCAGAAAATAAAGGACATAAAAGGAAATCTAGTACTTTACCTACTGGATTCCTGCATTGAAAATACCTGCATTTTCTCTGACCCTTACATATTGTATTAGTGAATTCTTTAAAAACTTGTGAAAATTCCTTGGTACCTTGTTCAAGTGTTTAGTTATCCTCAGTGTAGTAAAAGGATTTTTATTTTTGTGGAATTTTTCCAACATCTGACCTAAAACTTCTTCATTTCAAATTAAAGCAATCATTTTTTTTCTGTCAGTGGACTTGGAGTATAATTGATCACTGTCTACTTTACAACAACCTTCTACATACTTGAAGACTGTTATCATGTCCCTCTCAGGCTCTTCTGTTGTAGACTAAACAAATCCAATTCCTTCAATCTTTCCTCACAGGTCATGTTTTCTAAACCGCTTATCATTCCTGTTCCTCTGCTCTGGACATTCGCCAATTTGTCTGCAACTCTCAGAAAAAGTGGTGCCCAAAGTTGGGTTGAGTTCCTAACTCAGAACCCAAAGCACCAAGCATGATGGAACTCCTACCTCTGCCTGACACGCAGCATTTCTTTTAATTCACCACAAAATGAAGTGGCTGTTCAAAAAAAGACATTGTGCTCCTGAGTCATCCTTGGTCTATAGTCCATAATCATTCTTGCTCTCTTCTCTGCAGCTCTACTGTCTAGCCCCTTACTCCCTGCTCTGTGCTTGTGTGTGACTGTCCCTCCCTGGAAACAGTGCTTCACACTCATATTTATTGACACTCATTTCAGATAATTCTTCCCATATTTCACAATAACTTTCAATATCCGTTATGCTTTAGAAAACACCTAGAGTCTCCCTCATTCTCAGGACATTGGAGATTTTGTTGTGGCGGTCTGTACACTCATCAAAAACACTGATCAGAATGGATTTACCAACCACCCATTTTAACAGTAACTACTCACACCTGTTTCCAAATACTGACTTTTAGCCACTTTCATTTAGCCATTTTCCTTTAATTTGCTTGTGAGAAAACTGTATGAGGATGAGTCAAAATGCAAGATTAACATACATATCATATGTACTCCATCCCTTTATTTACCAGGAGAGCTACCTTGTCAAAGAAAATAATTAGCCTTGACATTCTTTTTCCTGATAAATCCTTATTGTTTTTTTCTTATCATCCCTAAGTAATTATAAATTGACTGCTTAGTAAATTGTTTCACTATCTTTCTCAGTATTGATATGAGGCCAGCTGGATTTAATTTTTCAAGTCATCTTCCTCTCTCTGTTTAAAAGGCAGACACTATATTTCTTTCTCCTCTGCCTTTACAGAGCATCATTTGTTTATTAGTATCCCCAAAAGGTACTGAGTAATTTTAGAGTGGCTGTTTTACTTGTTCTGTTATCTCTTCCTTATTGTGAGGGGCAAAAAGGAACACGGATATTACATGAAGGTGTTTTGAATTTTGCTTTAAACCAATAAGATATAGGCATACCATTTTTATCCCTTCTATGAACAATAATACCAAGTGAAACAAGGAAAAAATATCTCCAAGATATGACAACAGATCTTTCTCAGAACTGTGAGCAAAAGGCAACATTTTTCATAAGAAAACTATGACTTATTAATCTAAATCACTCCTAAAATTTTATCACTGCCTCCAGACTAACAATTGGACTATGAGGTCTAAACATCCAGTCTCCCCAGGCTTCCCTAGAAGTACCTTAATCAGCAGTCCATTAACTGTATTTGTATTCTAATTAATGAAGCAATGCAGCTGCCTTAGTTCCTACAATTAAATTTTGTAGGGGACAAGGGGACAGTGGAAAGTTTCTGAAACCTTCAGTGTCCTATAGCAAAATCTGGTTCAATTTAATCACATTTATAAATCTTCACTACTTAAACTCTGTAAGTGCCAGAAGCCTTCGTTAAGGATCTCAGGCTTATTATTTTATATACTTCAAGTCCTTGTTGAATACCTCTTTTCTTTGCCCTCAAGTATCAGTGTAGCCCCTGAGTGAACCTAGTCTTGTTTTAATTTTGCCGTTTTCTCCCTAAGTTACATTGGTAAAATGTCAAATTCTGTTTTTTCTGGCAAACACAAACCTTCTGAAAAGGCAGAGAAGATGAATACTTCTGCCAGTCTCTTAAACTCTGCAAAAAGATAATTGGAAGGTGGATGAGACAATAAGAAATGTTCATTCATTTATCAATTTATAGCAAAACTCTGGTCAAAGCCATTCAGTCTGGCAGGGGCATATGAGACCTGAGAAATATTCATCAGTAATCCTACATATTGCCTTTCACAGTGTCTATTTGCTGCCAATTGCATTGAGAAGAGAGAGAGAGAGATCCCTAGTAGGATGCTTCCATGAAAAATACTAATATAAAAAATAGGGACAAAATCTTGCCAGCATGATCAGCTAGAAGACAAGGACCTTTCAGTCAAAAATTACTTCTACTCACCTCTCTAAAAACCATGTTCTTCTATAACATATCTCAGAAATTATCTCCACAATAGAAAAGCTGCAGTTTAAAAGTTTCAGAGCTGTTATAGAGAAGAAAAATGTTAAGATAGCTTTATTTCACTACTGTTTCAGCACTTTTTAGCACTTAGATGATGAGCACCATAAATTCTTAAATACCAGTGCTTAATTTAATGAGAAATTACCAGTCCATAAATGAGTTCATAAGCACCTTTAAGGAACTAGTCCTTTATGTCCAAACACGGATAAAATATGCCATCTAAACAGACAGTGGAGATTTCTCTGTTTAGGTGGGACACCATTACTGACTTTCTCCATTCCAGCTGAAAACAGGCAGGACAATAGTTTGAATCTGCTTCATCAGAGTAAACAGCAGATGTGACTAGAGTCATGGGCTTGGTACCACTTGCTTGTGTTTCCATTCCTAAAAGTCACAAAACTCAGGCATCAAGACGGCTTCCAAACTCTTGAGCCAAAACCCAAATGGAACATTTAAAGATAGGTTAGATACCATTACCTTTGACAAAATTTAAAAGCTTCTGTGACAACTGTCTACTGTCAATGCTTTTTCTTTACAAGAAATGCTGAAAGACTATAGTTTTTTTGTCCTGACACTGTTAAACTATTGAATATATATTCAAATTCCAAAGTTTCTGTCCTCTAGCAATGTCTACAGCCTGAGGGTTTAACCTAAACTCATCTCCTGTTAAAACATGCAAATCTAGACACAAAAAGATCACACAACAACTTCACTGTTGGTAAAGTTAATTTGTCCTCTGTTTTTGCTGTAAATTCAAAGGGAGTAGAAACCCCAATCTACCTTTCTGCATGATCAACCTTATATTTGATTTGGCAATATTTAAAGCTCATTCAACTAATGATCTTGCCAGTTCTGTGTTCTATATCAGAACATGAATTACAGAGCAATAATTCACACTCAGAAAACCCCCTTGTCCTTGATCTTTTGGCACGGTGCCTCAAAGCTTGCTACCTCTGAAGTATGGAACAGCCACTTGCATGTTGCTGTGTCTTGCTATTTACTGTATTTTTTACTACAATTGGAATTGCAAGTGTTCCCAGCCGAAGAATTTCAATAACCTGAATTTGCATATTTATTGTAAAGCCTGATTCACTAAGGAAATTCCTAATTTGTACTTAATAGCTCCCTTCCATATACACATATAGGACGTAGATTCAGGTTAGAATCTGGAAATAAAAAATTGTCAGTCAGTTTTTATGAGTCATAATCTAATCTTTCACATAGGCTTTAAAATATCTGTTGGGACTTCTGAGAGGAAAATACTGAAGAGTGAATTTTAGGAAATTTTACCTCTAGAAAACTCTAGCTAGATTTTTACTCTAATCCAGAAAACAAACAAACCAAAAGAAAAAAAAAAAAAACCAACCAACCAAACAAAAATACATAAGTAAATCATTGCATCTTAGTAAAGGCAGCATATTTCGCCACACAGGAAAAATAATTTAAAATTACTGTATCAAATCTTTCTATTCTTTCTTTAGAAGATCAGTGGTGTCAAAATATTAATATATAATAAGGGAAAGGGAGGAGGGTTATAATTGTAAATTCCTCTAGGTATTTTAATTTTTATATTTAAAGATTCCAAAGCTTTTCTTCTTACACATGTATACGGAACTTATACCGTACAAAAATTAGCCTTGAGCATAATGCTGAAGTGTACTTAAAGATAAAATTTTGATATAAAGTTCTTAAATTCAGCACTTCAGCACAAACTGTGCTAAGACTGAGCCCATTACACACTTTGTAATAGTCAGTACCACAGAAAAAGTAGTCATCTTGTTCCAACATCCAATGCCTAGGCATCAGATTATTAAGTAATAACACATACAACCTACATGGAGAAATTTCTAGATAAATAATCAATAGTTGGTTACTTTGAATTGAAATATCATAGCCAAAAAAAAAAAAAAAACTTTCTATTTAAGATTTGTAATATTTACCCAGATATAACTGCAACTACAGACTGCAACCACATTTGATTTAACTGAAATAAGTGGAATTTTTTATTCCAATGGTTACTGGTGCTACTTAGATGAGCCCTCAGAAATTGCAACACCAAAAAGCATGTGCTAGTCAGAGGTCGCAGCTCACTATGGCTGTACAAATGGTGGTTAGCAATAAGTACCGGGTGTCTACTGGGTCTCATTCCATCCAGCAGAGCTCAGAGTGTGCTTTTCTTAGCAGCCTTCTGGGCCAAGTAAGAGATGTAGGTAGAAGCTGAGACCACCTTCTCTCAAGTCACTGATTTCCTGGTGCCATATGTCTGGGACAAAAGGCAGATTCAAATGATAATTTCTCCCTTCCAGCTCTCAAGGCAACGAGACAGCTGGGCAGTGCCCACACGCTCCTTCTGCTGGCTCCTTGCCTCCTCCTCCCCCACTCAGCCCTCCAGCATCAAGGTAAAATGTGGCAGGTTTCACTTCTGGGGTTTTTTGAGCTGTCTCAGATCTGCAACATGACACATCATGTCTGCCTGATGCTCATGTACTGTTGTCCATAAGACTGGGTTAGAACAAAAGTCTATTATTTCATTTTGAGACTCATGTCTGTGATCATCAGGAGATTGTGACATGCTTCAAGGTTTGACAAAACAAAGAATCAATTTGTTAGAAAAACAGAATGGATCCCTTCAGTAGAAATCTCTCACTTTCATTTTAACACAGAGCAAATAGACCTTCTTTCTGATAACCCTTGGCTGGCAATGGGAATGCAAGATTCATTAGGGTCACGAGGCACAGTGAATTCTGCCCTTGTAATTCGAGGTGTTTCCTTCAGAAAGCTCCACAGAGTGTTGATCCTTCAGCTGATTCCCCTTATTCTTCAGGCCATAAAATTACTCCATTGCCTTCAAACAACTTCAAAATAGTGGTAAAGACGAAAAACAATGTTTTCTACTGCCCAGGGCCCCTTCAAAACCAATGAATTGTGTAGAGAAAGCTCTTAGGAGCCCACAGACCACACCCACAGTACAGAGGAAAGCAAACCAGGAATTTTCCCCCACAGCTTTTCCTTAGTCTGATACATAAAAATAATAAAAAGCAAAACCCTTCCTAAACTCATTTTAGCAGTCAATTTAAGAAGCCAAATAATCAGCTGCATTTCAAGGAAAAACTTTTTAACATTGGTTGTTTATGGGGTTTTTCCAACTCTGTCCTCAATAGCATTCACAAAGTTCTCTCTAATGTATTCATTTATTTGGTTTCTTTTTGGCCTCTCTACTGATCTGTTAATGAAGCTGCAAATGAAAGCCAGACTTTAAACAATTTACTACCAGAATTACAAGATTTGCCACATTTTGCTTTCTGTTGGTTTGTTATCCATGTGATAATTTTCTTATACAAGTTGATATGAATCAACTTTTACACAAAAGGCTTGTGACCTAGTGCAGCAAATGCTTTAGCAAAAGTTCACTTGTAAGTCCTAGGGTCTCTTTCTTGCTTAAAGGCAGACCAGATCTCTCTTATAAAAACTCAGAAGAAGGCAACTGGTTTCTGCTGGTTTCAGACTTCAGTGGAAAATATTCGTTTGGTGGCCATAGTCTAGTTAAAGGTTACAGAGACCTGATCACAGGGATTTCTTGAGATCCAAGAGAAAAAAAATCTTATACTCTATAGCATCTGGAATGGGAAGGACAAAGTGAGTAGCAGATAGTGGCTTTTCCACAGCTGCATGAGTGTCTGAAGACTGGTTCAGCCCTGCAAATCACTCACACAAGTAGTCTTTTTCTCTCCCACCATTCCACAGATGACAGTGTAGTATTCCTTTTCATGCTCTTCTTCAACTGTGCAAGGTGTTTGGCTCTTCCCAATTCCTCATCCAAAGATATTTTTCAAGAAACATCTCAGAAGTACAGGCTATTTCATATTTCTACTGCAAGAGCAATGTATCCATATATAGACATACACATGTATGTATATGAATATATATGTTTGCACAGGTGTGCACATATATACCTATTAGACTACAACACTAGTTTATCCTATTCAATTAACAAAAGGATATCACAGAGTTATGTCCATGGTAAAAGGAATGAGATTGGCAGTTTCCTCAGGACAAGCAAGAAATAAAGTCTTTGCTTGAGGCCATTGGCAGCCCCTTGACACATCTACATCACCATCATATTTTTGTTGTAGCAGAGTCTGGCACTGAAGATCCTATAAAAAACTGCAATGCTGCATTCATGTTCTATAATATTTAAAATTATAGAATCAATGGATTCATGGTTTGGGGAGAAATCAAAGCAGAAACCAAAGATATACTTTAATTAAGCAACAATATCATTGCTTAGAGGTAGTCCTGGAAACCCTTCCATCTTTCAAGAAAAAATATCCCTGGAAAAAAAATATTGGGGCTCTTTAATTATTTTATGTGATTCCGTAAAGCAGTTATAATATTTAGAAACACAGTTCCCTAATCATGCATGGGTCTGTCATCCATTAATTATGTTTCTCAAACTTACCAAGATATTATGATACAGAAACTGAAGTCATTATCTCACAAGTCACTGGCTCAGACCCTGTTTGCCTAAGGTCCCATGCTTCATGGTAGTATACATGTAGAAAATCAATTTTGCACTTAGAAAATAGGGCATTCAGTAGATCATATGATCACAAGTAGTCAAAGAACTAAAAATGCTAAATGTTTATGTAGGAAGAGAAGAGGCTTACATTTCAGAGGAAAAAAATCATAGCAGAGTCAAACTTTATCAGATATGTCATCATTTACATTTTCAGTCATTAATTCAATTTCCTAAACAGTGATTAGCAGATACTTTCAAACTATCTAGTTTAAAATTAGAATATACGGTGCTACCAGTGAGAACTGCAAAGTAATAATCAATAATAATGTAACAAGAAATATATCCTAATGTTTTCAGCACCATATAGCTGATCATGTGCCCAAGACGGGATATTTTTCCTCCTCTGAAGTGTCAGGTTCAACGAACACATTTCAAGCAACACATGAAAAACACTTTTGGGAAACAATCAAGGTTTTGTGCTCTTTGCTGAACTTCATATTAGTATTTCAGGTAAAAAGTTCATGTTTTACAGTGCCTGAGTGTGGTGTGCAGTGAGTTTCAGTGAGGAACTTTCTACGGGTTTTTAGTTTTTCCTGAGTTTTGTTGTCCTTCCCAGTAGGAAGAGAACTGCAGTTTGGGAGCCTGGCAGCATTGCATGTTTCTTTGAGAAAGGAGGAAAGGTACTTGACATATAAAACCAGGAGAGTTTCCCCAAATGTGTAACTGTGATCACAACATTTAAACCCTTGGAAATAAGAAGACACAATTCCCCCAGGCTGTGAATGAGCACAGAGGATACACAGACCAGTATGAAAGAAGGAGTGAGGTCTGATGCAGGATAAGGAAGGAGCATAAACATTAGTAAAAGAGCAAAAGCACCAGTGGAAAAGACTGGGAGATGAAAAAGGCTACTAGAATATGTGAAGGCAGGAAGTGTAGCATTGCAAGAGAGTAGAGTGACAGTGTCAGCAAAACCCTGCTCAGTGACAGCAAGAATCCAGTAAATGTAGAAAATTCCTGGATCTGTGAACGGGCAAATTTTAATAGCAGGATGGTGGGTGGGGAAATTTGATATTTTTTCACATCTACGCTAGAAGAAATCTATAAATATTTGCAAAAAAAAAAAAAAAAGTATACATGTACATGAAGGAGGCAGGGGAGTAGACAGGAGAGGTAAATATTCAAACAGTCCACTTACCACTATGAGTAACAAGAAGTTTTTCTAGAAGTGATAGCAAGAGAAAAGATGCCAGTTCTATGAATGATTTCCGACATTCAGCCATACCAAAGTGGATACTCAATAAAACAAACAAAAAAAAGAAACAAGATCAGACTGTATTATACCCCTCTCCAAACCTCAGATGAAGATAAAAGGGCAGCATTATTTATTTTTTTAAACCAGATTCTGGTCCTTCAACAGCAATAATGTAGTATTAACGTAAACTAGAAGATCCTTGTGCCTTGGTACATACATAAAACACAGGCTTCTGTCTATGTGTAGACAATGAGCTAAGAGATAGAAAATATGCATTTCTGCAGCCATGCAGCCTCACTTTCCTGAGAGGCATCTGGCCTCGACTATAGCTGGAGGGAGGGAAGATAATACACTTCAGCTAGTTTACTGCCCTGCTCCAGGATGGCGATTCATGCAATTGCAATTCATGCCAAGGTAGAAAAATATAAACCAAGTGCCATACAAATTATTTTTTCTTTTGAAAAAGGCGTGATAAAACATGGGTTTTTCCTTACACTGAAAGTGAACAGGAGTTTATGCTGTAGCTATGTGCTGTGTATAATAGTAATGATCAATTTTCATTGGTAAATTTTAAGATATTTTGTTATCTCTAAAATGCAAGTTTTGTCACATCAGGTTGCAATGCAGAAGAGTGAATATGGAAAGAGTTAATTGGGAAGTGCCTCCTGTGCCCAGAGATACTGTCTGCTCTGATAGCAAAGGCTTTGCAGTGAAAGAAGCCAGAGTAACCTGCTGGAACAGGAAGAGGCTGGTAGCAATTAATGGGGAAGTTTGTTTCTGCTCTGCAGAAAGCCAATTGTCTAGTTAATCCCTTTCCTGTGGGGACTAACAATGACCTGCGCCCAGCAACACTAGGCTGTTGTGTGACACTTTGCCTTCTGTGGGTTGAGAGCCAGCCAAATACCTCGCACAGCTCAGCTCACAACCATACTATTTTAAGACTTCCTCCTCCATAGAATTCCTTTGGTCCTGCTCATTAGATGCCCACTTAAAATATATTTAGGGCAAGGGCAGTTCCATGTTTGCTACAACGTACTATGCTTTTTCTTCTGCTGCTTTTTTTCCACTGTCATGGTTCAGGGCAAGGGCTAAATTTCTACCTGGATTAAATAAGCAGCAGGTACTAGAGATGCTATGTTTTGTTATAGGATAATGAACACTAACTCCAAACCACAGAGAAAGCTGAAAAGTCACATTAGATTTTGTAGTTCAGCGAGTATCTGGACTTCTTTTGACAGTTTTCTATATTTCACACTTAGTCATTCATGCCACCAAGCTTAAATTATATGAATTAAAAACTGTTTGGCAATTTTCCATTGTGTGGAGCTCTGTGGCAGGGCATAGTTTAAGAAGCTTACTGTCGGACCAGTGCCATGATATGCAGACATGCCTGACAGCTGAATTCAGGCTTTTTCATGTTGTGGCTTATATTTTAATTACTTTGAAGAGTACTGTACTAAAAAGGAAATGCCAGATAGACTGTATCATGGCAGCCAGGGGAATACTGCAAAGCATCAGAACCTTCTGAGGTGAAACAATTAATGTGGGGAATGTTGGGTGGAGGAAAGGTTCAGGGATTATAACAAATTCGGTAATAAAAAAAAAGTGTAAACAACCCCTACTGCACGATCATTACATTAGACAATTTTTTTTTTACCAGAAACCCAAAGGCAAAATTTCTATTGTAATTTCTATAGCATAAATGATTAGGCAAATTTCTAACAATTCCTTCAAAGTCCAAAGCTTAAAAATTCACCATAAGACATGAAAACTTTTATGACTGCCCTTTTTTAAATGCTAAATGTTAGGAATACACCACAACCAGTCAGTTAAAAATTGATACTTTTCTCACTCAGCAAAACACTAATTTAGCATTTTTAAAACACAGTAAGGAAAAACTTGACCAGCTCCATGAAGAGAAAAGCAACAAGAAGGAATGAAGAGCTGACTGAAAACATTGCACATACAAAATCGATGAGCTGCACCGGAAGGTAGTTGTGTTTAGAAAGCTGAATATACAGAAAACCAATTGTGATATCTTTTCCTTTCTACTCAGCTAATACCTGCATAAATGAACCATGCTTATTTCTCCATCAGATGCTTCGCTTCAACATATGTGAGAAGAGTACTCCATTATTTCCACCATTTGTACCACCCAAAATGGTACAAAATACAATTCAGTATGAGCTTCACAAGTTAGGAGCCATTCACTGCCCTTGATCTGGGTGAGGAACTCCCATTGATCTCAGGGAGAAATGCAAGAACTAGAAAGCCCTCAAAAATAAACTGCAGACCAATCCTGCAGCAGCAGGAAATGGACTAGATCAATGAATATGTCTGTTCCATCTCTAATTTCTGTGATTAAAGTATGTGATCAAAGGCAACACAAGGCTCTAAGTATTACCACATTCAAAGAAGGAACCATGTCCAAGGACTAACACATTTCAGTAAGTGAGAGGCAAATGCCTTAGAAATTCCTCCAGTCAACGGCTGCAGTTCCCTTGAATTTTGCCAGGTTATTCTTCTATGTAGAGGAAATCAAAGCTTAGTGTATAGACCTTCTAATACTTGACAGAGACTATATTAGGTCTCCCTCCACCAAAGATATTTTTAGGAAAGGGGAATGTAATTTGTATCTCTCTGAAAAGAATCCTACTAAAGTTGAATCCAGACAAAGGTACTTACTGTTTTAATTATCACTTGCAAAAAACTCTGGTATAATGAAAGTTCAAAGTAAAATAAAGGCTCTTACAGGGCGGAAACAGATATATTATTCACGTTAGGAACACATATGATTAGATCCTGGTTGTTCAGTTAGAAATGTGTGAAGCAACAAGCTATGTGGGAATGACTGTCTACCTGCATCTTTTCCACTAACTTTTCAACAGTCCAGAGGATCAAGGCCTGGCTTGAGTTCTAAGGCAACACCATGACATAGTGCACCCTTCAGCAGACTCCTGCACCTGGATGTCAGAAAGCAAAGAGTGATCCAAGACACCTACAAGGGCTTCCAGATCCTCAATCTTGCACAATCCTTGAAGTCAAGATTACATTCAGGCTGTGTTGCAGAGGAACATGATTTTTTTGGTGCCTCATTTATCCCACTTTTTTGTTGGGGGTTTTCTGCAAGGCGGATCATGATCTTGAAGCCATACTCTGGAATGGACATTTAAATCCATTTAGGCACATTCTTAGAGCCAAATGCATCTTAAAAGTCTGCAGTTTTAAGCTTCTGTGGAATTTTCAGGTAGCTTGTGTTGCTGGTACTTCTTCATACTGCCACAAACTATTACTTGGAGTGTTCACAGGAAGGAAAAGGGTCAGGGAAAGGAAGGGTTGGTGTTGCATGGATGTTTTCCTTCTACTTTCAGATGTCATTGTGAAATTTACCTCTGTAAAAGCCTACCAAATATTTACTCTTTCTTGTCTCAAGATTTTAAAGCCTATTTAAATTCACAGGTTTCTACCAGCAAATGCAGCAGTATAGAATCACTGACATGAAAATTCCACTTATGCTTAAATGAGAATAAATTCCTGGCAGGATGTGCATTTTTTCCATACCTAGAATTTCTGTCTGTGTTTCCAAGAGTGCATGTTCCCTTTTACCTTCCTAACTCTTTCCCTTACACTTTGTAGCTTCCTAACACATGGCATGGTATACCCTTTTACAAGGAAGAGGATAAAAATAGCATATATCTATAACAGTACACTTCTATTAGCAAGCTATTCATGTCTGCTAATGCCATAAATATGCTAGTAATTGTTAAACTGAGGACCTGAAGAGTAAGAATATTATGGTGAAATTTATGATTTTGGGGTCATTCTGGCATGACCAGTTTATTAAGACATGCAAATGAAGGTTTCAACAAGAATTAGTGGAAGAAGGAATCTGTTCCAACAGTTTACAAGAGGCAGGGTCTTTGTTGTGCTTTTGTATTAGGGTCCTGTTGGATACCAATATAGTGTCCATGTTACCATTCATGCAAATTTTGTACAGAAATCCTTCCTTATTACAAAGCATTTGGGATGATCACCCAACCCGCTAGCATAAATTGTGCATAAACCACACTCAAACAGGATAGGGTTCCTCTTCTCCTTCCTCCCACTTCTCCTCCCCTCTTTCAATCCCTACAAACTTTTCAGCAAATCACTGAATTGTCTCCACTGCCTTTCCTACATGCCATGGCTTCATTATGCTCGCAATCATTTTATGTTCTAGTGCTTGATTATACACAGAGACCCAGATTAAATACATTGATAACAATCACCCTTGAAGGTATAACTAGGCACAAAGCAAATTGTTTTTTCATGCACATTTTAATAGCTGCTTGGTTTTATATGGCACATTCTTGGCTCCCGGAGGCGATCAGAAAAGGGCTCTTACTCTGAGGAGGGAGTGCACACTGTAGCGTCACACAGAACACTTCAGCGAGTGAACAAGTTCTAACAATAGCATGGCAGAGCCAGGGCTGCTGAAAAAGGCTTCTAATTTTACTCAGCTGGAACAATACCGTTCAGATCTTTATTTTTATCCTTCTTTACTCTGGGGACAAGGTGTTAACTCATTGGAAGGGTATGGCCCTTCAAGTTCACACCGCAAAACAACCACAAGACAATTGCTCTTTCTGTTTCCCTTTACCATGAGTTACTCAAATCTTCAATTAACTAAACAGAGAAGTGGCAATCATGTCACTGTGAGACACTGGAGACTTGCAGTCAATAATCCTCAGGAAGCAGACAGACAACTTTGGCAACTAAGTCCTAACACAAGATTGCATGTCATTTTCCAAACAGATATTTCAGATTCTTCAGGGCAGTGTTTCTGAATATATTTTGGCTCTAACTTCAATGATGTTAAAAGTCTTCATTGTTTCTATTCCCCAAATAAAAATATCATGCTTATTAGACATCTTTTCCTTTCAGGAGTTTAAATACAATTTCACTTTGGTTTCTTCTAACAGATACTGACCAATCCTTTTCAAATGTATTGTGCAGACTTGGCATGACCATTTTGATCTATTTGTAAAACAGAGAAAGCAATCAGAAATTCTGGAAATGTAAGAATAGACTGTATAAGATACGATAGCTTACAAAACCGGGACTTTTCCTGCAAGAGAAGGATATTTCACTTACCTCTACTGTCAGTTCTAGGGGACACTTGTGATAGAAAAGCATTGATGATATAGAAAAACATAATGGTGAATAGCAAAGAATCACTGTAGCATGTGGAAAGAATTGTAACAAGGAAAATGAAAATATCTTGACAGTGATGCTGGTTTCAGGGAAAAAAAGGGTAATTTTAAGGGTTTTTTAAACTAAAAGTTCAAAATTTAGAAATTAAGATGAATGGTTATAAGAAATTATTTTAAATACTAAAATTGAATACTTCTTTGGTGTAACCTGTTATGGTTGTCAGCTGTCACTTTTTGGATTCAATTTTTTGTCCTTAGATCACCTGGGGAATAATCCCATTTTCCTGCTGAACTTTTGTAACTGAAATAATAGTCAGAAAATAAATATTACAAAACAAAATCATGTGGATTTAAATATATGTATATATATTTTGATTCTGTTTCCAGCCATTTCCATATGAGTATCATGGCGTCCATTTAGTGACATCATGACTTTTAGCTTTACCAGTACCTACGAGCACCTACCAGCACAGGAGAGCACTGGGGGAAATGTTCGTTTTCAAGAATAATGAAAGTGTCAGCTTTGGTCTTGTGTGAAATATTGACAAACTCAGGCTGCAGTTCAGATTATTTCCATTCAAAAATCAGTGAAGTTGTGTTTTAGCTCCTATTTTCTTGAGTGTCTGAGCTCTTGCCCTTGTGTGTGAACTTCTCCCTCATCTTCCGGTTTGCCTGCACCTCTCTTCGTATGGAAGACTTGTGTGGTCTGTGTGAGCTCTGGGGTCTTCCAGGTGTTCCTTCTGATTTATCATGATTTGCAAGAACCATCTGTTTATCAGTCTTTTTCTCTTCATTGCAGGAATGATCCAATTTGGTCAATCAGTAAAAGCAGACTAGAAGAGAATTAAATAGAGCAATCACACAGTATTTTGTGTCCCTCAGGTCATGTATGCCTCGTTCTTGGTAACTGCTGCCAGTTTCCTAGAGGGAAACTGAATACATGCAGTACAACAAAGTGGACACCCTTTTTCACAGATCCAATCTGACACCTAATAGGGATATAACTTCCTTCCATTGTGCAGCTTCTTACCATGACAAATCAGCTGCCTTTTATTGTTTCTACAATCCGTTTTCAGCCTCTCCTGCCCTCTCTCCCCACTGAAACCATATGGCTGGAAGGGTATCTCTGATCAGAGAGTTGTTTCTTTCCCTTTGCTTTCTGCCTTGACCATGAGATACAAAGAAATTTAAATAACTTGCAACCACAACAAAACAGATGCTCTTCTTTAGAGAGCTTTTTTTCCAATATTTGTAACCCTAGTGAAATGAACAGCCATGAAAAGAAGTAGTATGTAAAAGGATTAAAGCAATTGGAAGAATAATGTTTAAGAGGAGCTAAGAAAAAGAAGGGTCAGTGCAAATGTCCATGTTTTATAGACCTCTTCCAGCCCTGCCAAACCATCTACCAATGTACAAATGAGCCTGGTCGAATGAAGGATATTAGAGTGCAAAATAAAATGTACTCTATTTTTTCTTATAACCAGTCTGCAGTCTCCGTTGTTCCAAATGTACTGCAGTTCTGCCCTAAGCCTTCTGTGTCATTCATTTTCAGGCTCATTCAATAAGCCTAAGGTCATGAAACTTCACAGATCAGGCTTAAAATGAGGCTAGAAAGTCCAAAACTAGCATCCTGCTTGTCTGTTCTAACAGAGAAGGTGAAAATTAAATGTGCATGGAAACTTAATTTCCTCTCATCCCTAAAAGTTTGCTACAGGCAGGCTACATGTAGCTGTATTGCTGCTAACCATGCTCATTCTGTTATGTAGTTGAAGGCTTGAATCAGGAGGTCTGTCACTACAGCAGTTTTCAGAAATAGTAACCTACTTTGAGACTAGATGCACTTTTTCTAAAGTTTCTGGAAAACTGGAAGGAATCTTGCACTGTCTTGATTTGGCACATCATCATTAAGCTGTAGGGAAGCTGTACTGGATGGACACTCAAGTCCATCTTTTGCAGACAAAAGTTATGAGACTGACTAGAAATGAAGCTCTAATGAATGATTTAAAGAGGAGCCAAACAGACATGTAATATGCACTGAATGGCATCTACAGCTACTTGCTGTAATGATTTTCCAACCATAATAAGTCAAAGTTCAGAAGAGGAAAAACATTTATAATCAGCATCCAGAATAATGGAAAGTTCATACTTGCCTGTCTCCATTTTCCTGAGTCAATGTCATCCCTGTGCTTCTGCTTTCTCATTTAAGATGATTGCCATGAGATGGACACATTTCATGTATTGGTGATGTAAATCAGGAGGACGGCAATCAACAGAGGCGTGAAGAGATGAAATCATTGCTAGTTTAGAGCTAGCTTTGAGTTATGATTCTAATTCAGCTTACACTGTCAGCACAGTGGATTATAGGTGAGTGTATTTTTTAAATCAATACAATGTGCTGGCATTTATTTTCTAAAACCAAAAATTGTGGCTCAGAGTTAATCTATAAAATCCTCAGCCTATTGACTTCTGATCTCCTCCTGAGGTGCATTTGCCTAACAAGAATTTTAAAATGTTGTAAAATGAAAGAAGAGTCAGATGAGCTCCAAAAGTCAGATTCTTGTCACTGTTTTTCCACTATGGTTTCTTTCTTAACCCAGTAATTCTAAAAATAGGCTAAGGTTTAATCTTTATATTACAGTTTGTTTATGAGAAGATGATGTTTGATTGACATTTGAGCCACAAGAAATAACAAAATCTCATTCAGTAGAACATTGAAATTAAAAAGTGCACAGGCCCCACTCCTTTGTCATAAGCTGATTCTCTGTAAACATCCTTATTCTCTTTTCTCTCTTAGTATAATTTTACTTTTCCCACTCAGGCAGATTACTTTCCATAGCCCAGTATGACATTACTTCTTTCAAAAAAAATGTAGGTTTGAAAAATGAGACATTGTCATTATGAATTTATCAAGAACAATGTTCCAGGGAGCATCTGCAAATGTGATGCAAGGCAAAATTGACATTTCCTCTCATAAACATAAAAGAAATGGCAATATCCTGGATCTGTTCTGTGAGAATTCACTCCTTTTCACTGATGTTTTCTAGGTAGGAAAATTAGATCTCAGTCTGCCAACGTCAGGATGTATCATTGCATCTGTCAATGGCATTAGAAGGCAATGTGAATATCCAGAACAGTCAGCAGAAAACCATGTGCAACTTGATAGCAGTGGCACAGCAGAGAACGAGGAACTGTCTACAGACCCAAAAACACTGTTAGTGAAATCCCATTTATTGCCTCCAGTGGTCTTGTCTTCTCTCCTCTCTGCTTTACATGCAGTAGTTACTCCAACAAATGCAGTAAAACAATATTGGTCTCAGAATCAGTCTGAGAATCAGACTTTAGTCTCCAAAAGTAGGTCAAGGACTGTGTTTGTCAATACAGGAAAATGCTGGAGCTGGCAGGCCATGAGCAGCAAACGGGCACAACCAGCCAGTGATACCAGCCAGTGGCACACAGCCATCTCCCAAAAGAAAGCTACCTTCAGAGTCTGGGCCCCAGAAGAGGAAATTAGCAGCCATATCTCTGGACACTCAAAATAAATCTTCTCCATTAGATTGCACTTTATATGCACTTGATTTTTCACTGGAGTTAAATTTCCATTACCTTATTTTCCTTGCAGACTGGGGAAGAAAATACAAATTGAGTATTTTGGCACTTAAAAAGAAAAAGTAGTGAATATGCAGCCTGAAGGAGCTCAGGAGGTTGATTTCTGTTCCCTCCAGTAGGTATAAGAAAAACAAAATAATGGAAGCTTGACTCAAGTAAGTGAATAAATGAATTTACAAGGGATAAGCTAATTTCTATCTTGGACTGCCTGTAATTATGAATGTTTATTAACTAAATGTCTGTCTGGATTTTGGAGGGGAAGAGTACAGGATTCCCTGGAGCAATGCAGCTCAAACAGAACTATCAGTCAAATTTTTAAAAAAAAAAGTCCAAGCAGAATGTCAAACAGTACAAAACTTCCAGTGCTACTGGTGGGTTAACATTGCCTGAAGTGAGCAAGGCTTGCATGCACAGTGAGCTTATTGACTGCTCAGGAACCACTAGCATGAGTAAGGGGATATCAGGAATGACTGGGTGCTCTGTCCTCCTGTGATAAAAAACAGGTGGTCAAAGCCCAATCCAGCAGCAGACGAAAGCATGTGAGCACACTTACTGACTTCAAAGGCACAGCCCACATGTTTAATGTTAAGGATGTGCTAAAGTCTTTTGCTAAACTGGAGCTCATGAGATTTCAGAGATCTTCACTCCCAATGACTTTGGGGTTAGCTGAAGTAGCCTGATAAGTCTGTGTTTCCCCAAAGGATAGCATCAAGATTTTCTCCTTCTGTTTTGGTAAAAAAAAAAGGAGATCTTAGAAATTTTTTTCCTTTAAAGAGTCATCCAATCAGTCTTAGGAGGGAACTTTCCCACTAACAGTCTTTAAAAAAAAAGATAGGAAAAAAACACAAACACTAAAATATTTCTTTCTGCCAATATATTACAGATTACAGAAACATTAATGTCCATATCTCGTATGCTGAGGCTTGGAGAATGTTGGAATCAGCAATGAAAAAACCAGCTATAGCAGACATAGATTTTTAATCTCCTCACTTCAAGATATTTTTAAGTAGCTCATAATTTGCATAGGCTCCGTACACACAGTGCTGTGTAAGTCTATTTGAGTGCACAACTGCTTTTGTACATGCAACCCACATGATTGCACAAACCAGAAGATAGATGCCAAGTGGTCATTTGTACATAAATATCCCAATTCCAGACCAGCCTTGGCAGGAATACCTACAGCTGTAAACAGTTACACTTAGCATGTTTGAATGCAAATCTTGGTATTGTCTCTTTTACTGTATAGGAATGTAGGATGAAGAGGGAAATCCTGGAGCTGTGAATTTATCTCCTGCAAACTTAGAAAATGTTGTCCCATCCTGAGTTGATTGAGCCTCTTACTGAACCAAATACATCTCTTTTTTACCCCTCCTATTCCTTGTTAGTAAGAAATTCATTCTAATTTTCCAGTCTAAATATATTCATGTTCCATTTTTGAACAGTTACTTTTGAGCAGTCTTTTACCTTAATCATCTCTCCTGACTTCCTCGGGCTTCCTGCTTTCATGTGTACGTATACTGAGAAAAAATTCATTTCTCTCCCCTCTCAATCTTTTTCTCTTTATGAACTAATTGGATTCGTATTTCTTCATCTGTGCAAGCACAGCCCTTAGACAGGTGTGGTGCTCAGGCTGCATCACCCGAGGAGCAATTCAAGCTGGCAGAGTGATTTAGTGACACACCTGTGAGTCAACTGTTCTGCCCAGCTTTCCCTGTGCTCAACGTTGGTAGTCATCTGTCTTGTGCTCCTCCCAGCAGTCATTGGCTCCTGGCTGTTCAAAGCACCACATTATAACTAGTGGGAAAAAATAGCCCTGTAAAACAAGGGTTTCATCTAAAAAGAGAATCCGGCTTTTACAAACTGGATTATAAGTTATTTTAGCAATGCAATTTCTGCTCTGTAGTATGAACAGGACACTTCTGGGCTGTCATCAGACATTAGTCTCCTGTTGCTGCCAGCACTTTGCACTATGCACACTGTTCTACGTATGCCTTTCATGTCTGGCCACTGAATATGTTTCCTGGCTCATCTCTAGAAGACCTACGTTTTCATTTAAGCTTTCATGCCTACCCTAAATCCAACAGTATGACTGCTTGGCCCCCTGCACTCAGGATCATGTGTTGCACACCACAGTCACTACTCACAAACAAAAAGTAACAACCTGTGGTCTTTTATTATGAAGCGATTAATGCTGGAGTATGAGTCATTTTGCTGTTCCTAGCACATTTGTTTCAGCTGCCTGAAGTGTCTCATGAGGGATGGAAAGGTACTGTAGCATACTCGGGGATTTTGTCTTTTGTTCCAGGATCCCAGATGCTCTGTATTTGCAATAGGATATACTGCATATGTGTCTGCCAGCCCGCAAAATGCTCAGGAGCCTTACCCTTCCCTTCATGATCAATGTAGTTTCAACTACTACACTGGATAGGTGTTTTGATGGATTTAGTATCAGCTTATTCACACTTGCTTTATAAAGGATTTGGTGAGATCACATGCTCATGTCCCACCCAAAGGTAAAGTAATTGTATTTCTGTATTCCAAAATCTCAGTAATTTCATCCTTTCCAGTACTAAGATATCTCTTTCCCTGTGTATCAGAGCTCTGGTGACAATTGCAGTAGTCTGCTTCCTTTACTTCTTACAGCCCATCTTCTAAAACCCCACAAGGTGTATCCAAGGTGTATCTTACCTTGCTGTTCAGTTCTAAGAGGTGCCTAAATTAACCTTGAGCCCATGTGCCCAAACACATTTTTTTCCTTCAATGCCAGAGACAAGCATTTGAAAGTCTAGCCCTCCAGGAACACTGGGCAGCCTTCAATACCAGAGACCAAGCCTTCCCTCTGTCTAGTGCCAGGTGCACTTAAAAATTAATCAATATCCAAATCCTGAACAAGGGCTAACATCATCACCATGTTTTGTTTGTGTGCGAGCCAGTCAGATAGACACATCTGCTTTTCACTGAACCCTGCCCAGGCCACCTTATTCCCAGTCTGGGTTGGCACAGAAGAAAAACCAAACAGCTTTGCATTCTCAGAAACAATCTTGTTGACTCTTTTTATTTTTCTCTTGAAAACATCTTACTTTTATAGACATGATATTTATTTGATATCCCCTAAATTTAAAAAAAAAAAAAAAGACTTGTAGTAATTTACTGCATACATTTAAGGGAGAGGGGAGCAGACTGTTGACAGTAGAGTATCCCTAGAATGGTTTTTGCTTTGGGAATAAATTTGTGGTGCATGGTCCAAAGGAACAATCACAGTTGCTTGGAGGTGTGTCTATGTAGACATAGTCACCATAGTTCCAGGGCTGCTTTGCTTGATAGTACTTAAAGCCTGATATATCACTTACATTTTTCTTTACTCCTTCAAATGCCTGTTTGTTGGTATCTCACCATACGCCCACTATGTGCTAACTGTCTCAAGAGTTCACAGGCTTCTGATAAGCATGTGCAGAATCTAGAAAGATAAGTTAGGCATCCCTATAAATCACTGGACTTCTTCCCACCCTTTAGTTCCTAAACACTCTACATTTTTCTGAGTGCAGCTGGAGTCTCTCAAAAGTCAACAGATGTCTAGGATCAGAAGCACGAGTGTTCTGACTGGTTCTGTACTTGTTTCAACAGGTGTATTGTTACCTCTTCACAGCAGGACTGACAGTTCCCTCTGCCCAGTGCTCCCTGAAGCTAAAGAAATTCTCTGTGTCCTCACTGTCTACATGTTCAATATGCTTCTATCTTCAACTCACCAGGAAGCAGCCTCCACCTCCTCCAATATATGCTTTGTTTGGCTTTGCATGCTGGGTGAAAGCCAGTCGGGTGACTGTTCTTCCTTTCTCACATTGATGATGTTTTGGTGTTGAACTGGAGCACAGTCCAACAAACTCTACAAAGACTTGTAGCTCCCTGTCTTTCTACATGGGAAGCCCCACGTGTCATTCTTGTGTGACAGCTAATTGAAATTTCAATTTTTCTAAACATGATTATTGTCTAAGATCAAGCTATGAGCATTCATACATATATAGTGCCATATTTTCTCCTAGAACAGGGTCCCTCCTATAGCTCAGGGCTACTAATCTCTCCAATGTCTTGTTTCATTAATTTCTTGATGACCTATGCCTTCCTATGGATTCAGGCTATTTTCACTGTAAGCTGCTTTCCCTTGGCTGCAGTTTTGCAGTCTAACTTACTGTAAACACTGGGATTATATTGGGCCTGGCTATACAATATAGCTGAAATTAGAAAGATTTCTATTCATCAAAGGAAATAGAGAACCTAAAGAGTTTTACAGCAAGCACCAATGAAATTATAAGCCAGATCGGGGCATCTCAAGCTATGCTCTGAATTATGTTAGTCTAGCAGCAAGGTTGAGAGATTCATTTTCCCAAAAAAGCAGGGTGGCTGCATATAGACTTGTTCCTACTTATTACTTACTTATTCAGAGAGATCCTTGCTTTGTGCCATCACCTAACTCACATGCAGAGATTATATGGAATATGTTTGTAGATATTGTGCAAACAACTGAACTGCTTGAACAATCATTAGCCACTGCTCAAGGCTTGACCTGGCATGTTGTGTGTATGTGTGACTGGTATAGATGCAGCCTACAGCACTTTGAGAAATCTGTTCATCCATGTAGCCCTGTTGCCAGCAGAATAAACATTTGTCTTTTTAGGCATTCATGTTCCTTCATTGTTGTTCAGGTTGCATCTAAGTTTCTCTCTATTTATCGTTTGAGGACACTCTTTTACAGCCATCACCCTAATGATTTGAATCCTGGGTATCCTTTATGGCATCTAGGACTGGTTTTATTCCAGTTTCTTTTCTAACTCCTCTCCTTGACTTTTTACAGAGAGTACAAACTCTTCTGTGATGCAAAGCATAGTTTATTTGGAAACCCATCAGTCCAAACATCTCTCCCTCTTATATTTTTTACTGTAAATCAATAATGCTTTTTTTTTATTTCAAGATCTAGCATCTACTTCATTATCAACCTTAGGGTACCTCAGTAATAATACAAAAAGACCATGTTCTGTAAGTGGTCCTCTTTTAACAGGGCGAATTTCAAAGATGCTTGCTGCCCAACAGCAGGGCAAAGGCTGATTTCCTCATGCTCCTCTCAAGCTCTTCTTCCTTACAGCCTGTAGTCCTTACACTGGTATTAGGGAGAAATTATTTACAGCAAGAGTGGTCAAACACTGAACAGGCTTCCTAGGGAGGTGGTTGATGTTCCAAGTCTATCAGTGTTTAAGAGGCATTTGGACAATATTCTTATTGACATACTTCAACTTTTGGTCAGGCCTGAAGTGCTCAGGCAGGTGGACTGGATGATCATTGTAGGTCCCTTCCAACTGAAATATTCTATTCTATTCTATTCTATTCTATTCTATTCTATTCTATTCTATTCTATTCTATTCTATTCTATTCCCTTTTTTCAGGTTCAGCCTAGGTTGCTACAGAAAGGAAGCCACCACTTAAGCGATTCTCTCACTCACTTTCCTCTGGTAAGCCATCTAGTAAGAGTAAGCCAAAAAACCCTATTTATTCTTTCACCCCAGGTTCTGAGCTGCCTCAGGTGACCTGCAAAGAGGAAAGGGATCCTTGCTCCACTCCACGCAGACATTGTTCAAATAACAATCTAGAAATCAGTTCCTTAGGTACCAGCCTTTAAACAATATCACAAAACGTCCATTGCTGAAGAAAGACATCTGCATCCTCTGGCTTATGTAAAACAAACATCTGGCAGCCATGGCTTCCTCTTAGCTTTGCTGTTGCATGTAGTAAATGGAAGTCTCAGCTCCCACAACTGTCATTTGGCTTCAGCAAGTACTATGACTCTCCTTTTGTGAGAAATGAAGAATAATCTGGCTAAATCCCAGTTTCAGAGCTAGCAAACACCAAAGGTCCAGTCCCTCCTGCTGTTGCTAAAAGCTGGCTTCCCACTTCAGGGATTAACAAACTATGCAGACATTCTTAGGAACTGAAAAATCAGCAGACTTCTGCTTTGCAAGCTCCATCAGAAATGAGTAAAGCTGCTTCCCATTTCACTGCCATAACCAGCAATTTTCAAAGGCTTGGATCAACAATGATACTAATATCAAGCAAACTTTTCATTCTCATCTTTTGAATCTTGATGCGTCTCAAGTGAAGTGGAGTCTTCAGCAAAGTCTGGCCTAAATTATTTCTAAACAGATAAATACTCAAATATCATATAATAATAAGCTAAATCCAGAGACCTAGCATCAGTGCCTGCAAGAGCTTTCTGGGGTCCCAACACTCTCAGGGAAGAATATGGCCCTGGTTCACTCTGTATTCCCATAATCATTCCCAAACCAGAAGTCCCTGCTGAGGCTGTAACAATGCACACTGTATATACTGCCCTGCCATTGTCTCTTTGGCCTTTGCCTAGGGAAAATACACTGATTCTGCTGACAGTAAAGCCACAGAGCTGAAAACTAGATTTTTCTCCAACACAAACAAAAGTAAGTTAAAAGGGAGAGAAAATACACAGGGGAACACTTTCTGCATCTCAGTGGAGCTGCATCCTTTCTCATCTCAACTGTGCTCTGAGAGATGAAAACATAGGTAACATAGGCAATGACTACAGGGTCTTTGTTAAAAGGGAGGGCTGCAGTGACCCTCTGAGTTTCTTTCCTGTTGTTTCCCCAAAATGAGACATAGATCTTTACTCTCCAAAAGAGAAGTATTTTACCTGTATAATTGCCTCGGCTCCTTCAAGCCTCAAGAGGAAAATGATTTTTGGTTTCATAATTGGCAGTGTTCAGGCAGAAAGTGGTCATGGAGTGACCTGTGAATTGCATACAATCATTTGTGCCATTTTGAGATTCCTCAATAATTGAGTTACTACCAAGAACCCATCTTCTACTAAAATAGTTGTCGCTGCTGATCACTAAATTTTCCGTCTTAAAGCAGACTTTTTGTACTTTTTCTGTAAATCCAGGTACTCCCTGTAGTATTCCATAGGGGCTATCAAGCTAGCATGACTACAGTAAGAGTCACAAGATTTGGTTTTTCTATCTCCCCCAAAATACACATCCACCTCACCCCACTAGACTTCTAAAAAGTTTTTTATTATTTGGTCACATTTATTTGCCTAGGCAGTTAATGGTAGCAGAATGAACAGAACTGTGGTCAGATCTGCTACTAGCAAAGAACAGAGTAAGTGAGATGCAGCAGCTGAGGTAGTTAGTAGGGTGATTAGTGGAGGTAGAACAGGGTTTGCTTATTATACAAATTTGCCTTTGACATTTCTCAGTGCACAGTCTGTCTCTCAGGATCAAAATTTAGTGATCTACTGCAACAATGACAATAAAGGCCCTGTTACCACTGTTGAATCAATGGCCTTTGCACTGTATGTACAGTACAAAATACATGCATAAGCCTGGCAGCTGCTAAACTCATTGATATATAACACCAGTCCCAAAATAGTGATATTTCACTTCTGGAGCTTTATAAATTGTTAAAGAAATAAAATCTGCCTTTGGGAAATAATGTTTCTCTATGTATCATCGAATCCATTCCCTTCCTCCTCCCCTCCCTCCGAGATTAAAACAAATAGTGCTGAATCTATAAATCATCCCTATTGGCACTGGAAAGCCCTCAGAGATGTTCTTTTTGTGCCATTTCAGTAGACAGAAAGTCTAATGTACAGAGAGGTGATGTTGTTTTTTTTAATTTTTTTGTGTAAGTAGAAAGTCAGAAAAACATGTCCCTCCTTGATCTCTTCAGTGTACATCAATATTTCTTCAGTCGTATAAAGTTGTTGCACACGCTCCAAGTGGTTTCAGTGAAAATCACTGGGAAATGGAGCATGCCTGGGAATTTTTACTTTAATTTTCTTGTGTGGAGAGGTGCATCTTGAAACACCATTTAAACACTGCAGGCAATGCCAGTAATAGAACTGAGCCAGTCACTCTGTCCTGAAATAAATATGGTTTTGAAAACTCATTTGCAGAAATTTAAGCTCCATTGCTTGTTTTTCAGTGAGCACAGTCTCCTAGCCTATAACTGGATAAGTAATGATCCAAGAACTTGATTTGTATGATGAAAATTCAAGTTGAGAATTTCAGTAGTTTACTTAAAATTACTTTTCTCCTATTATTCCTGAGGGTAAACTACTTTCCTAGACATTGATCCTGGTTTTTTGCAAATGTTGGTCAAGCATTTCTGAAACATCCACCCACTTCCATTTTTCAGTAACACGAACTGTCTTTTTTTCACCCACCCATCATTTATTTAGTCTCATTTCCTTTGCTTTAACTTGAAGAAATAGGGAAAATGGAAAGATTTATTTGAACTTCTGAGCTTGGTAAACATGAGCTTTACATTAGAATTTCTATCAGCTACAGCAAATTCATAACCAAAAAGAGACGGCCCTTTCCCCTCCCTCTTTTTTCCCTCTCATTGCCAGAGGGGCAAAATAAAAAAACAACCTCCCAAAAAAACCTAGGACAAAACTAACATTTTCCAGTAAGAGATCAGAAAGCTAATTTACTCAGGGAAACAAGTAAGTAAAATACTGTAGGGCTGCACCTTTTTCACTTTTAACTGTGCAAGGTACAATCAAAGCACAATTCCCAGTCACGCTGTGTTCCTTTCCACTGCAATAGCTCTCCTCAGCAGAGAGTCACCTCTAGAGGAAATGCTAAAGCATGAATGGTGTAGATCCACCTCAGCACATCACTGCAGCATTTGAAACGCCTAGGCACCCTTTGTATTTTAGTATATAAAATTAGCTGATAGGAGTCTGAGTCCTTAAGTCTACTTGCTTAACTGAGCATTGAGAGAGGCTGCCAGTAACTGTGCCATCACTGTATGTGTGTAGTTAAGAGCATGGAAGTATCTTTGCAGTACTGGAACTTAAGAGAGGGAAAGATATCCTGCTTTATCACAGCAAATTGTATCACTTTGATCTTAGGCATATTTAAGCCTTTGTAAGCTTTCTCTACTAATCTCTGGTTTAGTAGGCATGAGCTGGCTTCCTATTCCTACGTCAGCTGAGGTAAGCACAATCTCTGCAGAGCAGGTCTGAGAGTCTGTGGGACCCCAGGAAGGGGTGAGGGAGCTCTGCAGTCTCGTACATGTTTTATTCTCCAACTGAGCATTTTTCACAAATGCTCCATCTATACACAGCCCCATCCCAAGCCTGTCCTTGTCTCTGAACAACTCCCTTCCCGCCTTCTGACACAGCTACCTGGAAATAACTTTTGCTGAGAAGTTTAAGCCTTGTTTTACTCTGTGCTTGCCCCCCATATTGAATCAGCATCTGCTGCTATCATATAATACAGGTACAGACTTCACCCCAGCAAGGCTGATTGTATCACATCATCTGGCCTGGCATTTGTCTGTCACGCTGGGGCAGGGAATGTGATACCAAGCTGACAAAAAGCAGCACAGGGCCCTGCCTGGAGAGCCCCTTTGTTCATCTAAGCCTCCCCTGCTGCTTTTGTAACTCCAAATGGATTTCTGATTCCCTATCTCCTGGCCTTTTCAAGCCAAATGGTTTGGTGAGATCACAAGGCAGCAGGTGCTGCTCCGCTCAACATTTGCACCTTCCAATCCAAACACACCTCTCCCCACCGACCCTTAAAATCAATCAAAGGGACTTATCAGTTTGTTTTAAGCTTTGATGTTTGTCTGGGGTTTGTTTATCTAGCAGTTTATTCCTGGGAGTATGTTCTTGACATCTTGGAGTAGGTGGTAATTAGCAACAAGGAAGAAGGGCTGAGATAAGAAGTGGAATTTGAAAGTGGTGATACTTGGTGAGGCAGCTGTGCCACATCCCCTCCTGCTTTCCCTTCGACCACTGAGGCGAGCCAGAGGCAGCAAAGGGGCGAACAGCAGCCACCCTGCCCTTTCAACAAACACTGCCTGGCTGTGTTGTGCTGCCTGGTGTGCTCCTCTGGGGAGAAGCAGCACATAAGGGGGCCTCTTTGGCCCCCTTGCCATGTTGCTGCCTCCTTTGCTTCACATACACTCCTGACGCTGCCTCTGAAGATCCCCTTTTTTTTTTTTTTTTTGTCTGAACAAACTTTCTACCTGTTGTCTTTGCTGCAAGAGCAATTTGCTTAAAAGAAGGCATGAGGATCAGGTCTTGCTGTTGTGTGACAACCTATACTTCTGCTGTCTTCTACTAAGACCAAAGATGACTCAATTCCTTCTTTTATAGGAAGAATAAATCTGCTGTGTCTCTGCATTTGTGCTATTCACTATCCCCACATGCAGAGGCTTATGTTGGGATGTAAACAAGCACACACAGCCACACACTGTTCAGACTGCCTGGTGTACTCACACTGATATGAGCTAACTCCCGTCAGCAGCTAAACCCTGTGCAGCCACTTGCTCACTTCTCACACCCTCCATGGGATGGGGAGGGAAATTGAGATACAAATGGTAAAACTCATGGGTTAAGAACAGCTTAATAATTGGAATATTATAACAATAATGACAAGTAGAGAGAGAAAGGAGTAAAACCCAAGAGAAAGAAGTGATGCACAATGCAATCACTCACCCCCCACTCACTGATGCCCATCTTGTCCCTCAATAAGCAGATCCCAGTCAATTCCCTCTAGTTAATACACTGTTTGTAATGTTCTGTAGCATGGAATATCCCTTTGGCCAGTTCAGGCCAGCTGTTCTGGCCCTGCTCCCTCCTGGTTTCTTGTGCACCTGCTCGAAAGCAGAGCATGAGACCTGAAAAGTCCTTGATTTTGAGTAAGCACTACTTAGCAACAACCAAAACATCAGTGTCTTATCAACATTATTCTCATACTAAATCCAAAACACAGCTCTGTACCAGCTATTAAGAAGAAAATTAACTCTGTCCCAGCCCAAACCAGGACACATAACCACATACAGAGAGGCAAAGAGCTGTGAGAGGTCAGAGCAAACATTTTTGCTCTGAACAGCCTTGGACTTAGCAGGTTTAAAATATGAAGCTAAGCCTGGACCTGGATTTTCAGATAGCCTCTATCTTTATAACCTTCCCAAGAGTATTCCATACAGTAATGTAAGCCTTGAGTACATGATGTGGAAGCAAAAGCACAGTAACCAATTCCCACACGGCACAGCCTGCTAAAGGATAGGGTAGCCCACACTGCACACATTGCATTCTCAGGAGAGGAGGGACTCTTGCAATCATGATGCTCCTCAAGTGTCCTAGCAGGCACAAAAAGATACTTTTTCTCTGTCCTGGCTTGTGGAGCAAAGCCAGAGTTCAGAGAGTAGTGTAAAGCAGGAGGTTTTTAGAGGCCAGCTGAAATAAAAGGCCCCTGGTCTGAGCTGGGCCACAAAGTTGCTTTCACAGGTCAGTGAGTGAACCCTAATGGATAAAGAGAAGCCCACTATCATGGTTTATCTTATAAGCAGGCTAGACCAGGACTTCATTTAGAGCAACCAGATCATGATCAACTCCCACTTGCACTCCTCTATTGACAGGGTGGGGATCAGTACTTTGAAGTCCAAATTTTTATTATGTTTATAACATTTCTCAAGGCTCCAAAACACTGATGTTTGTAAAAATGATGAGAAATTATTTTTTATTTGAGTTTGGTTTTATATTTTCTCTTTGGTTGGTTGGTTGGTTAGTTTTGGATGCTCTGTTTGCTGAATTATTTTTTTTTTTCCCCAAGGCAAAATTACACATTGAAATCAACCTGAATAACTATATGAGTGAAAATCCTCTGCCTTTCTCAAGAACAGGCTCTGGGCAAACTATTTCTCCCAGCTGTACTCTGGAGGATCCCTGTGGGAGGGAAGCTCACTTGGCAAGGCACTCTCTGTTCAAGCAGTAGATGACTTCATTCTCATTATGCACATAATCTTTTCCTACACAGTGTACATCAAACCAAAATTATACTGCATGTGTTAAGCTTGTAAGTGCACCATTTTATAATGATCACATTGCTTGTGTCCCAAGGACATTGTAAAGAGGGTAATTCTGCCACTGCTTATGATCCTATGTGCTGCCAATAAGCAGCTGGGCTGTAGCTTCATACACTAAGAAGAGAGTACTTAATAAAAAACAGTCTCAGCTTTGAGGTTGCCCTTAAATTAAATGTATTTTATGACAATTCTTGCTCCATAACAGTATCTCCATTTACAAGTGACAAGTCACCATTTCTAAATACCATGTGTAATCACAGTTTGCATTGAAATGGTGCCTCCCAAGCACTGCAAATACCTGTCACTAGATATTGTGTTAGAACCATTTGTTTCTAATGGAGCTGTCTTTTCCTGTTGGCATTGATTTATCTTACAGACATCAGAATATTAACAGATGCCATCCTTTCACACGTGTAGGAAGACAGTATGACAATGTGGAGTTCATGATCCTGAAAATATTAAGTACTTTACTATATTACACATCAAACACCGTAAAAAATGAACAAAAACAATAAAAAAAATTAAAACAAGCCTTAGCAATATCATGTATTTGTATTCTGCCTATTTATAGCTTATGAACGTAGAGTTTTGGATCTGTTTTGTTCTACATGAAACTCAGCAACATAGTCCACTTTCTGTTCCAATGTTTAGTGTCAACAGAAGTTTAGGATCTAGTTCTGGTCCCCTCTGAAGTCATGGGAATCTTATACTTGATGTTAATGGAAATTGGATCAGGCCAGTAACTGGAGATGCTGAAAAGAATCCCAGATGCTGCATAACAAATGAACTATCCACTGAGGTAGTCCCTCTGCTCTGGGAAGCTGCCACTGGGAATTGCTGCTACCTTTCTGTGGAAAGGCTGTAAAGAAAACGGATGTCAGATGTCAAAGCTGCAGTTTTAGTGATTCAGAAAATTCTAAAAACTCTACACAAATAGGACCCTGGCAAATGAAAGAGCTGTTTGGGCTTTGACTGTAGAATAGAGACATTTGGAAACAGCAAATCATGCTGCTAATCTTTCCTTTGATAGAGCAGGTTAGCATAGCTTGAACCTGGTTCCCTGAACAATTGTGAGACAGAATTCTCCAGCTCTTCACATGTCAAATTTAAAGCAAAACAAAACAGGTTAGTAATTTTTTTTTTCATTACTCAGAGCCCATTTTATTTGCCTAACAGTTTCCATGTCAGATCAGTTGTGAAAGCTGCAAAAAAAACTTTGCATGCGTTTTGATTTCTCCCAAAAGGGGAGCTTTTTCTTTGCAAAGGGGACAGCCATTCTGCTGTGGTGTGTGGCATTTACCTCCTGTCAACATTAAAAAGGTGCATCCACCTCTGATCTAGTCATGGCATTGATATGCAGAGGTGCAACCACAGTTAACGAAGAGGATGTAGTGATTCAACCTTTCTTGCAAAATGACTCAAAGAGGAAATTGCATGCTCTGAAATGACATACCTAACTGTAACCTGTTGTGACCATGCCTGCTTGCCCTATCATACTCTGTGTTTCTTTTGGAATTAGACAGATGTGCCAAACACAATTCAGGTATAAACCAGTACAAAGGCAGAGAGCTTTGTATTTGTCTGCCATACTTTAAACAGCTCATAGGTCCCAAAATCTTGCTGCCACTATGATCTAATTTAGTGTCACTGTCACACCCAGGGTAAGTTTACGTGAGTAAGAGGTATGTACAAAATGAAGCAAAATGCAGATAAAAGTTAGCAGGAAAAAAAAGGGACTGCGAAAAGGAAAAAAGTGTGCCTAGTGTGAATTATTTACTTTTCTTCATTCATAATTGTCACCAAATAGAATAGTAATGAATCTTTTGCTAGAAACAAAAAATAAAAAAAATTAAAAAAAAAAAAAAAACAAAAAAAAAAAAAAAAAAAAAAAAAAAACAAAAACACCCCAAACTGCTGGCAGTGACAGAAGGTTTTCACATCAGAGTATGGACCCCTGTTATATTCTAATCCTGCAAAGCAATAAAATTTTTTTGTAATTCAGGCATGTCTATTCCTAGTCATCTGCTACAGAATTTCCACTAAAACTTGCACAAATTGCTTTCCTTTCTTGTTTTTGTTTTTTTTTTTAAAAAACTCTTCTACCTTGCTCATTTTGACAATAAGTAGAAATCAACATTAAGTTAGGACAGAACAAATGGCCTAAAAGGAATAAGTTAGCATTGTACTAATGCACTACTGCAGTTCAGGTAAAGTAGCTGGTTTATGAGTCTTTGGTTATCTAATGCTCTTAAAAACATACAGAATATGGACTCTGAACAGCATACAGAATATGGACTTCAGCCATGTTTTCTGAGAATAGGGTAGCAATACATTTATCTTTGCCTATTTGTGGAGACATCAATGGAACATTGACATTTTGTTGCATTAAAAGAAGCCTGAGATTTCCCTACTCAAGTATGTTTTTAAAATAGCAGCAAAAACCACACTTGAAAGTTTCTTATTGTCTTTCTGCTCACTGTAAAAGAAAACTCATTATAACCAGATTATTTGCATGGATGGTGAGTTTTGCCTCATTGACTTGGGTGAATCTGTCACTTGCCAACTAGACCACAGCACTGAGTGCCATATCCAGTCATTTCTTGAACAGCTCCAGGGATGTTGACTTCACCACCTCCCTGGACAGTCCATTCCAATACTTAACAATCCTTTCCATGAAGAAATTCTTCCTGGTGTCCTACCTAAACCTCCCCTGGTGAAGCTTTGGCCATTTCTTCTTGCTCTATCACTTGCTGCCTGAGAGAAGAGACCAACCCTCACTTGTCCACACCTCTCCTCAAGTGGTTGTAGGGGGTGATAAGGTCTCCCTGGAGCCTACTTTTCTCCAGGCTAAACACCCCCAGCTCCCTCATCTGCTTCTCATACAATTTAACTCTCTAGACCTTCACCAGCTCCTCTGGACACACTTGAGGTCTGGCCTCAGCCATGCTGAGCACAGTGGGTCAATCCCTGCCCTGGTCCTGCTGGCCATACTATTTTTTGATGCTATTTTTGATACTTCTCAAAGTCCACATCAAGATTTTTCTTAGAGTAGTGATGATCTGTTGTGAAAGTTTTGAGAAATTTATTCAGTCGCTTTCTGCATCAGATGCATTCCTGTGAAATATGGCTTTGCTCCTCCATTTTGCACATGGTTTTTCTGTTTAAACTCCAGTTTCTCTCAAAGATATATCTTTTCTGTACTCAGTAGCATGTTAGGATTCACATTGGATGACAGACCCACATATTTCTGTAACAGCAAAAATAGTGAGCATTATTAAAGACACTTAAAGATAAGCTTTCATCTAGAGCAAAAGTTCCTATCTTTTGTTCCTAGAAAAAAACACCCAGAAAAATATCCCTGGAACTGCCCTACTAACTCCAAGTGAATCTTCTCACTCAGTTAGGTTAAGGATGAACCAGATGTTTACACAAGCAAAAGGCATCTCACCAGAATTTTTCTGGGGAACAAGGACTTTGTGAAATCTTAGTATCTCTGAAAAGTCATTAGGAGGCTGAAGTAACATGCTTTCTTAGCAAAGTCCTAGTATAAACTGTGGCAGAGGGAACTGATACGAGGGTTCTTGTAAATGTCTCAAGAAAGGCTTATACCAAAGGTCTCTCAGAAATGTGCCCTTTCAAAGAGGACAATAACCATGAAAACACAGAAGAGCTTATTATTTTATGTTTTCCTCATAGTTTTGCAGCATTCTGGTGTTTTATAGCACTAACAAACTATGACATTTGGCTTTCTCATGAGACTTTCCTAACTTGTGGGGATACCACAAAAGTACCAGATGACATGATAATCTGGCAACATATATGGCTCACTTAGGCATTAAAAAGGCCAATAAAATCATAGAACAACTAACACACTGAGTTACTCAATTATATAAGTGGTTCAGCCAAATTTTGTTTTTTCCCCTCTTTCCTTTCTATCTGTCTCCCATTTTGATCTCATAGCACAGAGCCCTATTAAGAGTTCAACAAGAAGGGCCAGTCTTGCTCACACAGGCAGAAAATTTAATTTGGGGATTGGTTTTAGCCAACTAGATATGACAATGGCCAGCACCCACTAACGGTTTAAGACCGATGAGCAGATAATCTGCTTGCCACGAAGAAAAGGTTAACCAATCTACACTGCTCCTCTCTCTCTATTACTCTTCAGTTTGGCAGTAGAATCTCTAGCCACAGACACAGAAATTGTTCTGTAATGACAGGCATCACCAAATATAAACAGCTAGTAACCCTAAAATTAGACCCGCTGGCTGTCTCTTGGTTTGGTGATAGGTTTTATTATACCTTCCAACTGGCAGGCAAATTTTAGTTAACTTAACCCATTACAAGACCCTTTTAGCTAATGGTTGAGCCTGCTACTTTATGTACACTCTCTTCACTCTTTTGAAGAGTTTTGTCAGCATGAAAAAAGAATTTAGTTAAAGCTAATTGAAAATTTTCCATACAAAATACATTCTGGCAGATAACTAGAGCTCTTGAATTAGCATGATTTTTACATCTGAAGTTTCTCGTGTCTTCAGAAAACCTCAGCTTCCAGGTGACCAGACAGAAGAACCATTCAGCAATAAAATGAAATAATTTTCAATTTTCATCTGCAAGGCCTTCTAGCCAAGGACTCAGACAACATACTACTTGTGGCAAGAAGGAAGAGATATGATGATCCTACTCCTCAGATGCATGCTGGTGAAGAAAACTGCAGTATAGCAAAAATCTCAGGCGTAAAACACTTGAATCCCACATATTGTAATGCATCTCTTAAAATTAACTCTCTGTTTCTCAGTCTAAAATTTTCAGCTGTTTAGATTGTCATTACATATTGAAATATCCTCTGGAGAATAATCAATTAAAGGACACAATATTAGCTGTAATTCTCACACCTACCTAGAAACCAGCTGCTTGCCTCGAAGTTAGATACCCATGTCTGAACTCTGGTCACTCATTTTTAATAAATATTTAGGGCCAGATTTTTTGCACCTGTTTGACCTCTTTTTTGATCTCTGAGTTTGAGATTAATTTAAATAGTTGAATAACAAATTTATATTGGGGTTTTTTTGTAATTTTATGCAAATACTCCTTCAACACAGCAGTATTCATTCTGTCTTCTAGTATTATAACCATTACTGGAGTCATACAACAAACTTTGTAGTACAGCCAGATTCTATTAATAAGGTTCATTTACTTTTCTTGCATAGACTGAGTGTAAAGCTGAATCTCTCCTACAAGAAGTGAATGAGATTTTCTATATTTAGTTTAAAAGTTAACAATGACTGAGGGTCAAGATATTTGCTCTGACATTCACAAATGGGTGGAACTGCTGTCACTCTATTAAAACTGCTAATTGGGGAAAAATTTAGGTGGGAATCACACTTGCACTTTGGTCACAGAGAAATCTGGCAGGCTCAGGAAACCTTGCACCAAGTGCAGAATGAAAAAGCACCTCGTGAGTCATGCACTGAAATCACTCCTAACTGGGAGCAGCACACATCTGGCAGCGATGCATGGGAGATGGTGGGGATGCCTTTTCTTCCTCTCTCCTCCAAGCCTACCAGAAATCCTGTAACCCAATTCAGATTCCCAGGACTGTTAGTAACACCAGTACACAGGCAGGGAGAGTGTGTCTTGAGATTTCAATTCAGCAGCTTTTCCAGAGGTGGTGGTGGTGGTTGGCCAAGCCCATTCTGCAGAGTTGTGGGAACAGCACATGGGATCTTGAATGGCTCCCAAAAACATGACGGCTTCCAGCACCTCCTCCTCATGGGCATTTATCTGACTTTTTCCTCAGGTTTTCAGGGAAGCAGGCTTCTATTCCTTGGCACCACAAAAGGTGGAAAATGGCCTGTTTCATGACTGTCAGAGTTTGTTAACACGCCTTAATAACGTCAAAGGTATAATTTATTCGTGATCATACATAACATCATTAAAAGAAATAAGAGCTCCTTTTGTTCACTTCATTTTCCACAGCCTCTTTATCTGAGTTTGTGGCTTAGAAACTCATCAGTATTTCTTAGAAAATTTTGCCTCAAAGTCTACCATCTCCATAAATTTCAAAATATTCTCATTCTGGGAGCACAATGAGAATACTGAAATAGTTTACAAACACATTACTGATTTTGGTTTTTACACATTATTGATTTGGTTTTTACTCCTATGTAATCTGCTTGAAAGTACATCAGTCTTTAAAAACTTCATGGCTATTTTGTCAGCTTCTCTCTTCTTCTCAGCTTTCTAAAATAAAAGGCAAATATACTATTTAGTGCACTAAAGAAGCAAAGGACTTCATTATACAATAGAATTTGTGGTAGTTTGGTGAATCCTAGTGTATCTCCAAGTATACAAAACACTGATAGTTAGTTAAATGGAAGTCATGATTGTATTACAGGTACACAGGCTATTTTTCTAATGTCATAGGATATAGTCCAATCACTCAATACCAAAGCAGAGCCTGCTGGAAATTTTTCAATTCAATGTTTGGGGATTTGTTCAGTTTGGGTTTTTTTTCTTTAAAAATACACAAATTCCTTGAAACCAAAACTATTTGTGTGAGTTTTCACTAGATTTGTTTTAGGAAAAGTTTCTCAGGGTGATGATCATTTTTTGGTCAAACTATACGGGTGGGGTTGGCACAGAGCAGGAAGAGACAAACAAATAACTGGGAACAACGGTGGAAACTGTCCCAGGTTGCTCTTTTGGTTAGGTCACCTACTAGAGTGTGGGAAAACTTGAGCTCATATTTTTGTTCTATCTGCTTCAGAATAAGATCGTGGAGTTACGTTTCTTAACTCTCAGGTAAGTGTTAAGTCCATTAGGTGAACTGTGCCACAGGAGCACTCTCTGGACTGCTAATAGCTAATTTTTCTTTGTATAAAATCTGTTTTCACTGCAATAGAGGATTTAAGCTGAGACTTCTACATTAGTGTCTTTTCTAGTAATTTGTCACTATCCTGGAGAAGGATTCTGTTGCAAACAAAAATTTCAAGGACTGGATTTCATGTTCATGAATGTTTCAGGTTCATGTTTCAGGTTCATGTTACAGAATGCCAAAAGGGATGTGTTGCAAATATTTTAAGGGAATAATAGAACCACCAACCATGTCATTTTACTTCAGGAATGTAAGGCCTAGTGGATAGATGCAAGATAATTCATGGAAAAGTTTAACTTGGTTGTAGAAGACTTTTGAACACAACCCTTTACTGTTTGCTGCCTGGTTGCATTCAGTATCAGTTTTGGTTTACCTTTACAGTATTGCTGAAATATGACATGTGAGAGGAGTTCAGTGCAACTTTCTCCTTGATAACTACTCAGGCAGTAGAAGCAACTTAGAAGAGTGTCTGCTTCTCACCCAAATTATGCCCCACTTCCACACAAAGGCACACTGCTTGAGCACATGTTCCTCCTCTTTCTCTGTACTTCTGTCCCCTTTTGTCCTACAAACTACAGAAATAAGTGTTCCTTGCCAATACCTTTGTGAGGATCTTAGAACTATGGATGGACAGGCCTATCAAAGGGCACAGAATAAAGTTTAGAACCAGCCAGTGGCCAAAACAAATAATAGTTTTGCTCATCTCAGAGGTACAGAGGAAATATTTTGGTAGCTTTATCCTCTAATTGTGATGTAATTGTCCTGCCACAAAAAATAACTTATTAACATAAAGAAATTCACTTAACACAGCAAGTACAATGCGTGAAAGAAACAACTGACTGAACTACCATTTTCATGTCTTTGTCTAGAGCAGTGATGTCTAACCCAATATATGTTAAAAAAAAAATCAAGCTGGCTCTGATGAGGAAGAAATGTACTCTTATGCATCTCTCTACAGAGCCACGGGCAATTTTTTGCTAGAGATACTTTACTTTGAAACAGATCTCATAATTATCTTATTCAGACAAGGAAACCTCTTTCTCTTAATTCTAACAGTCTCAACAACACTGACTGACTCTTTTTTTTTTCCGTGTTGCTGTGACATTATCATTATGGGAGGTTTTCTTTTTAGTTTGTCTTGTTTTTAAATTTAATACCTTACATTAGAAGGAGATGTTGGAAAGAATTTCAAAACCCAGTAATATTTGAATCCAAATTACAGTCTTTAAAAGGCAATTTTAATGTATGTAAAAAAAAAAAAAGATGAATAGCCATTTATTTATTTATTTATTTATTTATTTATTTATTTCAGCATTCTAGAAATTGATCATTATTGGAGGAAGAAGAAACGCTAGAAAAGTTCATTCTCACTCAACACAACAGCCTTTAAGAAGAGAAGGAAAGGAAAAAGACCTCTGAAATGTGTCTTCTACCTAGTGCAATAATGGCTAGAAATAGACGTGATGGCTAGTACAGTGTAGCAACATGAAGGCAAAGGCCCCCAAGCAACAAGTGCAATTGATTAGAAAATGAGAACAACGCTGCAAGTACCCTGCACAGGAGATGAAAAGGCAGAGGAGTTCAATGCACGTTCACAGACTCTGTACAAGAATATACATGTAACCCACAAACAGGTTGTACCACACCACAAGGAGCAGCAAGTGCTGACTGCAATGTATATCATCCTGTCGGATACCTGAAGACAATGGGACCTCACTGAGGGACAGGCCACAACTTGCACATGTCCCCCAATTTTGTGCCGGTTTTGTTGGTTTTTGTTCACTAGCAGTCATCAGGAAGGGGAGTAGTGTGGTGGTCTTAGTGATAATCAGGGTCTAATATCAGACCCAGGCTATATTTTGTCCACCCTTCCTTACCTAGATTCTCTGAGCAATATAAGCATAAATCGTGTTTCTGTTAGACCAGGCTGAGCCCCTACTCTGCTCATCCCATTGTAGGACTTGGGCCACAGCATAAGCTGATAGTGCCAAACTCACTTCAGTCAGAGAAGATTTAGTGAACAGTTTTTATCTCCTATTTTCCCATTTTTATACAGCACCACTTTATTTGGAATTTTAGAGTACAAAAGCTTTAAGGGAAGGCCATCCTCCTACATTAGTCAGGGCAACACCTCTCAACAGCATGAGCAGCCTGCCAAGCCCATTACACAGCCTGTGAGTGCAAAACAGAGAGGACACAGCTTGCTCAGAGTGCCAAAGGGAAGGGCAGCTCTAGGAACAGCAGCAGGGGTGACCTGGCAGTTCTTTCACAGGCATTTCCCTGATCACTATTGCTCCAGTCAGGTCAAGTATGCCAATGGACATCAGGGACATCAGCATGGCTGGTCTCAGATGCATTCCCTGTTTTGCCTCCCCCTTGCCTCCCTGACATGACAGAACTGCAGCTGACTTCTTCAGGACCTACTTGTGGTTCAAGTCAGCTATGCCCTCACATGCTCATAAACTATTACTCATTCCCTGCACAGTGGAGCTTCAGCCTTTATCTGGTAGAGGGGTTGATACCACTTATCATAATTGTATGCAAAATCAGAGCACCTGCACAGCCAGCCTTAAGTTTAGGGATATGAAACCTCATTTTGGAAGGCATCCTGTGTGACAAAAGCCATGCAACATTTCTAAATTCCCACAGGTGGTTAAACCACTTGATTTCTATCCTAGGGAGCAGCTTTTATGAGTTTTTAATAGTTTATCTACTGAGGGCTATGTTAAGGATGGAGACAATACGAACATCAAAACAAACAAAAATCTTCACAACAGGTAGAATTGGTCAAAAAAGTTCTGGATTTTTTTTTTTCAAGGAACTGCCTTTTAACAGAAGAAAAAGCTGCAAGTTTTGTAAAAACTGTATGGTATTTGGTATTTTCTTTTTCACAAAGGAATAAAACCCAAAAAGTTTATAGGAAGATATTTTAGATGGACATATATATTAAGTGTTATGGGAGCAAGTAATATTTTGATCAGGACTGACAATACACTTTTTCTTTTCTTTTCTTTTCTTTTCTTTTCTTTTCTTTTCTTTTCTTTTCTTTTCTTTTCTTTTCTTTTCTTTTCT
>JAOTQP010001286.1:109298006-109313983 GCA_026413545.1 Cichladusa arquata | reverse complement strand
TTCTTTTCTTTTCTTTTCTTTTCTTTTCTTTTCTTTTCTTTTCTTTTCTTTTCTTTTCTTTCTTTTCTTTTCTTTTCTTTTCTTTGGCAACAGAAAAATCATACCTTTCTAATTAAGCTTTGTAGTGAACTGAGATTCTATATGGATTGGGAAGTGGAAATGGAAATACTAATTGTTAGACTCTAATACAGTGCTGCTTATAAAGTGATATAATGACAGTTTAATTACTTTCTACATCTTCTATTTTGCTTTGCATTCACCAAGAACTCAGCTACAACTCCGATTTATTTTTATTGGTTTGTTTCAAAAGCATTTTCAGATTTTTAAACTGCAAACGCATAGGTAGATGCAGGTCCAGATATCCCTACTGTGTTAAGTGATGCCTTCAGCCAGCTGAAAACTCTTTTTGATCTCTCTGATAATACCAGGAAAGCACTGATCTGAAAAGACAGATTACCACCAAGGATTAGGCAGTACAATAGCATGCTGAGAATGCAAGAGGATGATGAGGTTTAGCAAACAAGCTTGGAACATATTTGAACTCAACATCGAATCCCAGTCCAAGCCATGGGGAAATCAGAAGAAAAATGAAAGAGTAGAGAGTTACTTTGAAAAATTATTTTATGAGAGAGGGTGAAAATGTCCAGTTACTGAGTTCTAACAAAAATCAAGACAGAGCTAACTGAGAGAGCACATTCTGCACAGAAGTCTTTACTTAGGCTGAATGGACACAGAGACTCAGCTACACTCTAATTTTCTTGAGACAATCCTTTAAGGCATGTGGCTGGAGCAGGTCACTCTGCTGTTGCTGCTGTCCTCAGGCAGTATAACACAGTGAAGACAGGATTTTACAAAGCCCTTATTTTTTTCCAAGAAGAGATTTTTTTCAGGACTAGCCACAGTAAATAGAGTGGTTATTTGGTATGTGAGATAAGTATTGGCCAATGTCATTTGAACACACTAGTTTTCTTTCAGCATTTTGTCACTTGACCAGTTAAATGCTAAGGTTAAAACGCTGTTACACAACATGCATCCACCCTACTGTGTGTCAGAAATGTGAGGAATGTTTGCAAGAAAGAGCAGCTGGCGTACAATTCCTGTCACCAAACCCCAAAGTCAAAATGGCTAACATTTCCTGGATCTGCTTAGCTCACCTACAGATAAACAGTTTGCAGTCAGTGTGTGCAAACAGGAGCAGAGTCATTAAAACTGAAGCAGGTCTTGGGCAAGATCCAGTTTGCATGTTACATATTCATAAAAAGCTGTGTTAGAATGGCTTCCAACAGTGCAAACGTCAATGGAGCCTGCTGGAGCAAGCCTTAGGTATGCCATCTATGTGTCTGATTGCCTGGAGTTCAGAGGAACTTGCTGAATGCATTACCAAAGGGAATGAAAAAGCTTGCATAGGGGTAGCTGGCCAGGTCCAATTTCTGGATGCTTAAAAGTACATGTTGGTGTCAAAGGGTTTTACACCTTTAGTTTTTTTAGCTCGTTTGTTGTTTGCATAATCCTTGAGAATCTCAAACAGAAATACTTCATTTTGTTGCTCTTTCAAAGAACACATATTAATTTTTGTTATAACACAAATGTTCATTAAGCCTTGCCTAATAGCACTGATTATTTGTTTATTTTCACTCTGTGCAGCCTATTTAATTGTGTGTACACATACCTATAATTACCACTTTGAAATGCAAATACACAGTTACTAAGGATAACCTTTCTCATTTTTCAAGCAGCTAACACCCCTTTTTTATAAATGTTAACCATATCCTAAGCTCCATGGAAAACAGCACATTTTAAGCACTCCTTACATTGCAAGGGCTGTCTCTTGTACCAAATTATCCTCTCTGCCACTGTCACAGCTTCCTTTAGTTTATTGCCAGCCAAAGCCCCTGATGAGGGCTGTGAGATCCCTTGGCTGAAGTACCTGCCAGATTATAGATGACCTGGGACTCCTCTAAGTGATGGGAACAAAAATGGATATATTTTCTGTCTTCAGCAGCCTCATCCAGCCTCCAGCTCCATTTATGCCTCACTCTTGGAAAGACCTGGGCTGGTACAGAACCATTTGTTACTCCAGATTGTGTATCAGAGAGTTTATTGCTGTCAAGTTGCACCAACAGATCATGCTCACACTTCTCTCTGGAACAAGATTTTCTTCTTGAAGGGAGGATTTGGGGATTTGACTGAGCAGCATGATGATCAGAAGCTATCACAAAACAATAAGTTATCACATAACTTACTTCCTAACTGTCAAACCCACAAAGTGCTCTCAAAATGATGATACCAACACATCTTCCACACCTTTCCCCCCCAAGCCCCAACCCTTCTGCAATTACAGACATCAGTGGTTACCCATGGAAGACTCTCTTTCAGCAGTATTTATGTGAACAAATATTTGCTTGTCCCCCTGTTCACAGAAAGTGCATTAAAGAGGCATGTCAGTTAGTGTGGGCTGTCTTTGAACACATGTTATGAATACTGTTTTGCAGGATTTGCCCAGCAGTAGATGAGAACGAGTAATGAGGAAACTAGGAACATGGGTAATGAGGCCAGAAGGTGTGGAAGCTTTCCAGGAGCAGGGGGAGCTGGGTGAAGAAAAACTTGCCACAAACCTTTCTCAGGCTTTATTTGTACTCCTTAATGGTCATTCTCAAGAAGCAGCATTTAGAAGAGGGAACATAGGCACATAAATTTCCATATAACTCTTGTAATTCCATAAACAGGGTATCTAAGAGTGAGAAATTATTAGGGATTGATCTATCTTATTTATTTAACTGGGGGGAGGGCAAGGGGGAACTGTGTCTTTGGAATCAGGTTGAAGACTTGTAACTGTAATCTTCTCCTAGAGCTTCAAAGAGCTCCTTTCCCTGCTTTTCAACCAATTTTTTAGTTGCATAAAACATATAAAGATAAATAATGGGTTGAATTCTGAAATGGTTCTCCCTATCTCTTAGTGGGCAGCAGGGTGAACCGACCCAAATAATAATTTCAACCAGTGAGTGAACAGATTATATGCCAGTTCAGCTTCAAGCCCTATCCAATGGTACTTTAGTAGAAATACCAGCAAAGCAGCATACAAATAACATACATATCTTGTAGATTACATAATTTATTTGGAAATGTTTTCATACAGTTAAATAAACTTCAGAAAACTACAGTGGAGCCTTCATATAAATTAGCTGTAGTGCCTAAAATCCCATGAGCTATGAAATGTTAAAAAAAAAAAAAGGAAAAAAATTAAATACATAGTGTTGCTGAGCAGCATAGCTCCCTCTTAAACAACTTTCCCTTGTATGAAGTGCTTCAGAAAGGGACTACTGTGGAGTCTGTGTAAGTACTTGCCCTATGGGTAGTGCGATTTTGTTACAATCCTTCAAAAAACAGCTACACAGACTGTTACTGAATTCAATTATAAGGAGTCTCCAGGGTTATTCCATTACCTCTGTCTTTAGTTCACGGTCTCAAATCAAAACTTAAGCTACTCTCTTTTGATTTAATTCATTAAAAAATAATAATTTATATAAACTTTAAACGTGGAAATGGCTCAAAAGCTCTTTTTGCAGTCTCAACTGAAAAGTGTTGTAGGAAAGTTTCTAACTTTACAAGGTTTTGTTAAGGGCAGGATAGATTTCCCACAGCCCTACCTGGATTTGTGCTAGCTGCTCAAAGTGCAGAGCAGAAGGTCATTTCCTGACGGGTCCTGCTCTGGAGAGGGTCTGGGCTGATGCCAGATGGCCTTGGGTTGCTGTGTGAGCATCAGCCCCAGGAGGACCAGCCCTTCCCCTGCCTTGCAGGATCCCTCCTGGTGAGCTCAGAGCATCAAACTGTCCCCGACAGTAAAAATAAACAACAAGTAGTTTCTCACAAATCAGAAATCTCACTTGCTATTCTCACTGTCACCAGGGTGCTCAGGAAGGTCACATCACATTGCCCCGTGCTGACTTCAGCTCCCACCCATCTGCATTTCCTGTGCAGAGATCTACATCCATCAGCAATGTTTGCAGTGGCAAGGAAAGGGTTAACCCAGGGAGCAGGTGGAAAGCAGCCCAGCTGCAAAAAAGATTAAAAAGGAGGTAGGAGAACCCAGTCTAAAAGGTAATAAGGCCAGCAGGCAGACCAGGAATGAGCCTGGGGGGGAAAGTGCCAGGGCCACCCTGGGGTGGGGGAGCCAGTGGGCTGCTGTATTCAGGTAAGTAAGGCAGGTGTCTCCTGGTAGCAGCAGATGTGGCTTTGATCTGTGGGCATACCTGGCTGGGGAGAGGTTTCCACAGGGTGGGAACACACTTTTGGGAGCTGACCTGTTTGTAAGGTTTGGTTCAGCTAGGTTTCAGTTCTCCTAAGTTTCTCCAGGAGCTCACACAAGGGGTAGTTTACCTGGTCAGAGTAAGGTTGTTATTTACAGATTGATTTTTAAAGGTCTTTCGGCCTCTCCTGCCCATAAAAGTGAGAACTGAGTACTTAGATACCCTTTAAAAATTTCGTCTTGCTAAAACTCCTCCCTCAGACCAGACCAGAGCCAAGCTTTCTCCTGAGGTTTGAAATGCTATAAATGAACCTTCTATATTGTTGCCTTATGCTTTCAACTTCAGGCACCTCATCCAGACAGAAAAGTAATGAAAGACCTGAAGAAAGTCGAGGGTTGGAAAGGAACAAAGCAGTCCTGTGGCTCTGGGTCCCGTTCCCAAAGCTATCGCTCACTCGCTGTGTGGCCTTGAGGAAGCCACCAGCAGGCTGATCCAGCTCCCAGTAAAGTCACTGGGAATTTTCCCATAGGCTCCAGTGAGTGCTAGACCAGGCCCTTAGACTCCTAACAGTCCCCTCATTACCCCCTGCAAAGCAGGGACAATAATATCCTGGTCTCACATGGTAGTAAGGGGACTAATTTATTAATGTTCATAAAGCTTTTTCAGATCTACAGATGGAAGGCATTATGTCAGCACAAATTTTTCTTAATTATCATTCTCATGGTATTTCCAATTGTCTCACTAAAGCCAATGGGTTCAAAAAATCTTGTGAGAAAGTTTCTTTTCTAAAAATTGGACCCCATTTTTGGGGGATGGAAACAGATATATTCAGACGGCACTGGAATGCAGAAATATTTACTGAAATAGGGCTCTGAATCTTTGAGGGTTTTGCATGAATCCTGAAGGCAGAGGACTATGCAATGCTCTAGGAAGGAAAGTTCCTTAATTTTATGAAAATAGCACCATAGAGCCTCAGTCTAGTAAGCAACAAGCTGAGACCAAAGTGTTCAAATTTGACTCTCAACGCTTGCTGCTGGTGGGAATTCTTTAAACCCTGCTCCCTGCTTTGTCAGAGCATTTTCTGAGGAAGGCCAGTCTCTGGTTCAGGTTCTTTGTCCAGAGAAGGAAATGAGGAGCTCTTTCCCTCCTCACATCCCTATTGCCTACTATGAGTTAATCGGGCATCCGGGCCAGCCACAGAAAAGCAGTGAGGTCAGGCCAGTAGGCAACAGGCAGGGAATTTTACTGGAGAGAGTTCTGCATGGGTGAGCAGTGATGTGTTGTTTGGGAAAAGGAAGAAGCACACAGCAAATAGCACACACATATGCACTCACATGTATGCATGTGTCTGTGTGCATATATATTTATTTATTTATGTATGTATATGCCATAACACTCTCTACAATTATTACACTGCATGCCCCCTGACCTGACTTTTTCATCTGTATGCTTTATGTTTGTGACTTTAGACATCCTCACTGCTGAAGGTCAACACTGGGGAAAATCCACAGGTGTAAAAGACTGTGACAGAAATACTGTGGAAACCACTATCACAAATGCAGTGTTTCCCTTTCCCCTGTCATCTCATTCCTTACCCACCTATGACTGCACCCCTTCAGGTAGAGAGCTTGCTCTGGGAAAGCAGGTAAATGTTAATGTTCTGATGGATCCATCCCTTTCATTTCAGCATTATGTCAGAACTGGTCAAAGAAAGGAAATTAACCTCCTCCCTCCCTCCCCCGACTGTGCACACACGCACGGACACACGCATGCAGAGCCACAGCCAAGGCCTTCGGCAAGCCAGCTGATAGCAATCAGTATTTTGAGAAGTGATAGCTCATCTGTAGATTCAGCATTCTTTTGCAGCAGAAGGTATTATGCAAACTAGCCCCATTAGAAAAGCAAACATCAAAGCAAAACATGTTTTCAAAGAGACAAATGCATAAACCATGTGGTACCTGACACTGAAACAGAAATAGGATAATTACCCTTTCTCTCAATGGAAAGCATAGCTGCAGAGGATGAAAAAGGTGCCTCATGCACTGTGCCCTGTAGTTTCCTGTACTGTGCATGAAAGGGAGAGCAGCCAGCCAGGAACATGCACCAGGGGAGAGCCTTAGAGGGTTGACACCATCCTCCCCAGTGAAGGACAGAACACGAGCCAGACTGCAGCTGACTGTAGAGCAGCACAGCTAGCCCTGCTCTCGGCACCAGCTGGAATGCAAGGTGCCACTCCAGCCTTAGGGGAAGGGGAAAAAAAAAAAGAGTGCAGCTAAGGTTACACAATTACCTGTCTTGACAGTGTGCAACTTATAAAAAACTATGCATACCGCCCTGACCATAAGTAGCCACAAAGTATGCTTCATGTGTCCTCTGGCTGAAGTCTAAACAGAGGAAGCTCTCTGTAGGCAGATTTTTGCCTAGCAGTGGATGCTGTTGCTCAGTCACCGCTACAACAAGGGGAAAAAAGCCCTCACGGGCAGAATGCAAGACTGGAGGTGTGAAATGAGGCTTGGATGATGCCTGTCACAGTGCTGCTAAAATAACAGAGCCAGGTACCACCAATTCATCTGAATGAAGAGCCAAGTAAATCAGAGACTATCAGGACTTCTGCAAAAGTTGAACAAACTTTCTTTAGGGAGGAAATGTTTGCCAAAGTTCCCAGGACAAGTTAGAAGTACACACACGTGCTCTCTCTTTCCTTCACCTCAGCCCCCCTCTTTTTCTCCTTCAGAGCCCATTTCTCCAGCACGGAGATCAGCTATCAAGCCAGGAGAAAGAGAGAGTGTGAGATGGCCGACCTTGTCCTCCAGCGCCGAGGGCCTGTGGGTTTGGGCCAGGAACAGGAATTCCCTGTACAGACACTGAGTCTGCTGGAGGAGACAGGAGAGCCTGCTCCACAGAAGAGCACTTTGTTCACTGCCACCAAGGAAAACTTACACAACATACACACACACAACCATGGAAATATGAATATTTTAAAAGTGTGTTTTTTCCTAGAATACACAGTGCTCTTATTTCCTTAGGGGGGCAGTAAAAATTGGGCAAGAGCATATTGCCAAATGCATAAGAGTTAGTGAGGATATTAGTCTGCATGCTGTAGTTACAGAGAGCAGGGCATCAGAGCAAAGTCTGAATAGATTAACAATTCAGAATGCGTTACTGATAAATGAAGCATCCACCAATCACATTTAGCAGAGAGGGTTAGGTTTTTTTCAGTCTTCTCTGCTCCCTTAATGTCTTTTCTGTCAATTCATAATTTCTTGGGAACTGCAAAGAGTTAAAAGAGCTTTTCCTTTTGTGCCTCCAAAGAATATGTGCATCAGTGTTTGTGTGTGTACATAATTCCTACACTCAAAATCTGAAGCAGATATTGATACCAGAGAGTGCTCTTGTGCAGATGCTTTGTTCTGCATCACTAGCACAGGGTAGCCCTCAAAATGGCCCAAGCAGGGCCATGTGAATATGACAGAGAGTTAAGAATAGTCTTTGCGTCAGAAAGCCCAGCCGAATTTCACGTGCTTCATAAGGTGTCCTATTAAATTGTTTGTAAAGGAATTCCTCTTGTTGCAGCCATCTAAAAAGTAGATGCCACAATAGACAACCAAGTTTCCTCTAGATTTAACCAAATGGTGATTAATCTTATCTTCATTTATTCAATTTGTCTTCAGAGTTACTCCATGCATTTCTTTCTTTGTCCTGCCTAAATACTGAGCCCAGATGGATGGTTTAGACTTGATAGCTTACTTCTAGATGGCTAATGTTAACTCTTCTGTCTTTTACTAGTTCATACTCCCCTATCTCACAGGGGTCATATGAGAAAACATTAATTAAAGATTATGAGTTGCTGCCTTTCCCAATCAGAATACACATAAATAGAGTTTAGTGGTGTATTTGCAACTGTGTACACCCTGTTATTTTCTATGCAGTCAAGGCTTCAACTCTAACCAGCAGCAAAACACAACCCAGTGCATGTGGATGTACCTCTGGATGTGGAACCATGCAAATGCCCCAAGATCCATGTGCTGGAGGAGCCCAATACTCAAGGCTGTGGAAATGGAAGATGACTGGAGGAAGATTTGATGGGGGCACCAGGCAGATATTCCCATTTCACCCCTAACACAAGGTCTCTGCCAAATACACTGTGCCACTGTTTACTCGTGGTCTTCTAACTTAAATGGGGGAACTGGCCTAGAAAAGAGTCACCACAGGAAACAGAGTCGGCTTTATATCACCTCCTACACCGAGGCAGGAGCTTTTGGGTGAGAACCTCAGCTGTGGTCCATCGGATACATGGATACATTACTCAGGGCTTACCAGTAAAACTTCGATTTTGGGAACCGCTGCAGCACTGTGATGCATACAAATGCACAGACAGAGAGACTCTGTATATTGTACATAGGATCATGGTTTCATCTTCACTCTGTCCTGATTTAACTCCATCAATAACAGATTTACTCAGAAATTAAAGAAGCTCATCTAAAATCCTGTACAGTGCATTTTAAAAGTCTGTGACTAGATGATAGTCAAAGAAAATATACACTGATAGGAAATAGAAACCCTAGAATCCTATGAAGAGTGTTGCATTGGAGAAGCACTTTGTTTATGTTACAGGTATCTTGCCATTTTCTCTTCTTGCCACAGCTGACTGGGAACCTTATGCATCTCCACCAATAATATAAATACCTGCACAGCTTAGTGTTGTGTCCCCCACACAAAAAAAGATTTAACTTTGCAGATACCAGAGCTGTTAGCTCCTAAGAACTGTTATTATAATATTCTTGAAGTGATTTGACTCTTACCCACTACTTCTCCCAACTACTATCCTTGTCTCAAATTCCTCATGCACCACTAAAAGTACTGTGGTGGGTTGGCCCTGGCTGCCCAACAAAGCTGCTCTATCACTCACCTCCTCAGCTGGACAGGGAATAGAAAATACAATGAAAGGCTTGTGGGATGAGGTATGGATAGGGATATACCACACAGAAATTACCACCATGGGCAAAACAGACTCAGCTTGGGGTAATTCTTTGCATTTGTTAAAATCAAATCGGAGTAGGATAATAAGACATAAAACCAAATCTTAAAAACACCTTCCAAGCACTCCTTTAACCCCAGGCTTAATTTTACTTCCAATTTTTCTCTACCTCCTGCCCCCAGCAGAGGAGGAGGATGGGGAATGGGGGCTGCAGTCAATTTATCACACATTGTCTCTGTTATTCTTCCTCCTCAGGTGGAGGACTTCTTGTACTCTTCCCATGTTCCAGCATAGGTCCCTTCCATAGGGTGCAATCCTTCAGGAACAGACTGCTTCAGCATCGGTCCCCCATGGAGTCACAGGTTCTGCCAGGAACCTGCTCTTCCATGGGCCTCCCACAAGGTCACAGCCTGCTTTAGGCATCCCCCTTCTCCAGTGTGGGCTCCTCCATGAGCTACAGGTGGATATTTACTCCATTGTGGACCTCCATGGGCTGCAGAGGGAGAGTCTTCCTCACCATGGTCTTCACCGTGGGCTGCCAGGAATCTCTGCTCTGGAACCTGAAGCATCTCTTCCTCCTCCTTCCCCACAGCTTTATATGCTGGGCATGATGTCATATGGTCTGGAACAACCCTTTGGTCAGCTGGCATCACCTGCCCCAACTGTGTCTCCTCCCAAGCTCTCAAGCACCCCAGTCTCCCCACCAGCATGGCAGTACAAAAAGCAAAAAAGACCTTGCCTCTGTGCAAGCCCTGCTCAGCAATAACAAACACATCTCTGTATTGTCAACCCTGTGTTCAGCACAAACCCAAAACGTATCCCCATACCAGCCACTGCCCCAGCCAAAACCAGCACAACAGGGCATTGTAGTCTGTGGTGGATCAGAGAATGCAGAGAGCCCATTAGCTGTAGGTGGGGGTGAGGGAGGGGCATGCTTCCAGGAGTTATACTGGTGGATCCATCAGCTGTGAGGTCCTCCTGAGGCAAGAGAGCCACTGAAGTGGGAAAGGAGAACTGTAGAAATTTTGTAGTCATCTGGAAAAAACTGCAGAAGTTTTCAGGGTGTAGGAAACTGAGAAGAATTCATTAGATATCATACAAAGGAGGGGAAAGTCAGTGCACTTCTGGAAGGCAGTGGAAGAGTGAATGCCTGGGGTCAGGAAAGTAAAGTCAAAGACTTGAGGAAACAGATTGTGTGGTTCAAAGCGTTTTTGAACCTAACAAATATTAATTTTGGTTCAAGGAAAATACTCATTTTCCAAGGTAGCTCCCATTTTAATTGGATCAATCCACATGTTTATAACTACAATAATCTGAAGGCATGTGATTTGTAAATATCAAATAAGATGAAATATAGCATACTGCATACTTTTTTCTTTTTAATAATATAAGACAAGTTATTGTAATATATATATATAATAATAAAAGACAAGGCTTTTGCATATAGTCTGTAATTCAGATGTATACATCAAGTTATCTTTCTTTTGTAGATTAGTATCATTACAAATTATTACAGATGTTTCATCCTAACATAATTTATACTGTGATGGTCAAGATATTATTTTAATATCCACACACTGAACAGTGAAAGGAGTACACACACATTTTTATCAAAATTAGAAAAGTTCCAAAGGTCTGTGGAACCCTTTGCCTAGAGGTAAGTTGGCATGGATTGTAAAATATATTTTAGAGTCTGGGGGAATATTTAACATGCATAAAAAGTTATGCTTTCATTTCTGTTGATGCTAAAGCTCAAAATTTGTTTCAAATTCCACGAGTATACCAGGTACTTGGAGGTGACAGCCTCCTGTTTTGGTTTGCCTTTTTAGATGCTTTTTGGATTTGCCAATAATGCACTTGTATCACAAATAGAAAAACACCAACAGAGAAGTGGAAAAACCCATCACTTGCCATTTTAGAGATCTGGCTGAAGTACATTACAAGTACAAGTGCAGGAAGAATATCACAAAGTGTTAATCATGCATGAATTCATAACCATTCAGAGTAGCATTCCTGGTGGCAAACTGCTGCTAAATAGCATTTTCCTGAGCATCACTGGCATATGCAATTAATGTTGTTTGCTAGGTATCATTCCTCCACTTTGGGCAGTGACCAGAAGACCCTAATGTGCAGTTAGAGAAAATGCCCTCTCAGTGTTTTCCCCTTGGCACATACACAGAAAATTCAACTAGTGGCTCTAGAGGAATCTCAAGCCTGCCACATAGGTGGTCTGCTGCCTGCTGAAGAAGTCTGGATACCTTTATATTTAGAACATAATTTTTCTGTCACACTGTGCTCACTGCTCAGAATTTTCAAACTCACACTTTAAATCAAGCCTGAGGTTTCTCCAATGCATAGTTTGAAAAAATGTTGAGGAACTATTTTTAGCACTGCCACAGAAAGGGTTACAGGATCCCTACAGAAGCGAGGGTTAGTCTATGCATAAGTATGGCAGCTACCTGATTTTTGGTGACTATAGGTAACACATTTCCTGTGTATTCTGACAGAAAGTCTCCTTTCTTCCAGTCTGAACCCTGCTTCAGTCATTGCAGAGCTATATGCTGTGTCTCTGCCAAGAAAGTAGAACAGAAAAAAAATCCCCAAATAGTAAGTGGGACTGAATCTCAAACCAGGATACTCAGGTTGCAGAGTACACATGTATGTGTGCATGTGAGCCTGCACAGACTGACAAGTACACATGCAGACAGGCAAATATGCATATTGCACACTAAAAATATGTGGCACAGAAACAAACCTTTTATTTCACCTAAAAGGCAGCAATTGTGACGAATGCTTCTTCTGGGAGATAGATACCCCCTCAAACAAATAGAAAGAAAAACTGGGGGGGAAAAAGAAGCCAACCAGCAAGAGAATAAAGAGAATAATAGCAGCATATCCCAAATGTAGTCTGGTCTGCATAGAGAATAAATTACTTTTGAGACAAAGAAACAAAGTCCTGACAATTCCCTCATGGAAAAATGCAACCCTTAGCTCAGCACCTCTGTCCTTGGATCTTGTGGAAGTGACTGCAGCAGATTCAGCTCACCAAACTTAGAAGTCTGCATTGCCTACGGTAATTGTTGGACAATACCAATGTTTTAAGGAAGTCTATTAATATTTTGTAAGAACTCAAAATATTTGTAGTCCCAAAACTACTGATGATTCTCTAATTATGCATGAAACAGGTTTTGTTTGCTTTGTTGACTTTGAACAAATGAACAGTAAAAGTTAATTCAATAAAATTGACTTGTTGCATTTGACAATGCCATTGTTCCTTAGGACAGTTATTGAACACTTTTTCAAGTTAAATGACTATATAAAGCAGAAGTTCAATTTTCTTCTATTTCCTCTACTCTCTCCAATTGTTTTTGTCAGCTTTTAAAGGTGTTATCCATACAATAATAGATCAGTTGTTCAAGACCTGCATTATGATGTAGGTACAGACTGTATTTGCATTATATGTTAAGATTGAAACAAAGAAAAATTGTATCTAGTTGGACATGGAGTAATCCAGAGCAACATAATTGTGGCAATGTTTCAACAAAGCCCCACTCATCTATAGCACAGAAATTAAGAGATGCACACAGAGAAAAAGATTTCCATCAAAGAAAGTAAATACATCTTGTATTAACCTCAAGGAAGGTGAATTTATTATGAATAGTGCCATAAGTCTGATTTCAGTATAATGGCTTAATCCTTATATTAAGGAGAAGTTACCTAGAGCACTGAAATTCAGGTCTAAAACAACTCTGCATTCAAGGATGAAAAAGAAAGGAAGATCAACCAAGGAGAAATATCCAGGTGGAAAGATACTTTTCCCAAACTTGTCACCACGGCATCCAGAAACAGAACGTGAGAGACCACTCTCAAAAGCAGCTGAACAACAAAATGCTCAGGAACACTTTTACTCTGGTCCCACCTTGTTGTTACAGATACATTAGATCCATAGCAGACAGCCAAATGAATACAGCATCAGAAGTACAACAGAAAAGGTGGTACACAGAAAAGGTGAGGCTGCCTTCCTGTTTGTGGGCCTGTATTCCAGAATATGCAGGTGGAAAACATCTCTGCCCTCCTATTTTAGGTAATGTCTTCACAAAACCAAGATGCGACATTGATACAATTCAGACAATTCCACAAATGTTTCCCCAAGAGAAGCCATTTGATGGCCTGTGTTTTTAGGAATCCTTCTTTAGTTCAGGACTGCTTCAGGCAGCCCAAGAGAGTATAAAAGTAATGTATACTAAGCAATGGATGTTTAGTTTGACTTACTAAGATTTCTCTGAAATGGAACTTTTTACTCTCCCAAAAGAAGGTGTAAAATCCCATTTGAGTAAAACTAATCTCATAAATCATAATATAACATCCAGCGGAAATACAAAAAATTACTTCCAGAACCAAATATTCAGATTTATTTCAAACGGCAGGCCTGTAAAAATTAATCACAGCTAACATACCTGACAATTTGAATTTTCATATATGTAGATTGAGAAAATAATTTAAAAAAACAAGTATTATGTGGAGAAAACCCCAAATTATTGCCAACATCAGTTAAACAGTCAAGATGGCACTTATTTTATTTTTCAGTTTACCAAACAGAAACATGGCACATAGTTTATCAATTTCAGTATTAAAGGCTCTTGCTCATTGTATTTAGAAAGGGAGGGAAGAATCAGGCATAGATGAGCATAGATTTAGCTGTCTGTGTCAGATACTTGTGATTCTTTTTAGACACATTTTTCCTCTGACAAATTCAGAGGAAAACATAGTCACCATCCAGCTATATTACAGCAGGGAAACCCTTGCAGATTGTTCAAGAGAAAAATGTCTAACATAATACATCTTGATAAAGTCATTCAGTTAAAGGTTCTGATTAAAGAAATCCTTTAATGACCACCAAATGCCATGTTCAAGCCCACTTTCTCCATCAAGCAGCATTAGACTTAGCACTAAGTGTGACCATAATTGTCTTTCTGAATCTGAATAATGAAAAAAAGTTTTCTGTTATTAAGAAATTGCTTTATTTCAAAATATGAATCACTTAAAAGTCCTCTACATAGGTATTTACAGTCTTGCTTTCTGAGTGTGGACTTCTTCAAGGCTCTCAGTAGCCACTGGTAAGCATATATATTACAGATCCTATGCTCTTCTCAGACCAGCCTGGATATATGCTGCTAGAGCAACCAGCTGCAGAGCCTTGGCTCTTAACTCAGGCGCTAAAACTTGAGCTGTGCACTTTGGGTCCCTGACCTGATATGTCAAATGAGAGGGCAAGATGACACACAAACTGGGCTCATTCCCAGGCTCAGGGAATGCTGCTGTGGTCCTAAATATTTGGATACATTGCCCTGTAGTGTGTAACTCTCCAGTTGGTGTGTGTTGCAAACCCTCCCAGTCTCAAGAGCCAGATCCACCAAGGTTATGACATTTTAAAACAGCCAGCTAAAGGCTCTGGCTTCAGCTTTATGGCAGCTTATGCTTTATAGCACCATTCAAAGCCTTCCTGTCAGTCTAAAGGAGGCTGACACCTTGAGTGCTCTCCACTCCTGTCAAAAGCTGACAAAGTTAAAGGCACTTGAGGATTCCTTGCTGCAAATCAAAGTGATGCTTTAACAAAGAGCTGTGTGGAAGCAGCACACATTCTCCTTCTGGGAGTAAAATTTGGGCTTCAGATCATCTTAGCTTTAAAATTAGCTTAAATTAATGAAAGAAAAAAAAGGAACCTATTTATTTATTTGATGCAGGCCTGCATATTAAAGCAAGACTGAGTGAATAACTGAAAACTGCAGAACTGTCCTCCTGTTGGTGTCCTGCTACCAAGATTACTCTATACCACATATGCATGATAACTGGCATTCCATGTGCTATGTCAGGACTAACTCACTGACACTGTGTATTTTTTTACTGCTATAATTTCCCTCAAAATCGTTTTGTGGGAAGAAATGGTGAAGAAAATCTGCAGGATTGTATTTTCGCTTGAAATTATAGAATGTCTTGGCTACCAGTACAGCACCACTTGGGTTACACTATCATTGAGTTGCTGCTGGAGGCTTCAACTTGCATAAAGGAACAGAGAAGCTGCATTACTTTCAAGAGTTTGAGCACATTCATGCTACACACAAGTATAAGGGTGGTGCAAGGAATTCAACAAAAAATAGTAATTAAAATGTCCTTCTAAATGAGGAAGGCTTAATTATTTTAGTAGCCAATATCTTGACTTTTTAAGATAAAACAAAAACCTATTAAACTTGATTTACAATTTTTTTTAAAGAAGCAAAAGAAAGCAGAAAGAAGTTAAAGAAAGGAAAAATACAAAGAAAAATGGCAGCAGTGGCAGAATAGCCAACTGGGATAGTTTTTTCCTTTATGGAAAAATTGTGGTTTAGATGTCCCTTTGGAGCCATTTTCTTAAAAAACAATTTTCAGGAACTATAAGGAGAACACAGACCCCAAAAAAGTGCTTTGAAAGTATTTCTGTTCAGTGTGAAATACTCATATTTGTGCAAATAAAAATTTGCCTCTGTTTTTGATACAATGCCCAAAAAGAGCTCCCAAAAGGAAGCAATATTGCTGTAACTAATTTTTTTTCACTGACACCTGTCAGAGCTTTTTTCCCTGCCAGCCATGCCCTGTATTAAGTTTGTCAGTTCTCAAGAGCACTGCTCTTCAGTGCATTATTTTCTTGCCAAAAAAATTTAAAAAAAAATTAAAAAAAAAAAAAAAATAAAAAAAAAAAAGCTAATATAGTAAAA
>JAOTQP010001286.1:109277967-109297831 GCA_026413545.1 Cichladusa arquata | reverse complement strand
CTCTTCCACAGAAACAGCTGTTTCTTAAAAAAAAAAAAAAAATAAAAAAAAAAAAGCTAATATAGTAAAAAAGAGATCAGTTGTCATTCAGAAAATGGACAGACCTCATTTAAGAGATAAAAATTATCTGGTAACAATTACACTTATTTGAATCAATCAAAATGTTGCTCTTTGTTCAGTCCAAGTCAGAGGAGGATTGCATTTAATGTATTTGATGTGAACAATTCGTATAGCATGCATCGGTAGATGTAGAGTTTTCAATTTCTCAGACAGAGAAATATCTCCATTGCTTCCTCCCATATGGAAGCTCCATCTCCTCCCAGTAGTTCATGGGACCAGGCCAAACCAAGGCAAACACACCTTGCTGGCTTTTACAGCCCCATCTGCATCTTCATCACTTATTTAGTGAGTCACAACCACTGATGTGCATGTAACAAAGTGGATGCCACGGATCCACACACTAACAGAGAGTCCTCATTTCTTTCCTTACCCTCATCTGCAAAGGCTTCAGTCCCAAAATACCCTCTGGGTCTGTCAACACTGCTTCTCAGTAACAAGAGCCTGTGTCTAAAGAGCATCTCTGTTTGCAGCAATTAAATGTATTTCAGATATTCACATGTGCTGTGGTTACTCCATAACAAAAACACACTGGACTATGAAGAGATTTAACTTTGCTGAACCACTGTCATCTTGCCACTCATTTCATTTTAGAAATAATAGCAGTCACACACCACATCATGGATGAGTGGATCCAAATTTAACAGGATTCCCTGGGGAACACTGAAAAGGCACATCAAGAGTGAAGCTTCAGAGACACAGACCAAAGGCTGATAAATATTTTCCACAATGCTGGGTGCATTGGGGAAAAGAAGAAAAAACAACAGCAGCCTTTGTATCCTTGACCCTTTGCCTACTGTGCATTTTGGACAATCATATGTATGCAATCAGAGCCTAACAACACTTGCATGACTTGCCAAAGCTAAAGTCTGACCTCAATCAAAAAGTGATTTCTGCAGAGATGAAGGAGGATTAGGAAAAATGTATGTCAATTTCTCATCAGGCCAGTGTTAACCAAGCTGAGGAAGTTATCTTGCCCCTGTAGAATCAGTATTTTATTAGAGAAGCCCTGTGCTGAAGTTCTGAATTACACAAACAAGCACTGTGCCAAAAAAGCTTTCAGTGGCACGTTCACATCAGATTCTTCCCCACTATATTAGGGGATACTGCAGCTGGTTACATCTGCACTGAACTGCCTCTATAGTTGACTTTTGGCTGAATCCCAGGAGAGATTCTATAAGTTTGATAACAGTTTGGTAGTTGGGGTTTCTTCAAGTTAAAAAAAAACAAACCCAAGATATCTTCATATTTAACTGTCTAAATGCTTCACATGACTCAAAACTTCTCAAGGTTTCATCAGCCCCAACTATTTCACAGTGCATTCTCCACATAGTATTTAAATATACTATTTCAGTTGGAAATGTAATTCTGCCTTTCTACAAGTATCACTCTGCAGAAGATGCTAAACATTCATCTCATTACTATAGCATTGTACATAAAATAACCCACCTAATACAACTGCTATCAGCTTAATTAACAAGATTGCTAGGAGATCATTGGAATGGAAGCAAACAGTATTGCATTTTTCTTCAGATGCCTGCATCCACTGAAAACTCTTCAGCTTAAGAGGAGGAAATAACTTCTCAGGTGCACAGTCAGATTGCAGATCTTAACTCCAAGCTCCACTTCTCTCCACCAAAAAAGTCAGCCTGTGCTACAAAAACGGGAACAAGATGTTTATGGCATGAACTCAGCTAACTTGTGGAGTGCTAAGACATAGTGTACATTCAGGGGTTGGGCACCATTAACGTTAATGAAAGGCTAGGATGTACATCCACAAGTTTTTACAGATGATGCATGAATGGATATGTATCATACTTCCTAAGGGCACTAAATCAGCAAAACGGCAAACCCAAAATTAAGCAGCTCTTGCTTGAACACAACACATTGAATGCCTTGTTTCTCTGAGCAAATGGGTTTGTGTGAGGGAAATCAAAATTTAGGACACCACATACGTGGAATGAATACACAGATAAGCCAAAGAAAGAGCTCTGTTTGTGATCCTATGTAACAACATTTTACATTTAGTGTTTGCAGCTTGCTGGGGTTTGAGCTTTTCTTTATTTCCACCTTTTTTTTTTTTTTTTTTTGGTATAAAAGCCCAGAGGAAAATAACCAAAACAAAAAGAGAAAAAAAATCATAAAAACGTTTCAAGAGGAAAATATGGCATTCAAATACAGCATGCCCAACAAAAGAAATACCATGCAGTGTAGTCATATACCATCATTAAGTGATTCAAGAGTGCCCCTCCTGACTGTTACTGTCACACTGCTCTAACAATGGGCTGGCATGAGGGAAGAGAAGAATATATTTCATTGTTCTATTCTTTTTTAGTGGGCCACAAGTCTGTCCTCAGCTACAATGTTGAAGTTCTTCCATGGTGTCTTGGGTTGCACAGACACCTGTAAATAATATTTCTGTTGAGGCAGATAAACTATTAAAAAAAGAAAACCAGCACCAATAGTTTTCTTACCTTATACTGTTCAAAACAACATGCTTGGACTCAAAAGACAGGAAAGGAATTCAGACTATTTATTTCTGATGTGAGGAAGGGGTGTTTGCCAGGATGTGGTTCAGGAGGTGCCTTGAGGTCCCCCAGCCTTTGGTGCCCCACATTTGAGCTGCCACTTTTCCTCCATAGGAGCAGCTCTGCCTCCTCCAGAGAGGGAAAAGGGGCACAGCTGTGGGTCTGGAGCTGGCTGTGAGCATACACACCTCAGCCACCAGCTCACTAGGGACCTGCTGCAGTGGCTAAGAGGAAGGTCAGGTAAAGAGGATCATCTCAGAACCGCAGTCATCTCCAGAAAGGTGAAGGGAAGGTCTCTCAACATGCTACCTAGGGGATCTAATCAGGACCCCTGTTCACCCAGGCTTTTTCTTTGACTCTGTCATGGACAATACTGCTCTGCCTACCAAGTATCTCTTTTATTTCTCAAGCCTCAGCAACTTGGGGAGAGAGGTTTTACTTGGGAGCAGGCCAGGCCTGCACAAATTAAACAATATATAATGTGTAGACATTTTTTGTAGACATTCCTCTTCCCATCACCACAGACTCTGTAAAGTTTGGGTTATTATTCAAAAATTTCCCTAAGGTCTGAATTTATTGAGAATTGTCTTGCTGTACTTAACTGCAATGCCTCTATTCAAGCTTATTACAGGTTTTCTCAGTATGATCTTTGCATGCCAGTTGCCCCAGCACAAGCTGTGACGACCCACAAAAAAAGAATTCATTTTCCTACCTTAGCTTACATACCTGTTGGTGCTAGTTGGCATGGTATGGTAGCAGCACAAAATTTAATGGAGGTTTTACCTTAAAAAATAAGTTGGGTCAATATAAATATGTTTCTCTATAGCATAGTAGACATTAATAATTCATTACATACCCCATGTACTGCTGCAAATATTAGATAACTCTTATCTCTGAGAAAATTTTATTGAAAAATATGTGTGTTAAGTTTTTTACATAGGTTGTTAGTGGCAGCTCTGTGGCTTCATCAAAAGAATGCATAAAGACTGCAACATAATGTATTCCACCTCATTTTCAGCAGGAATATCTGTAGGGAGAGGACTGTGATTGTCTCCGTTCTTTTAATGGAATTAAAATCCATTGCTTCCAAATGGAAAAACAATATCGCCTTAATTTCCCTTGTGATGGCTATTTTATATAATAGAAGAAAAGTATTATTAGTAGTACCACTGTTATTAAATGGGAAAAAAAAAGCTGCTGTTCTATGGATGGTTTCCTACCCTGGAGAACAACAAAGAAGTAGAGTGGTCAGAGAAGAGCTTGAAACGTGTACATTTATTTCTATTCTTTGGGCTTAACTGAACCCTGGAATTAGGATGTATGGGTTTGTCCAGCTGGGAGAGCTGTGCATCATCATGAGCAGCTGACTTTACTCACTTTACTTAGAAGGGGTTAACATCTGTGCTCTGAGAGAGATTCTCCAGTTCCATTAATTAAAAGGGGCTTTGTAAGCAAGTAGCTATTGTTTTAAAATGCCAGATTACCGTTGTAGTCGACAAGGAGATAAGATAGTCATAGACCAGAACTAGTTTTCATTTTAATTTCCTCATTTTATTAGGTTTGAAACAGTAAGAGTGGGCTGCAGTGATTAGTACAAACAGGAGAGCCACACTTAAAAGCTGTCAGGGTTTTTGTGTATCTGTTTAAGTTCCCCAGGCTAAGAAACAAGTCTATCCTTGCATGTTTACAATCCCTGCTAAGCATAACTGACAAGGATTTCCAGACCCAACTCTAAGGGCAGAGCTCTCATCCAAGTCTTGGACAATTTACGTCAGATTTTTGTAATCTGCTCTGCTCTGCTATCGACAGCCATAAAAGGGTCCCCCTTGGGATAATCAAAATGCTACTGCTAACCTTTCTTTCCTACTGATGGCTGTGTGCTACCTTTGGTGTAAGCCCTTCCCCTTTTTCATCGTATGCAGCACAAATTTCTTGGCCTTATCTTCAAAGCCCATCACAAGTTTGCCCCACCTTACCTTTCCTGCTAAGTCCCAAATGGAGGTTAACTCCCACCTCGCTTCACAACACTCCCCTTTGTGCTCTGTCCCACTCACCAGCCCTCACCAGCAAAGTTTCTCATCAAATGCACCTCCTGACACACAGCCTTCAGCCTCCAAGCCTGCAGCTCTCAGCCCAATGAGCAAAGCAGGACTGAGCTGTATTAAACAGCCCTGGCTACTGGTTTCAGGCTCCTCCAAAACCAAGCAACCATGCCCTAGACCCTGCTCTAGGATGCTGCTCGTTTGCTGCAGCTTTGTTCTTTCCAGCAGCAGACTTGCACTGCTTGAAACGCTTGTGCAACTCCAGCCTCACGTTCAGGAGGTAACAGCATCTCCAGCACTGTGGGCAATATCAGGTCAGGTTTATTACAGTGCAGTGAGGTCTGGGGATTTAGAGACTAGTGTGCAGAATTTATTCTACTTTTCTATCACTTAGGTCAGAGTGTAACCTCGGTTATCCAGGGAGATTTCCCAACACGTACATTTATTATTGTTTGGCATCAGGCTCGACAGGCTGATCCTCAGCTGTCTGACATCCCCCATCCATATAATACAATTTTTTCCATTGCTGGGCAGTGCAGTTGACTGGCACACAACGTGCAGCTTGTAAAATACAAGAACATTGCTTCACACTGTGCATGTGCTCCTGAGCAAACTCACAGCAAGATACCACATACAGTGTTTGCAGAAAATTGTTGACACTTCCCCTAAATGTTCTGGCTGCTAGTGTGGGCTTGCATATCTATCCACCTAATACTCAGGTTTGACGGCAATGTGAATTCAGCATGTCAGGGAAGGTGGAACTTAAAGATACTGGCACGAGCAAGGCAGGTGGAGTTTAGAAGCTTTTCCATTGCCAACAATAGCTGCCCTTTTTACACAATCTCTACCTTTTTTCCCTTTTTTCTTTTTTTTTAATATGTGTGTGTGTGGTGTGTGTGCATACACTGAAGATTTGCTTCACTGCAAATGCTTCCAGAAAAGTAACACTTCTGTCTACAATCCAACTGACTTCTATAAGAGTTGGCCATTGGTGTTTCAAACCGAATTACTGTTTTCATCAGATTCATGTGAGTATCCAGGCAGCCACTTCACTGGGGTATCTAAAGCCTCATTATGGAAATATCTTTCTAGCTACATCCTTCAGTCAAACAGAACCAGGATGCAAATGCTGGATGGAGATCCTCCACCCTATCTTGCATTGTTCAAGATTAAAACTGATATGAAATTTATAGGTACAAATTGCACACGTGTATTTCATGTATCTTTTCATTATATCCAAAATAATTGCACTTTTGGGTTTCCTATACATGTCATTCACACATGATGGCACCTTGGCCAAAGCAAGAATTGCAGATGGTCCTAAAGCTACATAAAAAATAGGTATTCCTTATGAACTCCTGTATATATGCGTAAATAGAAGCCAAATGATCTATTAATTTACTTCCTGATCATATTTGTTATGTACTCATGGGAAGGACACACGCAGATTCAGTGATTTAGAAAAGGAAAAACTTACAATGCTGTCTACAGTTATTAATTATCCCAAATCATGATTCATCCTGTCAGAGGACTTCATGAGGGCACCTGGCTTTGCCATGGCTTTTCTTCTCTATTTTTGTTTTGCTTCCTTTGTTTTTCTTCCCTGTCAACAGGTATTTGCCCTGAATCTATTTGGATTATAAATGCCCAGTGAGCTAAAACCTGAAATGGAAAGTTGATGCTACAAGGTACTGCCAAAATGAATCTCACCAAAAGCAAACATGACACATGTCTAGTCCCAAAGTGAAAAAACTTAATTGTGCGTTTCAATCACTGGCACAATTGAAACACAACCTTTCTGCCTCACAATCTTCTTATCAAACCCCAGAGATGCCCACTCTATTTTTGATGTTTTTAACACCAATGCCCTTCAATTGCACAGATGATTACTCATGTTCTGCCAGCATTCAAAGGGGACAGATGTATACTTGGAGCTGTAGTCTTGCAATAAGTACCTGAAACAAAGGACCAGTCCTAAAGCTGCATCTTGCTGGCCGTGTTTGTCAAGCTGAACAGCTTGATGCATCTTGATTTCTGGGCTGGTATTCTCAACAGCATTTCTGCACTTCTAGATGCCTGCACAGCACCTGAAGGCTGATTTTGCCTGTGCTTGGAGTTCACACAGAGCATGTAAGCTCCACGGTGAGGTATCCTGCTTTGTGAGCTGCCCAGGAGCACGTCCATGCTGTTAGGCTGGGACCCTGAGCCAGAAGGCAATCGCCTGCATATGCACACACATGCATGTGCTGCGTGAGTGAGGAAGATGCAAGTACCTACACACTCCTAAAGTTACCTTATTCTTTTGCTCCTCGAATGAATCAGGTTTTGCATAGAAGATGAGACCTTTAAAACACCGGGTAGTGCAGTGGCAGACAAATCATACCAAATAGCACAATACTTTCCATTATACACTAATCACCACATTTAAAATTGTTATCATCAGATTATGTGGATGCATGATTCACAGCCCACTCCCTGTCTCCAAAGAATCGTTTTTTAAGCAGGCTGCCACGCGCCTACTGCACCTGATTGTTTCATCGGCACATTCCAGCTAACAAAGGCAGACGAGCCAGGGCAGAGCCCGGGACACTGATACACTTGTTCTATCCCCACAGGTGTAGCAGCCTTCTGTTTTGAAAGCTTCTGGGTGTAGGCGTTAGGGCTGCATTCTTTCTTTAATTTGTACTCGCTTCTTCTGGAGTCAGATGGAATGGCAGCCAAGTGAGGAGTGCACAGAAGGAGCAAAAACCCCTGTTCAAAAAGCCCTGCTGGGACTTGGACCGTTACGGCAGGTCCTGAGCCCTTGTGCTCAAACAGAGGGAGAAAAAAATAAAAACAAAAAAAAAAAGGTGGGGGGAGAAGGGGATGACACAAGGGTTTTGAACATTAAAAGCTCCTTCATATCCTCATGTATTTTTTGCTTAACGTTTTTTGCAGAAAATGTATTTAACATTAAAATGTATATAATGTACAACAAAAGGCAGTTCCACATGAATTCATACTTTATGTTAAGTTGCTGATACAAGCCACTGTTTACACTATAGTATAGGTGCACATTTCATATATTTCATGTGCAATTACTAGAACCAACTACTACTTATATGGTACCACTCTTTAATTGTCAAACAAGCAGAGGGGAGGCCACATTCTCCTCCCCGTTTACACCATCTGGGGCCAGAACAGACCATCATACCCATCACTCTCACACACTAATTTCCTCAGTAGTGCAATTACAATTCACAAGTCCCATTACCAAAAAGCTAACAGTATTCTAGACTAAAGCTTGGGCAAGGTGTTGAATTGTCAGCATAAAAACTGAAGTCACTTATGTGGTTTGAAGACAGTTGTGTCAGAGGCAACACATTACCTTCTGAAAGCAGGGGACAGCCACTCAACACCTCAAACAGACACTGCCACATATGCTGAGGTGGCCTGGCCCATGAGATTTCTTAAAATGAATCTAGTGACAACCACCTGTTCAGCAGGATTTTTATGGAGCTTTACCGGCTTCATGTAGATTAAGGTGCTCTGTCTGCATTGCACTGGAGATCTTAGCCAGCCAATTAAGAGATTAATTTAACTCACTGATGCTTACAAGACTTCTGTGTGCAAACTGGCATTTTTATGAAAATTCAATATGGACAGAAACAATTTTCACAGTCCATAAAAGGAAGAGTAAGATATGTGTGAATCTGACATTCATAACTCCTGCTTATAGTTCAGTGGTCTGTGTTTAAAATCCCCACAGACAGGGATAAGAAGTATTCAGGAAGGTGGAATTTTTGAAGCTCCACCTGTTTTTAAAGCCAGGTTCAGATAAACTCAGAATTCTGCAATTTTAGGGGAAAAAAAAAAAAAAAAAGCTCACTAATATCTTATTTCTTTTTCCTTTTCTTTTTTTTTTTCTGCCAACCCAGAGTTCTGTTATCTTATACTTATTTTGATAAGCTACCTTCAGCTTTTCTGTCTGCACATGCAAGGCAACAAATCCAGCCCCATTTCCAATGCAAGTTTAGACAACGTGGTTAAATTAACAGCTTGAACATTAGAAAAGAGATTAGGATAATTAATGCCAAGATGATAGAACGAGGAATGTTTTGTACTGTAGGTAGGGCCACTATTTGGGAGGCCAAAAGAGGAGTTTTACCACCAGCTTGCAACAGGTTCTAACAGTGGAACTTGAAAACTGGATTCACATTCCCCTGAAATGTTAGTCATATTTTCAAAAACATGTGCTGCAATCTGGTCTTGCAAACTCAAGTGGAAGCACCCGAAATATGCCCCATTTTCTCCATTTTAACAAGAGTATTCATTATATGCCCAGGTTTCTCTAGAAAATTAAACATTACTTTGGATTATTTTGTGTGCTTGAGTTCAGAGTCGACCAAAGAAACCAAGGTTAGACACCTTAAAGAACAGAATAGCTGCTCTCTATCTAAAGCCCAGAAATTAATTCAGGGGTTTTTGTTTGGAATTAAGAAACATTTTATTTCCTTGCTCCAGGGCTTGTTCAATGCCCTCCCTTAAGACACTGAGATCATGAAATAATTAAGAGCATATTTCTTGACCTGGAATCATTATTTACTGTCAAACCGCCAGGTCCTTTGCACAAAATTCACTACATAAAATCACACTGGGAATTAATGACACTGGTTATACAGACCCAGTTAAATTTCAGGAAAAGAATTTCAAAGCCATGGGGAAAGGGAGATATTTGATTCATGTCTAAACCATTTACAATGTGCTAAACCCCAGTGATATAAGATGGACAAGAATTTGAACATTTTAAGAGATACTTTTGCAAGGAACAAATATAAGCTTTGCAAAGTCCATTCTCAGAGTTCTCCATCTTTCCTAGAGCATGTAGCTGTACAGGCTTCTTCCTAAAATCCAAAGAAATCACAATTCAGAGTCTCAAAATAGTGCTTGATTTGTAGAAAGGTGCACTGACATTTATCCATAAGATCTTCATGGGGTTCTAGATACTACAGAACCCCATGAGAAAAGACAATTTTTTCCAGAGAGACACTTTAATTCTTCCAAAAATGAAGCAAACTATGAGATTTTTTTTCATTAAAATAGTGAGTTTGGTCACCCTCTGTTTTAAGGCACAGTTTCCTGTTAGTATGTCTGCAACCACCTTTGACAGATGCAAGAAAAATGGATTTTAGAAAGAAGGATGGGAAACAAAGAAGCAAGAATGTAGAAAGACAGACACATGGTTAAACCAGTAAGTAAAAATGGCCTGATTTTGGTAATTGTTGAGAACTCAAGGTCCTGCTAGTTCCCATTCACATCACTGGAGATTTGATATGCTAAAAACATTTGATTTACATCTTCATAACTGTCTTACCTTGGCACCAGAAGACAGGTTATCAAAACCTTCTGTTGTATTGCCCAACCTGAGAGGACATAAAAAGGCTCATGTTCAGAGGGCACAGGCTCAACACTGCCCCAAACCATAACTTCCTTAATGTCCAGAATTACAGCTGCTCACTCTAAACTGGGATACCCAGAGGCATTAATTTTGTTTTAAACCCAGACTTTCAGTTCCCTAGTCTCTGCACCCATGTGTGAACATAGAGCAGAAAACAAGTCAGTGACTGAAAAAGCTGCTCCCTGCATCACCAGAGCTGAGGCCACCAGAAACATATTCAGAGTTTTTCTCCATCTCTTCTCAGGAGAAAGTGCTGGAAAATCAGTTCATCAGGGCCATTACATCCCAAAGCAACATTAGATTCGTTTGATGTGCAAACTGCTCTGTCCTCAGCAATTTGTGGCTTTCTGTGTACCCTTACACCTCCAGCTTGAATCCATCCAAAAAAATATTCCTCCCCCAAAACACACATCCTTTTGTTTACTTTTACCTACCCTCCTGCCTGTTGAGCTGTACACTGCTCTATTATGTGGTCTCTGTGTTTTCCAGGCAGATTTTCCTCATCTGAGGGATCTCTCAAGTGAAGGTTATTTGAATAAATGAGGATGTTATAGCCCACCCACTCTAAGCCCCCTATCTGTCTTCTGAGAGCTGGCCCTTACGAAGAGCCAAGAGCTTGTCTTTGGACTGCAGGAGTCTAGAGGGATTCCTTTGCTAACATGAATAGATGTAGGGGCTTTCAAAGTAATAATTTAGATATACAGTCAAATAAAACCTAGATATCTTAGAAAAACAGACTTTAGAAGACATCTTTTCTTGCCACAGAACATGAGCTAACCGCAGAACTAATTTTTATGATCTCTGCGAATCTGAAGCATAGTTCTGGGAATTCCCAAAGTTCTAAAGTCCAACCATACCAAATTATAACATAATAATAACAAGGGCCTTGTAGATTTGTCTGCCCAAGCAGGACATCCCTGAGATGCCCTAATGATCACAGCCAACTGATATTTCACTGGACAGTAATTTTGATTTCTCTATCAAACTCACTTAGATCACTGTAGCAAAGCTTTTACTTGCAGATGTTGAGGTGGTTGCTGAAAGAAACATTGACAGGGGAAGGTTTTACATATTGGTATAGTGAACAGCTATAAGCAGGATCGTGCCAAGTGATGCTTGGAGGCGAGGGCTGAGAGATGGAGGGGGTCTTTTTGTACTGAAGGCATTGCTGAATATCAAATAGCTGGTATCAGAGTGACAGCTTTTGTTTTCATAGCCTATTGAAAAGTTAACGAAGTAAAGAAGATATAATCATTCAGGTAAAGCAGGATACGAAGCAGGCCAGGGCTTGCACTAAAATGCATGAAGTTATTTCACTAAAAGACAGAGGCACTTGCCCATGGCAGGTGCAAAACTTAGGCATTGCTCTGATTGCCTCAAGAAAGGAAAAAACCTGCAGAAAATGTTGGGACATGTTCTAAGCCTCCTCAACAGCCGTTCTTTTTTTTTTTTTTTTTTCTGTTCGTTTTTTTTTTCTTGTTGAATACTTATTGTCTGCCAGCAAAGGCTGTGGTTTTCAGGGCTCCAAGCAATTGGGGAGGGAGAGCACACACAAAAATCTTAAGTGGTTTAGAGAAGTCTCTGAATCAGGAGATTTCTTTTCATGACGAGGATGATATGGCAGAGTTTTGAAGTATGTGTCTGCTGTAAACCAGAGAAAGGACAATATTTGAGGCTGACTCACATCTGTCTGACTCTGCTCACGGGTTGAAGGAAAAATGTCAAGCTCACCTCAGCTGCCACTTGAAAACTCTGGGTGTTTGGTTTCCTTGGTTTCCCCTTGATGTTAGGTGTCCAAGTCCTGCTGCTTTTGAGACGTGTGCCCCCATTGCTGCCAGTGTGTATCCATATTGCCATCCCACAGCACACCAAGGCTGGCTCCAGGGTCCTTCTCACCTTCTGGCGGCCAGTAAGGCTCCATGCCTGGGGAAGGCAGAGCAGGCACAGCTGGACCCTGCCTGTGGCACAGCTGTGACCTGGGAGCCCCTGCAGCAGGGCCCTGCCAGCAGCTCTGTTCTGCACATCTCCTGTGCTGACCAAAGGACTCATTGTGTCCCTCAGGACACTGCCACCCCGCTGGCACTACAGAGAAAGGGCCCAGAGTTTGGGCTGCGTGTCTCCACGTGACATGCTGCTCACCCACCCTGCAGCAGCCAAGCCCAGCTCTCCATGCATGCCCAGCAGAGACCACAGCCACACCACAAGGGCGTTCTGTGCTCAGATCCATGACCATAAAGCAAGGGCAAAAGGACACACTGGAAGCAGTGGGAGCTTTTGCAAAGCAAAATCCTTAAGATTTGATGAATCATCAAGTGAAGAGCCTCTCAAAGCTGCCAGAAAACACAGAAACAGACAAAGGAACTCTTTTGATATCAGAATAGTCAAGAGATGCCAATTTGTTCAGCCAAACTCATCACTCTGTGATAGCACATGGATATCTGTTTTCCTAGCTGCCTGCTTTTGAAATGGTCAGAGACTCCCACTGAAAACATGAGATGGTGTGGATGGAGTTTAAAGGAAATTACTAATTTGGACTGGAAATTGAAGGTACTTAAAAACAAGATCAACTCCTTGCTATCATTGTGGGGTGGGGGGGGAAATGGAAGAAGCCAAATTTATGCTATACCTTATTGCTCAAGCTCGGCAGTACCTGGAAGACTCAGAAGCAGGCACTGACCTGCATGCATTTTTCCAGTCCCAGCCCTTGGTGATATGAGTAAGAGACAGGAAAACAGAGTAAGCTTTGAAAACACAGGCTCAAAGGACAGAAGTGCACGAGTGAATTGTTTTCATCAGCAGCTGCTGCACACTGAGAACTGTACAATCCAGCAAAATTCCTTGCAAAACCAATGGCAGAGGCACTTAAGCCTGGAAGAAAAAGCCCTTCTGCATGTAGTTGTGTTTATTTGTTTGTTTGTGTGACTGATCCCCACGCAAGCAAACACACACCTGTCTCTCTCCCTTCTTCCCTCACATGCAGTCAGGAGCTGTTTGTGCAGGAGAGCCCTTGGGTGACCCAGCTCCTTCCTCCCAGCAGCTCCCTGCTCTCCCTGGCAGTCACTGAAGCAAGTGGATCACTGAGCACTTCCCCAGGGAGAGGAATTTTGGTGCCTACAGGTAGCTGGTGGGCAGGGGAGAGGCAGGGCTATTGCAGTGGTTTCCTGTTAGCCTGTCACTCACCAGCCTTCCAGGCACACTCCTTTCCTCACAAGGCAGGCCACAGCACACTGCATCTTTCCACATCAAACCCAAATTCTTCTTGACTTTTACCTCCCTGCCATCCTCTTACCCTCATTTCCCATTCCCAGTTCCTTTCCACTCCAGGTGTGTGTTTTGAAATATCTCACAGATCAGTTTCCCTCTGTGGCACAGATAAGCCATAGGGCCATTGCAGAAAGAGATCAAAAATACCATATTTCTTCCAGAAAAGCTCTACATCCTGCAAGCTTGTAGCTAGATGGCTAGAAAGCAATTGTGTTGACTACCTGGACATGCTGTCTGTTATAACCCAAGGAATGTAGGTGAGAACTGTGTTTCAGTCTAGTGCAAGGAGCAGCCTGTAGCTAGGAAGAGCTCGGGCAAGTAAAATGGGAATTCAGCCCACTGTCATGCATATTCAAGGTAATGGAGTCACTGCATTGATGTAGTTCTACTCCACTGTAAGATTCAGTGCTCTTAAAGGCATTTAATACAACTTCCAATCTGTGTGGGGTTTCAAACTCCACCACTTTCAGATTCAAATTTAAACAGAGTCACAAACCCTGCAGAGTCACAACTTAATTTGGCCAATCTTATTTGGATAAGCATTTGAAACAAAAAAATGTCTAATATTGTGTTTGTGTTCACAGAAGTTGAACAGCAGTATGAGAAAAAAGCAATAATAAACTACCAAGAAAAGATATATAATAAAAAACACCATGGAAGAATACTAGTCAAAATGACAGAAAAATTTTAAAATTATGGAAATAAACAGGCTGAGAACAGGACATCAGTAAAAGCACTGCTGGCAGAGGAGAGACAAATGTGTCCATAACTCTAAAGGTCTCCTATCACCTTTGTACAGAACTCTCTACAGAGTTTACGTTATAAGCATAAATAAGATGAGATGTCAGTGAGGCCTGCTCCAAGTAAGGAAGATGTGAACCTTTGCTGATAGCAGGGGATTTTTACAGCAAAAAGAAGGAGAGTTTGGCAGAAGAGACATGAGAAAATACTGGGCTCAGAATCACAGTGTGATCCAAGACCTTCTCAGAGCAGGATCTCTGTCCAGATTCCCAGCCTCACTGTCCACGCTCAGTCACTCGAGCCAAGGATTATTTTATGTCAATAAGCTCAGCCTTTTTCCAGGGAATAGGAAATTCATCCAGTGTGGATGAATTGGCTGATATATGAAAGGAACAGCTCCAGAGAAAATAATTTTAATTACTCTGTAGAAGAGGCAGCACAGGCAAACAGTAGAAAGTAAAAAACTCAAGGGAAAAGGAAAAGCTGATTCCAGAAGAATAAGCCCAAAAGAGATGTGTGTATCTGATGTGTCATCAGTGTACTTTGCAATTCTCTGAAATGGAGGGATGTGTCATGTTAGCATGTTGTTGCCTTCCTCTGGGATAAAGGGCATACCACGTGTCAGGAACCTCCTGTCCTCTAGTGAAGGACTGATACCTGCAGAGACCACACATTCCACCTGACTGTAGCTAAAAACAGAGTATCTGATTGCATTTTTAACAGAAACCATGGGTTTAGAGCTTCTTTTTCAAAGGTGGCAGCCACTTGTTGAGTATTGTATGGTGAGAAGGAAATCAAATCGAAAAAAGATTGGAAAAATATCCACATTTCAAGTTATAGATAGCCATCAGATCACCCAGATCCAGTAGGAAGCAGCAGGTATTCTGAGTTGTATTTAAAAGGAAAAATAGACTGTCTCAGGCTATTGTTCAAAAGCAACTTGATAGGACTGAATTTTCCTATGAAGAGCTGCTCTGACAAGCTTTTTATGACTGAAAGGAGCAGGTTACTCCTGAAATTTTCCCTACTTAGTGCTCAAGTCTGAGGAGAGGTTTTTGCAAGAGGCCTCCTCTGCTGTGCTGAGTAAGCAACCTTAGCACTGGTTTAGCCTTGAAGCCACACTTTAACTAAAGGCCCAAACCAGAATGCCATCTAGAGAGTGGTCCCCTGATTTTCTTACCTCTGACTGCTATATTGCAGGGATGAAATGCCACCAAATGGACTTTAAAAAGTATTAACAATCGTTTTGTAATTATTTTGGCAGCACATTCACTGCAATTACAAGGAAATTGCATTTAACCATGTTTTATGGGCTTAATTTTCTGTTCAATTAATGCAATTGTTTTGCAACTGTTAATCTTAACTTTAGCTCAAATATTTAACACCAAGGCAGAACAAATTTTTGCAGAGCTTTATGGAGCTGATTTGTTGTGTGTATCATAATGAGATCAAGCTGTTATAAAATGAAGGAATTCTTTATTAAATAGTCAGCTTTGCTGATCTTAATTGCAAGCTGCATCTCTACACGGCACCTGTACATTCTGATGTGTTGTCATAACCCTCAGAGCTATGTAAACAAGCAAGTCCTGTCGTGTTGCTGGCTGACTCCTGCAATCATAGAGACAAAGTGATCTCCAAGGAGTCAGGTATATGTATGTGCATTTTGGAGAAAAAAAAAATAAAAGAGAGAAAGTAAAGAAGGAAGGAGCAGTAGCTAAGCAATAGGACATTTTTTAGAAAATACCTGTTTAATGGGGAAGAAGGTGAATCCTTAAAAAAACTCAAAAGGAATATATGATCTCAGAAACTCAAAGGGAATATAAGTGCATCTGGACAGCTGAATTCCTGATTTCAAACTGAATTTCCACAGGTGCCAGGGGACTCTGGTTTCCACAGAGGTAAAACCAGGAAAAAGCTCACTTCAGCATCTACAACTTTAATCCTGGTTTGAAACTGAGGCTCTACTATTTTCTTTATGCAAATTTTGAAACATGCCACAGCTCAGCAACAGTTCCTCTAGTTCATCCACAGGTTTTTAGAAGAAAGATTTATAAGTCAGTGCTGTTCTGGTAGGAGTATTAGCAGACAGATTCCTAGCTGGCATAAATCAGCATCATTCCACCACAGTATATTGTGCAACATTGATTTACACCAGCTATGAAATTAGCCCACAGTGCTCTGCCATGAAAAAAAATATAACTCCCGGCAGCAGTAAGGAGGTGAAAACCTTCAAGCTAGCCTGATATTTATCTGTCAGGACCAGACAGATTTTGATCACTGTCACACTCCCCTTTCATTTATCCATCTAGTGGTCCTTGGCTCCAGAGGTGAAATTTTCAGAAGAGCCTAATACTAGACTGAACTGCTTACACAGTGGGACCAGTGTGAAGCTGGAGCTAAGTAGTTTACAAAATCTTGGCAGTGTCTACTCATTCCCAAGTTACAATATGCACCAGGCTGTTTCTGACAGAATGTGATGCACCCAGAGAAAAAGTGAACTCCTAGGGAAAAGGTGGAATTTCAGGTAAGAGTCTGTACGGGTGTGTCTGTAAGGGAATGACTAAATAAAAAACATATCAAAAATTTTGTATGGTCATCTCTGGCAGAGTTTCAGCTGGACAGTCATGCTTTAACCATTCACATCTGACAAACAGGTAACATCTCTATGACATTCTCTCAATCCCTTGCGATACTGGCTTTGAGCTTTGGACATGCACAAAACTTCAGGAAATAAATATCCTGTATTTTACTGTACCTTTATCTGCAGCACTTAATAATCTAAAAGCACCCTTGGCAGAATTAAAATATTGAGGCATGCATCAAAGTTACGACTCTTCTGGCTCTAATGTATGTACTGTGGTGTGTGCTTCCATTTGATCAAACCATCAAACCAGCAACCAGGAGAAACAACTTGCTTGTAAGCTCAGACTTGGCTTTGAAATAGCCAAGAATTTGCCAGAAAGCAGTCTCTGGAATTAGCAGTGCTCTTATACACTTCGAGAGCCACTGACAGGCAAACCCTTTCAAACAGTAGTTAGTCAAGCCTTGCAATATTTGTCCGCAGTACATTTTCCTGTGCTGCACCATGTGATTAGACAGGAGTTTCTTCACATTGCTTTCTTATTGATGTACATCAGAAATTATGCCTTCATCAGTCTCATCTCAGACTCTCTTGATACCTTTTTCCTTGGCTTAAAATTCTTTAGCAAATGCACAAAAAAGCAGTATTAGCAGACACTGTTTTGGTTTCTTGTGTTTTTTTGGGGGTTGGTTTTTTTTGTTTCCACCCCCCCCAGATTTTCACCTTTTTTCAGCTTTTTCCTTGTTGTCACCCAAAAGGCAAGGCAGAATACAAACCAAGAGTTTTCTGCCGGGAGGCACAGGCGAGGCCGGTGGCTGTGGCCAGGTTTCCCAGCCGTGGCTCGCTGGCAGCGCAGCGTGAGCGCTGAGCCAGCTGTGCACACCTGCAAGGTGCAGCGAGGCAGCCCGGGAGGTGCACATGCTAATGTGAGTGCCCCCCTGTGGCACCGCACCGGCACAAACAGCCACTTGTTACCCTGCAAGAACCTGCTCTTGCAGAAAGAGTCAGGTTTCACGGCAGGTTGGCTCCCCTGCGCTGCAGGAGCACAACAATTAGAATGAGCTGTTGGAATCAGCCCGGCTAAAGCCGATCTGGAAATGCTCCTAGGAGCATGGGAACAAAGCGGTGAGGCTCTTCACAGTGCTGGAGCAGTATTGAACAATGTCATTAAGGGCTGGGTTCAGCCGCAGTTGTGAGTTATTATGGTTTGTTTATTGTTAGCATGGCCTGGCCAGGCCTTTGAGGCAGAGGAGCTTAGTGTGTGAATGGCAGCATTTGAGTGAGAGTCACCACCACCAGTCACTTTTGATCCCAACAAAGCTGTGCTCTTCAAAGCTGGATGGCAGGCAAAGAGCGCCCAAATGTGAAAACAGCTTCTAGGCAAGGGAGGCATCAAAATTCCTCAACCAGCTCTAATGCCCTGAATGAAGCTTGGACAGCCTTGTAGCTGCTCCTCTAACTGAATGTCATGGTAGAGAACCAAGCTGGAGTGAAGCAGCTCCAGGAGAGCCTGGCCATGTGCTTGAACACGGCTTTCCTCTCCCCAGTGTGGTGGGGAGCCACCAGATGTCCTTCCCCAGGGGAAGGCTGCATTAGCCCATGGGCAAAACCCCACCAGAGTCCTTCCCCTGAGGCTGACTGGAGCAGAAAGGGAGGAAACTTGAGCCCTTGCAAGGCCTCTGACTTTTTGCCCTTATTTCTGTCACCTGCTTTAGAAAACAAAATACTCAGTCCCCATTCTTTGAGAAAAGCATGACTGCTCGAGTTTGGATCAACTTCCTTCCTAATCTTTCCACCCACTTGTGTTGAGGGTGACTCTAGGTTCTGGTTCACACCTTGGGAAGCTGCAAAGGACCAACCAGGCCTCTCCTTTTCCTCTTGAAAAGGGACCTCTTGGTGACCATGTTCCTAGTGTCACTTGTTCAACTGCTGGCATTCTCTTTGCTCCCAGTAGTGCTTTAATCCATGTCTTCAAACAGGAATTGCAACAAATAGGTTGAATATTCTCAGATAGCTGTGTAATAACTCTATTTTCTCTTGCTTTAACAATAATTGGGGACGGGGGTGTGGAGAGGAGTGGAGGGCTGCTTCTACCTGTAGTGAAATGCAGTAAAGAATTGGGAGGATTTTAGCCAACATTAATAGAAAACTTAACTTTTGTTCTTGATCTCAATTGTTCTCTGAGAGTCATGTCTGAGACCTTGACAGTCTTAATGACAGTCTGTGTGAAAAGCACCCCACCTTTTCTGTATCATTCTTTGGATATTGTGTCAAACTCAGAACCCAGGTTTGAAAATGTTGCCCATACCTATTTACTCATCCTTGTAATTAGATAACAGTGATGGGAGGAGTTCATCTGTCTTTTACAGAATTCAAGTAAGGGCATGTCCACTACCTTAATCTGGAAATTACTCAGCCTAAAAGCGTTGCTTTTCAAACGTATTTCTTGACAATCAGGTGACTTAAAGAGCTTGTTCTCTTTGCAATTCAAAAGTCATTTTATTCTCTCTTCTTAGACTTTTTGAGAAGCATCTCAGCATTTGAAGGAAATATTAAACCAATAATTCTGGATTGTGAACTCCACAGAACAAGTTTCCAGACATTGCCTTGTCAAAGAATCTCAAGTATTATTTGTAGAGGTTCCTTTTATTGTCTCTTGTGTCAGATATCACTCTACTCCTTCCTAGAATTTTATCTTTTCTGATCCCAGAAAGGCATGTGAAAGGGAAACTCAGTTAATGTCTATTGTGGTGCATATATTAGGATGTGGAGATCCCCCCAGGAACTGACTGCCACTACTTCATTATTGACTAAATTGCTAGAAAGCGCCCAGATGGAAAGCGATGTATTTTCAGTCACTGCTAGACTCATATCACTTTGAACAAGTGACCTAGAATGGTATCTCATCATCAATCCACTGAGTCATCCCAATCCCCATAAATACAGTTTCACCTAACAAAATGGCATTTGCAGAGAAGTTAATCCAGTTTATGCTTTAATCCCTTTTGGTATTTAAAAGGAAAAAAAAAATAAAGCAGCTAAGTATTGAGGAGTACAAAGCAATACTCTCCTGGTAAGAATTTCAGGACAAATGCATCCCAGGAAGGAGGAGAGGAGAGGAGAGGAGAGGAGAGGAGAGGAGAGGAGAGGAGAG
>JAOTQP010001286.1:109178419-109269107 GCA_026413545.1 Cichladusa arquata | reverse complement strand
AGGATAGGATAGGATAGGATAGGATAGGATAGGATAGGATAGGATAGGATAGGATAGGATAGGATAGGATAGGATAGCATGGCACAGCACAGCATAGCATAGCATAGATAAATCTCAACTCCCAGATACTATAGGATGGGTGGCTTCACATACTGGCTTTAATCAAAGACTCGGCCCAAATGATGGAAGTGTGGGAGAGAATACAAAAAATTGGAAGAACTTTGAAGAGCCCTTTGAAGTGCAGTTTTTTAATTCCAGTACCACTGCCACATATATGGGAATCTCCAGAAATGCTACTAAATTTTGGCATGGGGTAAGACAGTATAAGCATACAGGAGCAAATAAAAGGACTGAACAATGGAGCAGCCACTGTAAAAATGATACAGCCAGTTAAAAGCAAACTAAACAAAGCCAACTACTGCTCGACAGTTTCTCAGCTGTGATAATTAATGCACAGCAAATAGCTATGAAATGTCTGAGAAGAAACACCATATAAAGAGGATTTGATTAATTAGGGGAGATCAGTGACAAAATTTATTTCATTAATTTCACCAGCATCCCTAAATACTCTGAGCAGATCCTCAGCTAGCTTGCAACAGCTGAGATTCTGCCGCCAGACTTTGGATATTGAGCACTTCTTAGTTATATTTAATCTAAGGCTATTTCCTATTTTTTCCTTATAACCAGCCACAGTCCACTGGCTACAGGCCACTGATAGGTGAAAAGTCAACAGACATTTCACTCTGTTTGTCCTGTTTGAGACTAAGGTTTGTAGGCCGCACCTTGTAGGAACGTTATTATGGGAGTTATTAAAAATCTATTTTTGCTGAAAACAATGCAAACGGAAGGAAGTGAGCCTGTCAGGAGACTTATTTCCTATTCAAGCCGACAGGTAGTTGGAGTATGGCCATCTGGAGTTTAAAAATTGCCAGTCAAGCCTCTCAGATTTGTCCCTTCCTGCATTAACACATTCACTCTGGATAACACAGCGGTGTCATTGCGCGACAAACAAGAAGCAAATTTCAGGGGTGGGGGAACCGAAGGAAGTCAGCTAGCCATGAGAAAAATTGTTTGCTCTTGCAGTGCTAATAGCCAAGAGGCAAACACTTGGACACGATCCACTCATCTGGAAACACTTTTGTGTCATGGGAGCACCAAGGTTCGGAGCACAAGAAGCCACGGGCAAGGGTTCGGCTCCATCCCAGAGTCCCACAGCCACACAGGCAGGAGTCCCAGCTCACACCACTCCTGGCAAAACAGATCCTTCCTTCTGCCTGGGGTCCAGGGTGCTAAATCTTCATTTCCTGAAAGCAGGAAAACTCTCCACCTAACGCCAGCTCTCACCCTGAATCCTGCTGCTCCCTCTGCAAGGAATTGCACATGAGCCCGTCCCTCTGGTTAAGTGAGTCTAACAAAATGACAAGCAAGTGATGTGAAAAGCGAGTGAAGGCTCTAGGAGAGGAAAACTCAGCAGCCCTCCAGCACCTCCCCCCACAGCTGACCATCCCTTTTGCACTTCACCATTCTGACAGGATTACCCTACAGTTTTAGGCTCTAAGTCACACAGGGCTTCTGAGCTGAAGTCCATTTTCCTCACCAGTGAGTGAATAGGAAATTGCCTGCATGACTGGTTGTTCGCTTGGCTTGTTGCAGTCCTTGTGCTGGCTCCAGCAAAAATTTGTTTTCACCTTCAGCATGCTTTAAATCTTGGCTAAGAAAACATCACTCACCAAGGGTCTATCACCAGAGTGTGGTTTGGCTAATGCATGTGTTGCAAAATACTGCCTGACCTAAAAAAAGCTTTTATATAATAGTAAGTCTTGCACGTGGATCCAAGCAATCCCAAGCACTAATACAGACTGGGGAGAGGATGGATTGAGAGCAGCCTTGAGGAGAAGGATGTGGGATGTTGGTCTTGAAAGGCTTAACATGACCCATCAATGTGCACTTGCAGCCCAGAAAGCCAACCATCTCCCAGGCTGTATCAAAAAAAGCATGTCCAGCAGGTTGAGGGCAGGGATTCTGTCCCTCTACTCCATTCTCATGGAATACTGCATCCAGCTCTGGGGCCTCCAAAATAAGATCATGGACCTGCTGGAGTGAGTCCAGAAGAAGGACACTAAGTTGACCACAAAACTGGAGTAATTCTTCTACAAAACAGGATAAGAGAGAGCTGGGATTGTTCAGCCTGGAGAAGAGAAGGCTCTGTCAGACCTTACAGAAACTTTCCAGTACCTGAAGTGGGCCTACAAGAAAGATGGAGAGGGACTTTTACAAGACAATGTAGTGATAGGACAAGGGGAAGTGGCTTCAACCTGAAAAAAGGTAGGTTTAGATTAACTATAAAAAAGGAATTCTTGACTATGAGGGTGGTGAGACACTGGAACAGGTTGCCCAGAGAGGCTGTGGATTCTCCATCCCTGGAAGTGTTCAAGGCCAGGCTGGATGGGGCTCTGAGCAACCTGGGATAGTGGAAGGTGTCCCTATCCATGGTAAGGCAGCTGGAACTGGATGATCTTTAAGGCCCCTTCCAACACAAACCATTCTGTGATTCTGTGGTGGGGATCTCACTTTATAATCTCATCTCTCCCCTTCATATTTATTTTATGCCTCAGTGCTTTATAGTATATACATACACAAAGGCAGAGTTTGATCAGTAGAAGCTAGAAAAGAAGGGAAAAAAAGAGTTTGGAAGCATTTCCGTTCAGGGGATTGACAATTATGGAGGTTTTATTCCACTTTTTAAAATTGTTGTATTTTGGAGGATGATTACCAAATTCATACACCTAACAGAAACTGTTATAAGCATTCTGTGTGCATGGGGAAAAACAAATCTCTATTTGAAAGTGATGACCAGCTTCAAAAGAAAGAGCCCCCTTTCTCCACCAAATTTTTAGACCCCATTTCAGGACCCTGCTGAATCAGGGCTCTCATGTGCTGAACTAGGGCAGCTGGCATTATTGAATATTAATGTGGTAAGGTAATCCCTCAGCGATCCATGACACTTATGTTTTTGGTTTTACTTAAGTTGTAATTTTCAAAGTTGGACAAGCTTGGAGGAAAAAACCACCTGGCAAACAAACAAACTTTAAAAATTAAAGGAATTTTCCAAGTTCACTGGATTTTCAAGGCTAGGCATACTGCAGCTTGATTAGTAGTCAATGAAGAAGAAACAATTACACACCAGCAAGTAACAATCAAGTGCTCATGAAATGTGGCCCCAATGTGTTTCTTTTTTTTTTCTTTTTTAATACATGAAGGAATCAGCTGCTATGGTGATAGGCAAATAAAGTAAATCATTCCAACAAATACTCCATGAACTGGAGTTGTGAAATCTGTGAACAGCATTATGCTCTCCTTCCATCCTCTTGGAGCAAAGAGCTGGTCAAATGTGCTGCTTTGAGCCTAAACTTGCCTGTTGCTCCCTTATTTTCCTCATAACTGTTCTAACACACACCACCAGCTGAAACAGACAAGGTGATGCAAGGTGAGAGGCTGACCTCAAAATTAACTTGGAGCGTGCTAGAAGCCAAGATTTCTCATAACATCGTAGAAATATGCATGTTATTAACTGAGATACAGCTCTTTACTCCACAAACTGCAGTAGGAGCTACCTACGTGGTACCTAAAGAGACAGACTCATACACAAAGTGTCTACTCCTTCTATTTATTTACCCACGTGAAAATGCAGTCATCAGGCAGACTTTAGGCTAACCATCTGATTATAAAATCCATTTTCTTCCTGTGTTTGCAGTGCAGAAATCCCATGCTGAATGTTCCTTTCAGTTTCCCTGCTGGATTTTGTACGGGCACTTTATACCTGGTTTATTTCAAACTCTGTTTATAGTTTTTATTTCTTTAAAAAGTTGTTCTTCACCTAGATGAATGCTCATATTCACTCTTTGAATGGCATGTTTTATACTCAGCCTTGAATTCTTGGCAAACCATATACTCTAGATCTACTAAAATATTATGTCCTGGTGGAGATAGCAAATTCCCTTTAGCTTTTTCTGTAAAGACAGATAAGTACCAAAATCATCTGCCTCAATTACACCTGCTATGCCATTTTCACTTTGATTTTAAAGGTGAATTTATTATTTTTAATCATTATTAAGAACATATGTATTTCCTGCCAAGGCAGTCTTATAAAAACACTGGAGGCATATGAGAAAAATTCCTCTGAGGCCTCAGGCACATTGAACTGTCCTGAGAATGTGAAGTGAGGAGAGATTGATGCATGGACTACCTGTCCAGGAATTTGGTAGTACTGGATTGGATTTTCCATGGTTTCTCTCTCTTAATTTTACTGAAATTACACATCAGTCACAAGTATGCATCCATGCACACACACAAATGTGTACACACACACACACACACATATACACAAAGTGTTCCCTCAGAGCCACAAGGATAATGTTAGAACAAGATCTGGCTGCGGTTTAGTCAGAGACAGAAAAGTGAATTTCCACAATTTCATATACATTTTTGAGAGTGTAATTTCTGTTTTAGCTATATGACTACAGTTATTTGTAACTTAAATATTACGTATGGTCGATGTCCCCTCCAAAGCAAACTAGGTGAAAGGAATGAGTAGCTACCACTGGAATTACAAGTGTCAGTAAAGCATAGAGCCAGGACAGGCAACTCCAAAGAGATTCTTTGGTTTAGAATTTAAAAAAAAAAATTAAAAATTAAAAATATCATTCCATCTATTTATCTTTTTCTGTTACCTCCTGGAAGACCCACTGAAGGCAACTGATATTTTTCCAGTAATGTGGATGAAGACATTATGTAAGGGGTGATACAAAAGCATTTCGAAGTAAAGTCAGCTACTTTCTCAAAAGTTCATCTTCTGTTTCTGAAATTCAGACAGTGGGACTGTAGGCACTTGTGGCTATTTCTAGAAAATTAAGAATATGAATATCTCTTCTTCCTCTAGCAATATGAATTATTAAAGCCAGAAGACAGACTGTTACGAGTCATTAGGCTGATCTGCAATACACTAGTCTTTGAATGTCACCCAGAAATGCTTGCAAATCCAAACCTCCAAGCTGACCTCGCTCATACTGTTAGAAGGATGTCCAGTTTTGATTTAAATATCTCAAGCGATGGAGAATCCATAAAATCCCCATGGTAGTTCCAATGGATAATTACTCTCACCTCTAAAAACATCATCGTTATTATTTCCCTATTTCCTGTCCTTATCAACACAGCTTCAGTTTCCAATCACTAAATCTCTATTTTTTCCCTTATCTTCCAGAATTAAAAAGCATTTATATATGTAGGTAGTTATAGAAAGTGATTAAAACTTTACTGTAAAAGGAAAGTATACGGAACATTTTTTTTAACCTTAGTATTAAAGGCTTCCCCTTCCCAGTTATACTGTAGAGAAAGAGTAAACACCTTCTTTAAAAGCACTGAGTAAACACTGAGTGAAAGCAGGAAAGATCAGGCTTTTCCCTCAAGCTACTTTACTTGAACAGGCAGAAACAAAGCAACTAATCCATAAGGATCTGTATTAAAATCAACAGCTTTATTACGCCCTACTTTGCACTTTATTTCCACATGCCCCAGTGTTATGCAATACAGATTTGGTTTAGGTTGGACAGTCAGACTTGGCTCCACATTTTCAGTATTTCAGTCAGACTCCCAGTATCACTTCAATGGGATATTTAGGCCAACAGCAACTTAGCTTGACTTCCTTACTTCAAAATGAGACAGACTACCACACTAGACACCAGAACTTCTCCAGGTATCACTTTTTGAAGCCAGATTGAATCCTAGGGGACCATTCCAGCACTGCCTTGTACCCTGTATCACTCAGTTGAGTGGGGCTGCCCACTACGAACACTGGCCCAAAGGCAATGACTTTTGCAGTGGGCAAGGAAGCAAAAGGGACAGTGCCTTTAGCAAATCAGATTTTTGCCTGACTAACCATTTATAATAAGATTAGTGAAAGGCATTCCATTTTGCAGCTTAAACGCTCTTTGCAGCAATCATGGTAAAAACACATGTTTTGTAGTCTGCAATCTTTTTTGGCACAACTAAAACATTTTGCATGGCTTACTGATTTATTGTCTTGATGATCTTTTCTTTAGCCTCAGCAGTTCACCACGTCTCTTGTGACACTGCTCTTGACAACCTGATACCTGAGTAGAATTCATTCCTCTTTAGCCACTACCAAAAGGTAACAATTTCAGTGATAATTTAATGGTTCGTAATATATACATAAGCCACGCAGACCGGATCAAATGACATTTGCATGAAATGTTAGCCCCAAAACTAGGTCCCTAAATCCCTGTGTAATTACAGCTATCAATATGTTTAGTGCACATGTACCTACCATCCCTTTCAGCATTCAGTTTGATCTTTTGGATGCAGATTTGCAGCTCCTGTGCAGTGAAGACCAAGCTCAGATACCATGTGCAGGAATTCTAAGGTGTTTGGCTGAACAGGACAGAGTGGATTTTTTTCTGATGAGATTTTTGTTGAATTTAAAGAGCCCATACACTGCCCAAATGTAAAATATTATTTTTCTCACTGGTTATTTGGATCACCTAAATTTATTGCAGATAAATTCCTTTTTATTCTTAGTTAAGTTTGCCTTTGTTACCAGTGCCAGTTTTGCCAGTTAATACACAAAAACATCACAGGCTTACAGACAGCAGCTTAAAAACACATCTTCGTGCTTCCTTTTGTCATTAAGTTCAACTATCAATAATGCAGCCAGTAAACGATAAAGAAACTCAGAAAATGTTTCATTCTAAAAGCATTAATTGTTTTTTTTTATTCCCTTTATGCAGTCAACTTCCTAAAAATTTGCATGATCTTCTCTTCAGGTAATCAAATATCTAGAGATACGTAGACTGGATTAAAAAATGAAAGATGTCACTCATTTGCACATCTTATTTCTATCTACTCTTGCATCTACCATTCCTCAACACACTGTCATTTCTTCCTGCAGTATAATCTGATGACCCAGTGCATTTTCAGTGTACCAGCTCTTCTAGCAAGACAGGAATAAAAACCTTTCTGTCTGCTTCTCAGAGAGAAATGTGAATGCTCTGCCTAATATTTCCCTATTGACAGCCTGGTTCATAACAATTAATTGAGGGGGCAGAAGAGAAACCTGTGCTCCTCCCTTGAGCCTTCACATGCCAAGCTACAGCCTGGAATTTTTACAGCTCTGTCCTGAAACTCTGACAAGAAGGGTTTACAACAGAAATCTTTCCAGACCCTTAACTGTAGCGACGCCACTATAATATTTATAAGTACATTATACTCTTTCCAAACATATGCACTTATTACTTATGTCTCCGCTTCTGCCTCTCTTCTGGGGGACTTTTCTGTATAAACAAAACAGATTCTCTTGCTTATACTTAGAAAATCTAATTGCTCTGCGTCTCTAGCTGTTATACAAATGCCCAAACAGCCAAGAGATTCTTTCAGTGCATTTGCACAGCAGTAAGTCTCTGCAAAAAAACATAAACTTCCTTTTCCACTTTGCTCTTCTTTTCTTTCATAAATCTGCCCATTTCACTTGTGTTTGGATAAGAGTCTTCTTTTAAAAAAAAAAAAAAATGCTAAAAAGATGGAAGTCTGAGGTGGACAGGCCATCAGTTATACAGACCAGCCTTACAAGAGCTGACAATTCTGTCCTTTTAAGTAAACAGAGGAACAGAAAAGATACATAAACAAAAAGACCTCTTGCAGGGCTGACAGCTTGTCTGCTCCAGCAAAAGCAGGTTCCCAGGGAAAGTGATTGCCAAATAGTAATAGGGAGTGACAGGGATTTCCTAGATTTTCCGTGAACATCTCAAAGCAGTTTGTTCCTGGGCACAGATATGCCCATTTCTGCTGATGAGTTAGACAGATGTGGCCTGCAGGTGAGAAACTGCTCAAAAGTAGCTAACCCCAAAAAACACAGGTTCCTCTCCACAAGGTTTTAGCAGGGCTCAAAGTCACCAGAGCTTTTAGTGAACACAGACCAGGATGTCCTTACCTGCTGCTGAGTTTCAGGTTTGGAAATCAAAGTCAAGCTGAGGAATAATCTGACAGTGGCCTCGACTGAGCTTAAAATAAAATGAAATAGCATTCAATTATGAAATAGTAGAATTCTACTGAAATAATATTTCTTGTGTGAATTTCACTGTGTTTTAAACAGCACTTAAGATGGGTCTAGACCAACTCTAAAACACTAGGAAATCAAACACATATAGGTATGATTATGTAGCCTGATTCTAGTCAGGAGCACTAGGTAAGTTTTCCACTTCAGCTGCCTTTTTACCCTTACTAAGAAATATTTCAGTTGTATCTGTTTGAAGGCTGAGATAATTCAGAAATTAAACTACTTTGAACTATGGTATGCATATAGCATGTGGAAGGAAGTATTTGGGGGAGAGGGGGGAGACTTTTAAGTAAAAAAGTAATACCTAGAGCACATTATACACAGATATTTTATAAGTCAGGTAAATTACTCTGGTGTGGGATTTTCTGGAAAACAGTTTCTCTGGTCTCTCTGATGCTGATGCAGTTTCTCTTATCAGGAGAAATGTATACTGGTCAGCATCTTTCTTCTACAGTTCTTCTGTAGTCATAAACAGGTCATTAAAAAATGAAACAACTTTTTTTAAAAGCTACTGTCACATAACAAAAGCTCTCTAAAATATTCTTTCCTGTTGCACTTTATTCTTTCTTAGCTTTTGCTTTCTCAAAAAAAGGTTTTCGTTTTTAGTGAGTAAGCTCTTCTGTCTACACATATGACATATGTGATCTGGCTGCAGAAAGAAGGGGGAAAGAGTAGACTCAAGTTATCCCTAAATTATATGATGAGCTGTCTGAATGATTGATCTGATCATAACAGTAAGAAAATGATGTGAGGTTGGATGAATGTCTATATTTCTAATCCTGATAATTTTAAGGATGTGAAGACAAAGTAACCTGTGGGGGGAAAAAACATTATGGAAGACAAAGTATAATCCATATGTAGGAGGAATTGTATTAGGATTGTTCTTAAATATGTATGTGATTCCTCTCTTAAAATATTTGCTTTAAATTCTGAGGATTAACCTAAGTAGAACCTCCCAGAAAACACCTTAGAACTCAGTCACTAATGCTGAAACATAGCATTGATAGTAGGTCTGAGTTTTAGCATCTGAAAATATGTCTGATCATTCATAATTCTTCTGAATTTGAGGAACTTAAGAAAGAATTAACCCCTGCACTGAAATTATATGGCACAGAGATAAAGTCTAATAAATTCTTTTATTTTCCTTTTGTTTTTGGCATGAATTTTGTCAGAACACTTCAGCCTTGAATGAACTTTGTCCTGACAACTGAAATTGTAAAGCCAGGAAGTTAAGAGACTATTAAGAAAAATGAGACCAAGGGGGCAGAAAAACATACAAATAGGTTTGATGACAAGGAATAAATTTCATTAAGAAGAAACCCACATGAGGAAAACCAGTTTTTACTTTGCTGTTTTAATGGACAAAGTCAGCAATATAAAACAACCAGGTCATCCATCTATTCCTGCAGGAAAACCACTGGAGCCTTCAATATCATAGTGTCAGCTGCTTTTCTATAGCCTGACCTCATGAGCTAAGAAGCATGAACTCTGCTAAAAAAGATTCCTTTGGGTTCAGTAAGGCTGCCTCCTGTTTTTAAGTTTGCTCTCTGTGTGTGGGTGTGGGTATTGTGACACCTGCAGTCTGATAGGGCTGTTATTGCTCTAACTAGGCAAACTAATTTATGCACCCGGAGTTTTTTTTTAGTCACGCTTAAGTGGCTGATTTTAGCCTTTGAAAACAGGAAACAAGTGCTGTAATTGCAAAGAAGTAATCTGGTAATCAACTCATTAAGGACAAGAAATCAAGGATGGGTTTTGAGGGTGGTTTGCTTTTTTCTGGGTTGTTTTTGGGTTGGTTTTTCTTTGTTCGTTTGGTTTTTTGGTTTGTTCTTTTTTGAGCCAGAAGTTTAATTGGACACAACTCAGACACTACTTTCCTTAACTAACCCCTAATTCTGCTTAGAGCAGTAAGGAAGTGGAGGAGGAGGAAGACTTAAATGGACTGAACCAGAAAATAATACAAGAAAAACAATACTATTCTCTGGAGAAATTAGTGTCATAATGAAAAATCAGTTTATTCTCAGTTAGAATAAATTTTGAAAGAAAGAAAACACAAGAAGATAATTTTCAAAGGAACTGCTCTCATAAAAAAATTGATGTGTGTATCATGGGGTTAGCTTTAAAAGGGAAGCAATAATTTAAAGATCATTCTTTTTCCCAGAACCCTTGCTTCAAATTTGTAACAAAATAGTCAAGAGCAGAGCTGCTTAGAAAAGCAGTTAGATTCACCTGAAAGTGATTTGAGCAGGTTTTGTTTACCTTTCTATTGTTAATATATTGTGATTAAAAGCTGAGATGAACAAGGAGAGCTAAGTTGTTAAACTTAGTAAATCAGAGTGGCCAGCCAGGGAGAATGCTGAATTGAAGGAAGAATCAATTTGCTTTCCCACTGCCCAAGACATAACCAAAAGCTCTGCATCTACAGCTCGTGACTCAAATCTTGACCTCAGCTGCACCCATAAGCAAGGCACATAAAGACAGGTGCTGTAGGTGCCAGCTAATTAACAGCTTTGTTTCTAAGTATTAGAAGACCAAAGTTCCAGCAAATTTCACTCCTGAGAAACTAAACCCAACGTTTTTAAGAAATGACAGGACAACAGACATATGCAGCCAACTATGTAAATCCATGGTTTGGCTGGTCAATGATGACATTAGGCAGGGTTCCTGGGCAATGCAGAGACACAACCTTCTTCTGTTTTTTGCTTCTGGACCTGTAACTGAAAGTTTTGAATTTGGGTCTGCCCTCCACGCTTATTTGCTGAAGATGATGGCCAGGAGCTGCCTCTAACCTCCTGCCTGTGTCCAGCACTCCTCACCTGAGCCGTGGTGCTTTTACACACAGTGTCTCCTCAGTTATTCGACAGGAATTTCCTCCCACACCACTGACAGAAGAACAAACCACATGAAAATGGAACGAGTCCTAAGACATTGAATATTTCCCCTCCCCATCCTGGATGTTTACAAGCGTTCTTTGCTGTCAAAACAATATTCGTACAAACCAGTGATTGTGCTGGGGTATTTCAGTCTAAGCATGTGGCTAGATATATAGAGAAACACTCAGAAAACAACTTTCTTAAACAAATAAACAGCTGAGCTCTTGAACTTTATGCTCACAATAATCTCTGTCATCATTTATTAATCACACTCAGTGTTTGACATACCAGCCTAAATGAGGGGGACATGGACAGCAGGGCAGTAGGGTAGAAAAAAGTCATAACCTCCTGTTTAAACTATCTGAGAACCATTTTCTTAAACCTGGAATATAGGATGGGCCAGATCCATCTGCTCAGGAGCGTTGATCTTGTGAGGAGACACACCCAATACCTTTGTCATGAGTGACACTAGAAGTACACAGATGGCATTCACAGTTAATTGCTAAAAGCCCAAAAGTCCCTTGCAAGAGGACTCCACAGGCCAGTATAGCTTCTGTATCACAGCTGTTCAGAGTCTGTTTCTGTTTAAAAAATGATAAAAACACAATCCATATTCTGAGAACAAGAGATTCTGCTTTAAGAAATTTTGATCCTTTTTGCTTAGGGAAAAGGATCATTTCAGAAGTCTTGAAGAGGAGTCAGATAAGGAGCCACAAACTAGTGTTTCAAGCAGTACCCTTGATTTTCCTCAGAAAAGTCTCTCACCTATAGTCACAAATCCAGGTGAAGAAGCTGAGGTAGTCCCTGTTGTCAACATGTGTTATTCTCCTATGACACCAGAACATTATTGATTTATATACAAGTTGCTGGATTCATTCACATTATTTTCTTTTGGAAAGGGGAAGAAGAAAAGATGGCTGCTGGAGAGATTAAGTGGGGAAAGAGATGTGATTATTTTTGCTGCTAGCAAAACTTGCTTTTTTTTTTCCTTCATTGTCAAATAGCGCTGTTCAGCTGATGAAAACCAGATGGACCCTCAGATATTTGATGAAGCAATAAGGTCCACACAACGAATGCTAACATGAAGCAAAGGTGCTAATTACTGGCTTGTAGGTTAAAAAAATGTTCCACCTGCACACTATAACTTCTGAACGTTCATTTGCTAGGAACAGGAAAGCTATAATGTAAACAACCTGTCCCACTCATTGTTCTTTTATGAGAGAAAATTTGAATTTTAAGGCAGATTATGACCCTGAGTGACAGAAAAGAACTATGACACCAGATTTGTCCATTGAACTGACTGAAGAATCAAACCATTTCTAGGTAGAGTAGCCAGTGCATAGTCTGGGACCAACTGTGTTCCTTAGTATTGCCTCAGCCTGGCCACAAATAGATTCTGAAAACCTTTAGCCTCCTGTAAAAAAAAATTAACAGAGTCCTAGAGCTGCAGCAAGGGAGCCATGGACCCCAGGATGGGACTAGGGACACTGTCCCTGCCCACGTACTGCTGCTGATGGAGCTTGCTTTGCTGCTGATGTGCAACAACTGCTGGACTTGTTTGCTTCCACAGACAACACAGGCTTACCAAGGAAGCTTCAGAAGCTTCAGAAGCTGGGAAGGTGACAGCCCTTCCCTCTCCATGCTTAGTGTTATGTCTCATGAGGCACTCCAGAATAATTAAACCTTGAATTGAATGATGTGCTGTTGGCTGCCTTCCTCACCCTGGCCTCTTCCCACACTCAAATTTCCTCTTTTCAACTACATTGCCTTGCCTTTCTTAAATTTCATTTCAGGACAAATTTCCACCTTCCTTCATCATTTATTCTTTTTCTCCTCAGAAGTCCCTGCACTACAGGGGCCTACCTGTGGCTGCAGCAGGGACATGGGTGAAGGCATAGGACCAGCTGGATGTAGATACATCTCTGCCTGCAGGGCAGTGTTTGGCAGAAAGGTAGATTTGCCTCTGGCCAGTTAGCAGCCAGCAGTACTGCAGTGTTGTGCTCCTGCTTCTGACACACTTTTGTTCAGCAGCTTCACGTGGTGGAGAGAGTGGTGGAGAAAACAAGTTCACAGTGTGACCCTGTCTAAAATCAGCAGAGCAATCCTCTCCTTGTCAACTTGTACCCAGCTTCCTGTTTTCATGCACCATTCCCTGACTACTATTTAATCCCAGTTTGGCTCTAAAAATATTACAAAATACATTTTTTGGCAATGGCTTTCTGAGATTCCTAGCAAAAAAAAATTCATTTTTGGGAAGATGCCGAAATCTAATAAAACTCTTCAGGAGAAATGTTTTCTAACTATAGCCCCTGGGACCACTTGTTGCATTTAAGCACTGATGTTTGGAAATAACCTGTTATGGGAGAAATTTATAAACACTTTTCTTGAAATTATTTTAAGTACTGTTGTCACCAAAAAGACTACTACCCTGTAAAATAGTGTGACCCTAGGACAAGGGACAAGTTTAGACGTAAGAAACAAGCTGAAATAGCTCTTGGGTATAATTCAGAGAATGGTGACCTTTCACAAGTGAAGCTACAATAATAGGAGGCTTGGAAGTAACAAGTGCTACCAAATGATTTCCCAGATACCACTAACTTGGAGATAAGCCTGAGGAAAAGTATGGAGTAGATCTCTCTGTAGCCTGTGATACACAGATCTGCATCCTCTGAAACTAGAGTAAGATCTAAGATCTTAAGGAAAGTAAAATTAAACAATTGCAGCAGTATTTGTGATACAACCCAAACTATTTGGGGAATAGGAAAATATATGGTATTAGAACAATATTCTATGGTTTCTGGTTGCACTAGAAGTTTCATCTGCTTGGTATTATTTTCAGCTTGAAGGTGATGCTGGAGAGTGTCCTCCTTTCACTTGATAAATCCTTGGGTTTAAAAGAGATGCCACTTTCAGTAGAATTTCCTCTGATATTCCTGAATGTATGAAAAAGATCATTCTGCTGAACGAAAGTAAGAAGTGGTAATGGACCTTCCCTGGGTGCAGCACACAGCTCCCTTGGTGTACATACACAGAAAAATCCCACAAGGCATACATGCACTCAAGATCAGCAGTTTCCTCGTTTCACAGGTTTGCAAAGTGCACTGCATATTCTAACGTTTGCTGAAATCCAAGGAGTATTTTATAATCAATTAGCAAGGTCTCAGAGGATTTCTCAGAAGCATCGAAGTGATAAATTAGATTTTATTAGATTTTTAGTGATAAATTAGATTTTAACACCTGCAGATTAGGAGATGTTCTGTTAGAAACTTTGGAAAGCAAATGTTTCCTGTCCTAGTTTTCTCATGTTCGAAACCATGTACAGGTCATACAATAGAACACAGGTCATACTTAGTAAATAAAATCTAAATACAGCCAATACATATGACTCTTACTTTAGTTCTATTAGAGAATGCTAGAAAACCAATTTGCATTAATTTTCACTTCGCACCCAGACTGTTTCCTTGAAACACACCCTCTCTACTAGGTAATATCTAATAGAAATATGTTTATATGGCAATAGCTATTTTCTGATAGATCCACAAATATTCTACTGAGATAGCCATAGGTTTTTTTGGGGTTTTTTTTCAAAAAATCATACTACTGAATGAAATGAGACATGAGCTTCACATAAAACAAGAGATTAACAAGAATTTGGATCATTTCCATGTTGAAATGGTTGAAGCTAATACATTCAGATTACAGACCACATCAGATTGTAAAATGCATGAATTTTTTTAACTACATCACAAATTGACTAATTAAATCTTGGAACTACTGACAGATATTATGGAAAAGATGTCTCTGAGGGGAGATAAAAGAAGACTGAGAAGGACAATGGTGTCCATCTTTTAAAAAGAGGCAGAAGAGGAAAGGGGAAATTTTTACACTACAACCCCAGGATGCCAGAGAAATGCTTAAACAAATAATCAACAAACCATCTGTAAATACCTAGAAAATAAACAATGTGATAAGCATAAGCCCGTTTCCATTTGCCAGACCAAACTCTGCAAAACCAAATTCCTACAACCACATAACAGAACTTGTGGATAAAGAAGTCATAGTTGTAATATAGCTCATCTTAAGAAATGTGCCAGACTGTATGACATGATGTGCTCTGGAGAAAATTAAGGAAGGATAGACTAGGTGAAAGAGAAATACAATTCTCTTCTTGGGAGGGAACAACCAATGGATAAAGAGCTTTTCCTATATCCAGTATTTCTCAGTATTTTCACTAATGACCCATAAAAGATACAAAAAGTATTTATCAAATATGAAAACCAACTTATTAATCAAATTTGAAGAGGACACCAAATAAGACAATCTCTAAATGCACTAGAGGATATAAAAGACACCATAATGCTCCTACTTTGATTTTATCTGTCAGAAATGCACACTTTCCATGGGGCAGAACTATTTATTGCCTCTTTACAGGAATAAACTGCTGCATGAACAGCTAGAGAAGTATTTAGATAGAAAATAGAAATAGAATAGATAGAATATAGAAATAGAAACAGAATAAAAAATTTAGAACTAGGGGTTAAATGGTGGATCTCATGGTGAATGATGCAGTGTTTCAAATCACACACTGGAGTAGCCTGCAAAAGAAGATAAACATTCTGCAGGAGTAGATTCTCCTTCTTCATCTTTCAAAGCTTGAGAGACCTCAGCCACTTTAGCTGAGTAAAAGTATTAAGCACTGACAGGAGAACTGCCTATTAAAAGCCTAAAAAATATGCCTTAGAGGAAAAATTGGAAGATTTGAGGTTAGTTGATTACTAAAAAAAGGATGGAGGGGACATGCTAATGGTCTTAAATATACAAAAGAAAGTTGCAAAGATAAAGTACATGTTTTCTATGCCCTTAGTGTTTAGAACTAGGTTAAAAGAAAGGTTAGAAAGACTTAGATTTTGTATTAATAAAAGCTTCCTAAGAGCATGAATGCTGAAGATCTAGAGTAAACACATGAGGAGACTGTGGACTCTTCAAAATAGAACACTTTTAAGAAGTGATCAAACATGTAAGACATAATGCAATTATGGTTGATGCTGTCTTTCCATGTTCATCACTGTGAAGTCTTTGTTCTTGTGCTCCTGTGAAATCACAGCCCACAGAAAGCTGATGGCCTCTGAGGTCACAGTCTTCAGACTCCTATCAAAGTGCATCTCTATAGTACAGTTCTCAAATAAAAGTTTAATGGCAAGGGCAGACAGTGGTCCACAGGAGAATTTGAAGTTTGGCAGTGTCCAGTTAGCTGAAAAAGCTTGGACATGCTGGCACTGGCCCTACCTCAAAATCTGAACTCATTTTACATCCCACCTTTATTCTGCCAGGATATTACAGAAATATGAAAAATTTAAAAAAAAATAAAAAAGGTTGTGGGGAGAGGGAATGCAACTTACTCACTTCCCACTTTTTCTTTATTTAAACTCATGAAAACTGGGAAATTCTCCCAGATTTTCCAGCGGTACAGTAGTACAATTTTTTTTTTTCCACACAACTAAGATGGAGTAAATTTAACCACACAAGATGTATAATTATCACCCTGAAATTCACTGCCTAGAGCACATGATTCCTGTAATGAAATTTAATTTATACATAGTAAGGAAACAGCCCTCAAATTTGCTGGATGTTATCAGCAGGGCTGTGACATCAAGGGCAGCCAGTCCAACACCTCCAAGAGAGCTCAGCACTCACAAACCACATTACACTTCTGAGTACTTATTACCAATAAAACCAATGTTATGGCTGTATATTTTTAGGTAGCCCAGATGATTTTTCAGCCAGTCTTTTGTATGCTAAAGGGGTCAATGTGACTCGCTGAGGCTCACTTGAAGAGCTCAAAGACAACAGGTTTTACTGCACAGTTTGGTTCTGCACTTCAGGAGCTGCTCTACAGCAGTGCTGCTGGAGCAGAAGGTCACACATGGAATAAACCCACTGCAAACAATCATCTCTGCTGATGGAGAATGAATCCTAACACTGCTTTGGCAGCTGTGGGTATCAAACAGCAGCTGTACTCAAAGGAGAGGAAAGAACACCTGAGTGGTTCTGCTGCAGCCCCAACCACAGCAAGCCCCAGCAGGCAGGCAGGGGTTGTGGGTGTCTGTGCAGCACCTACCCTGGTCCAGCAGAGACACTGAGCAAGGCTCCAGCTCACCCACAACAAGCAGACCTCACCGTGCATTAGGATCTGGCTGGTTTAGACCCATAACACATTTTGGCAGGTTGGCATCTGGTCGTTCAGATGCACCTGCTTACAATTAGCTACAATAAATTCCACATAAAATATCTTATTGCTTGGATCAGGGTACACTGTTCACTACATTTTTACTTATTTTTAACTCCTTCAGTATCCTACTTTTATTAAAGGTTAGCCACAGAGGTTTCCTTTAACTTTTATGGACCTTATCTTCAGCAGAATTTCCCACTTAAGAATTCAATTTAAGGACCCTTTATTGAGGACAAAAGAAAGCTGATTAACAGCAGTGCAAGAGACTGAACTGTGCTGTATGAAGACAACTAAAGTAAACAAAACCCACTGAACACTCTCTGTGATGGTGAGCAGAAATAGATTAACTCCTAATATGGAGTTAATACTTTTCCAAAACACACAATAGCATTTCCTTGTACTCCTAATTATGACAATAAAACAACTGTGTTTGGAGAGGAAATGAAGAAACACCAGAAATCACCTGGTCACCCAATACACGTGCATTATTGAGCTATAAACTTCCATTTTTGGATACCACCACCACATTCTGCTGCTACGGTGACATTTTTTATGTCTCATAATATGAACTTTAAGAGGGACAGCCTGCCTGATTTATGTACTCTTGTGAGACATAGAGATTTTTATTGGAAAGAAATAATGAACTATCAAACAAGCATGCTCTAATTGTGCTAATAAATAGTCACAAAATCCTGTTAACTCAAAAAGCCTGGAGCAAAATGTATTTACTCCAGGAAAATAAGAAGTAAATTAATTTAGGATAGGATGCACCTGGAGGAAGTTTAGACCTAACTGTTGGCCCAAACCAAATGTGAAGGATGTCTGGATCCAGTTCCATATTCATATTCCATCTTGCTTCTACCTCTATAGCGTGATGGAATGGGAAAAGCCAAACTCTAGATCCAGAATATACAACATTTCAAGGATTAATATAGACCCTTTTTCTCCTTCAATGAGACATAGAACATCCTTGTAGTCCACATAGTACAAACTGGATGCAAACATAAGCATATGAAATTTAACACTATCCACTATTTCTTTTGGTAACACTGACTTCCCATCCTTAACTGCATTATTCTCCCAAATGAACAAAGAGTAATGCTCACCAATACCACAGCCTGATAGGTAAAAAGAGGTACAGAATAAATATTGACTACTGGCCTTTCAAAAAACTCTTCCATCCTGATTCAAAGTGGAAAGGAAGGTTTTTATCAAAAAAACAATTATGCTGCTGGTCTCCTATCCTTTTTATTTGTTATTCAGGACTTCAGTTAAACTGAAAATATAGCTGATATTTAGGCTGAATGTGCATTTGGAATTCAGTATGTTGACGAGGAAGTCAACTCCCTCTTGTAAAACTATGGGATTAAATGCAAACTATATTGCAACAATTATTTTCTTTTTTTTCTTTTTTTTTTCTTTGGTTGTTTTTTGTTTGGGGTTTTTTTGTTTGTTTGAGATTTTTTGGTTTTTTGATCATTGGGGTCAAAGTATTGTGGCATGTTTATCCTCCCCTACTCTAGCTGGCAACCCTTCTGCTTCCTTTCTCCAACTGGAGGGGAAGGTGAGAGGCTGCTTTGCATTGTCTGGCAGGGGATGTTCGTCTCATGGGAGAGAAGATGCTTTCCTACCGACTGCAAAAAAAATCTCTGTAGGCAGGATATACAGCACACTCCATGCAAGCTTCATTTTGATGAAATTAAGTGATATCCACAAGGCAACATCGCTTTATGTGTTACTAAGTTTGCTCTAGCATGCTGCAGGGGCTGAGCCCATCTGGGGCCAGAGAGCAAGGAAAAAGCTCAGGATTGCAGACTTCCGAGTGCAAAACCACCTGGCCATGTTTTAGATGCCTAATCCAAATTGTCACATATAAATGCACAGGCTGTTTCAGGCCATGTGGAGCTCACAAGCATCAGTGTTAGAGAAGCTATCTCGTACACTTAAAGAGGCACTGGTTGCTCTATAAAGGAATAGAGGCACTCCAGAGGAGGGCCACGACGTTGATAATAGGACTGGAGCACCTCCTCTAGGAAGACAGGCTGACAAATTTGGGACTGTTCAGCCTGGAAGAGAAGGTTGCATGGAGATCTCACAGCAGCCTTCCAGTACCTGAAGGAACATACAGAGAAGCTGGAGAGGGACTCTTCATCTGGAACTGCAGTGACAGGACAAGGAGCAACGGATACAAACTAAAAGGGGAAAAATTCCCATTAGATATTAGGAGAAAAGTCTTGACTGTGAGAGTGGCACAGAGGCTGTGCATGCCCCAGCCTTGGCAGTGCTCAAGGTCAGGCTGGAAAAGGCTTTGAGCAACCTGGTCTAAGGGACTGTGTCTCTGCCCATGGCAGGGGAGTAGATGATCTTTAAGATCTCCTCCAACCCTTAACATTCTACAGTTATACAAATGAAAATGACATAGAGGTCTCTTACAATCTCATACAGTTAGTAATAGGGTTAGTCCAGAAAACTGAAATCTCTGATATTCAGAAAAATTTCAATCAAACAAAAAGCCCCAAATAGTCATAAATGCAATGTACCAGAGCAAGGGAACGGAAAAAATTGCTGTCCACAGCTTTAATAAATTCAAATGTCTATATCAAAGCAATACAACAGAAGTAATTTTTCATATGTACTCCACAAAGGTTAGATGCACTTAGTGTGTGTGTACATATATACATAAAATTCCCATCAAAATTGGTGGGAGTTGTGCAGCCTCACAAAAGGGGCACAGTCTTCTTACTTGAAGCACTTTAGCCATGAAAATTCCAGAGAACTTATCTTGTCACTAGTCTCTTGGGACACATCTGTCTCACATTCAGTAGTTCAGGTAAAGCAATAAAAAAAAAAAGGCAACAGAAAAGCTTTGTGAGGTTTTATTAAAGACTTTTATGTCGAGCAGGGTTCAACAAGATATTTGCTACTCCACCAAAGATTTATGCCACCAAAGCCAACTTGGGCCTTTAATATAAACCAAATCCCCTTATATTTAGTTGAGCATGGAGAATGCAGTATCACATTAAAGTGAATCTAATAGCTGAAAGGATGGGATCTATAACTTATACTTCTCTCTCTATAATTCTTGTTGACTTGACATAGCACCACTCTCTCCAAATATATTCTTATTTCCCTAAAGCTTGAAATTCTAGGGAGAGCTGTAACAACATCTCGGTCCAACAGCTTCATGACTGCTCCCCCTTCATAAAACAATTTCCCTGGGTTCTGTGCTTCCTTGACAGCTCTTTCTCATTACAGAGCTCTCCCTATCTCATTACTCAATATCCTATCCTCTATTGTCCTTGAACACAAAGAGCTCCCTCTCCCCCATTTCTCAGTAGGAGACCATGACTCATTTTTATACTCCCTCCCCAGGAACCAGGAGTTTCCCAGGTGCACTTCATAAGGGAGAAAGCAAATGGTTGCTTAGGCAAAAATATGTTTCAGGTGAATGTACATCAAGGAAACAGACAAGCAACATGGGGGAACCAGATTTACCTTTCCCATTGTTTGCTTATTCCCAAGTCTAACTCCCTTCATAGGCTGTATCACCAATTCCTACAATTGCTCTTGTTTTACACTATTGGCCTCTGCCTTCCTATATCCTCTTCCCTCTTAATTTTAACATGCTTAGGAAAAGCAAACCACCCTTAAGAAAATCCTAGGGGAAAGTCCTTATGCAGCTATGCAGTACATAAAGAGGAGCTTGTTTGCTCAGCTTATTGATGAGCAGAAACTTTGCCAAGCTGTAAAGAGCAGGACTGTTACTACTTGATTATGGACAGCTGCTTCACACTGTTACAAAAGGCAGTTTTGCTCCATGTTTGAATTTTGGCTGGTTTTTTCATAACTATTCTGTAAGTGCTTGTGAAAACCTCCAAAGCAACAGCTTAACAAATACTATTTACCATCCTTCTTTTCCTGTGGGAGTCATTGTTATGTTATCCTTACAGGTGTTTTCCTTATAGCAGCCTTAGCATGCAAAGTGGGGATTGGTGGCTCCACTGCATCATTTTCATTCTTCTTTTACTTGTAGTGTGATGTCAAGATTGTTCTGCTTTTCCTGCCTGGTGCCTTCTCTGATCTAACTTTCACTGCTAATAAGAGCCTTTCCACTCAATTCCTAGTGTGCTATAGAGGGATTTATTTTCAAAGGTGCCGAATTTCCTGTTGAATGTTACAGTGGATCTTCCTAGAAATCACTGTGATTAGATAGCACACTGTGACTTTGTTCCCCTATCAAATTTCCTTGGCATTAGAAAAGAGTGATGGAGTGCCAACATAAGCAAAAATACATGGGCAATTTCTTAGCTGGCGTCATCAAACAAGTTCATTCCCCCACACTAAATTCTTACAGAAGCTGAATTTCTAAGACATGGGATTTCTGCTACAAACTGAGGAAACTTTGATCTCCATTATTTCATCTGAAAGTGGCAGAAATATGAATTTTTCCAGGCCTCACATATGAGAGACACAAAAAGACACAAAGAGACTTCAGTGGAAGTGCAAAAGAGGAGACCATGAAATCAAAAGGAAAAGGAAAGGAGGAGAGGAGGCCCTTTGCAAGAACAGCTGGAGAAAGAAAAACCCTTTGGCTGCTGAGCTGGCTGCCTGTGTTGCTCTCCTCAGAGTCCATGCAGGTGCTGGGTCTGCTGGTGGGTTGTGACGTGCTGGCTGATGGCACAAGTGATGAATTACAGGCTGCAGCTGGCGCTGGCCAGTGACCTCCAGGTGGGAACGCTGCCCAAGGCAGGGATCCTTCAGTGGCCTCAGAGTGCAGTGCAGATGCACGTGGCACCAGGAGATGGATGAAATATATCCCAGCAGAGGTGTGAGGTATGCTGTGCTCCCACGCACAGACAGCGCCGCTCTGCTCCCCTCCAGGCTGGATACGGCACTTTCCTTCAGCAGGTTTATAAAGCACATCAGGAAGGAGGTCAGTACTATTCCTTATATCTTGCAGACTGAGAAAATGGGGCACAGGTGAACTAAATTACTAAGAACACCCAGGAAATGTCTGGCAAGGCCAGGAATGGAAGCCAGTTCTACTCTGATGCCTACATGTGGCTTTGCTACAACATTATCCATTCTGGCCTGTCGTATGTAAGAACAGACATTTTACAAGCAACCTTTCCTAACATGAGTTTTTTTTTTCTATTATTATTCCTCTTAAAATAATCCTGCCATTAAAACACAAGTGAATTCACAGGCATAAAACTCCATTTAAATAACATTATATTGACAGAACCTGACACAAAGCCTGGAAATTCAGAGTTATGGTTGGCATTCCCTGATGAATTTGAGTCACTGTGTCTTTTATTTTCCACATGAGCATTAGTGTCAGCCTTAAGTGTGGATTTCCTGACTTTTTCAGCCTGTGTCATAACCTTCACTTTATTTAAACACAGAATTTTTCCTGCAAATATCTACTGAATAGGTCACCAGAATTACAGTGTCATTTTACTGCTTCTAAAGTAGGACCTGGCAAATAAACTAAGAAACAACATAAATCTTGATCCAAAGGCCTAACCAAACCCAGTCCTAATTTTTCTGACTTTACAAAGAAGAAAAGAGATGGCTGTGAGTTTCTTTAAAAATAAAAAAAATAAATAATACATTTTTTTCTTTTTCTGTCCAGGAATAGAAGGAGAAATTAAAACACTAACAATAAGTCTTCCCGCATTGCCTTGCTCTGCTGTTGCAAAGGCAGGGAAGGCAGACAGTTCAGCCATGGTCATATATCTGAGCATAGGCAGTTTACCAGAAGAACTGCCAGCACTCCCATCAGTGCACGGAATTTTTGGCTATGATGAACCAGTTGTGTTCATCATACAGCTCCTAGTGCATGCAGAAGGGAGATGTACAGTCAATATGAGCAGTGGAGTAGTTTGCATGGGGGAGGAACACATGTATTTCACTGCCAGCATGCCCTGCTCTCCCTGCTACTCGACAGGCACACGTCCAGACACACAGCATCATTTGTCCCATGCCCAGGTGATGTGCTGGGTACATCTATGGAAGCAGACCAGTTCCATGAGACAAGGGCTAAAGATGCATGGTCACACTGACTGTCATGTGTGTCTGATGGAAAAGGGATGAAGGACAGTGAGGACAACACCAGCAGAGAGTATCTGCCTCAGGAGCCCTCCAGCTCCATCTCTGATGGACCTGGGAAAGAAGGCCAGGCTGCAGGTTGGATATTTGGTCCTGCAAAGCCAAATCTGAATCCATAAACAGAAATGATCCGCTCACCAGCCCTATGGCAGACCACTAGTATTATCTGTACTTTCAATCTCCCTCATGCCAAATCCCCCAGTTTGGACATTTGGTATATATTCCACCAATTAAAAGTACACATGTGCTGGGGCTGCTTGGCTGAACAGGACTGAAGGCATCAACAGAGCTTTGCTTACTTAGAACTCCACTGAGCCCTGGCCCAAATCTGCACTGACCCAGAATATAAGCTTCCCTCTCTGTGCTAGCCAATAATCTGGTGCTATTTCAGTTTATCAGAATTTTTCTTGTTGCTTAATTCTTAAAAATATGGCTCTAGTAAGTAACTGAGTGGAAGAACACTGGGAAGATTGTAACTTTGTCTCAGACATAGCATGGTATTTTAAAATAAAATACTAGATAAAGGTTCTTTCTATCACTTACGCAATTTCCAAAGCCTGTCTGAGAAACTACAGAAGAGGGCCCAGTTCATTCTCTTTAAGATAGAAAATAAGACAAGTCCTTATCACATATTTTACAAAGAAGCTCACTATATACTGTGGCTCATTTAAGACTTGATAGTGAAGTTGCAAAATTGAGATCAAAGTAGTTTTCAAAAACATCATCTCCTTCTTTTAAGTAGAATCTGTAGATTATGCAGTGTTTCCTGGGTACACATAAACAACCGGCTTCATGAAACCTCATCATTTAGTTGTCTTGAGACAATGGTACATTCTTACAAAACTCGTCTGTGACAACTCGTTATTATAGCAGAAAGCTAAACTAACACGTCCTTAGGCCTAATCACTGAAAGGTCTATTCTCAGTTTAGGATCACATGCTGCCTAACACAGAGAAAAAATAACTCTGTAAGGCCAAAGAGAAAAACACATCTCAGGCTAAGGACAGTATAGAATTGGACTTCTGCATGTCTTCAGCACATCCCATTAGGCCCATTTGTGGGTCTATTAACATGATCCAAAACTCAAAAGAGGCCAAACACTTTGTGTCTCAGTTGTTCTGGCACTAGAGCAGTCCCTGTGGTTTGCAGCCACACTTGTCTCCTCCGCGCCAGAAATGTGCAGCGCAGAGCTGGCCCAGCACTGCTGACAACTGTGAGAAGTTTGAGGGAATGAGCAGCCAAAGCCAGAACCATGCATGAAGCTCACTTTTGCAACATCTCAAGACTTTCTTCTGGACCAAGCCAGGGATCTCAGTGCCTCACTCCCATTATTTAGGGAGAAGGCAAGCATCTGATTTCCCTGTGGGTATAAACTCTTCTCCAGGACAGCTAACGTAGGACTTATCAACCTCACATCTATGTCAATACTTAAGCACAACTGTGAAAAGTCTTTTCTTCTGCTGTGTCCCTCTTTTTAATAAGAACAAACAATTAAAAAGGGATAAGATTGTAATTTCCAGGATTGCTTTTGCAGTATCAATATATAAATACATACAGAATCAAGCCGAGCACTGAACTCCTTACACTGAGGTCTCAAAGATGGAGCAAGGAGAGGAAAAAAAAAAAAGGTCATTTTCCCTCTGGAACAATGCAGAGAGCCATGTGAGCACAGCTGTGGCTTCCACTTGAACACAGCAGGCTCAAGCAGGGAGATTGTGGCAGGAGCCTGCCTGGCATCCTTACCTTGAAATGCTGCCTTGAAACATCATATTTGGGGTCAGTCAGGTGTACAGGATGGGGAGCCACCATCTGAGAAGCAGAAAACACCTGCCAGTCTTCATACCACCTGTGGGAGTGGGTGGGAACAGAGTCCAGCAGTGCAGCCCCAGCCCCAGTGCCAGGTGCCCCAAGCACCCGCACAGCTGGAGAGCTCTCCTCCCACATCAAGAGACCCTTTGGTACCCAGTCACGGAGACTCCAAGCCAAAGGCTCTCATCTGGGAAAAGAAAAATGTCAGAAGGTTTTTAATCTGAAGGATAGTCTTTTCCTCCATACGTAATGTTGCGAAATCCAGTTTCATGCTTTTGCGATTAGTAACTCAACTGCAGCGCTTGTTCCTAAAATTACATCGGAAAGACTTCAGGGCACTAGGCATGAACATGTGTGTTAGAACATAGAGGCTGTTCCCAAAAAGGTTAAAAAAAAAATATCCATTTTTTCTCAAATCCAGAAACTTTGACATCACATGTATGCAAAAAATATTAAGTGAAATGCCAAAAGTAACAGTTTCAATTGGATTTCATTACTCTGTGATGAGGTTGTCCTCTGTTATTTTTGGTATAGCTCTTAATGAGCTGAGCAACTATGCCAGTCTAATAAAGATTTGCTTAAGGTCTTTCTTCAATTTATAAAATATAGTTTTAAATAAATCACAATTTATTCTGACTAAGGAGTAACATAAAAGACTCTGTTACAGAACAGAAGTTTCCTTTTGTGTTCATAAGATGGTTGTGTTGGTGATCTCCCTAGAATCCCTTTTTTCCCCTTTTTTTTTTCCTCTCTCTGGATTCCCACCAAGCATGAACTCTTCTTTTAATGGTCTGGAACTAGAAGTTTCATGAGGTGGAGTTGAAAAAAATGGGAGAGAGGAAAAATAATTTCACACTTAATACCTGATAGGGTGGGTCACTTTTGCAGAATGGAATATAATTTATTTTAATTTCTTCACTGAATAAAATACATTTGCCCCATGTTCCTTACACCTCATTCAGACATGAATGTCTCCTTTATTCACATACTCTGAAGAAAGATGTCTTCACATTGGAAAAGACTATGGTTAGTCAAATAATGAGTATGAAATTGCTTAACAAAAATGGCATATTTCATAACAGAAAAGAGAAATCAAAAAGACTTCTCCATGTCTCTGCATGAATTCTTTGTCTAAATGAGTGCCACATGTCATTGCTTCTCATGGAGAGAGGGGATTTTTTCTTTCTGAATCTCACATATGGTACACAGTCTAAATCAGATGGAGATAAATATTCAAGCAAACTATGCACAGTTTTGTCATGTGGGCTCTTAGGATACTAATGCTGCCTGTTTATCAGAAAAAGTAATTAAAATAAAAAAAAAGCAGAAAATACCCAGTTTAAGGCAACTAGGCCCTCTCTTTCCAGTGGGATTATCAGTGGTAAAAACTAATCTTGTTAAAGCATCATTTAATTTCCCCTTCAAATGCTTTTCCACATGCTCCAATTGATAGGCACTGTGAGACTTGAAAATCTATAAAGGGTTTATTTTCAATACTTCAGAAATCTCATCATTCTCAAGGTTCTGATGGAATGATGCTACTCTCCAACTGAAGCCTTGGGTGCTAGACCTCGAGCATAAAAGACAGCAAGATTAGGTCCCAAGCATCCTGGTTTACCTGAAGAGATTCTTCATAGAGTCCTGTGTTCTCAATGGGCCAAAATTCCTTGTTTAAAATAAAGAATGTTAGTAAAGGGGAAGAATGTTAGTTTTTTTAAAATCAGTATCAGCAAGGCTATATAACTAAGAGCATAGTACCTTAATATACTTGTTAGCAATGACATTATATATCTTCTTAAAATAAAATTCATTTTGATAATCCTTCAGAGCTAACCATACAGGAAAATCTCAAACAACAACAAAACTCCTAGAATAATCACCTCTTGTTTAATAAATTACTTTTTCTACTTCCCCTGCCTTTCAGTCTTCCAGGAATAGCCTGGCATATACTCAGGTGTCTGTTATAAATGGAGATTAATAAAGCTTATGTTTTAAAGGAGTTTAATAAAGTACAGAACGAATTAAACCAGAAGTAGCACAACAAAAAGCCTATTAGTAGTGCTATACCAGGGCCCTCTTAAAGGCACATAGCTTTGGTGTATTCCAAGCATCATCTTGCCCAGTACCTTGAACAGGATGTGGGTTGAGACAGTTTCACAATGTGTCTGGTTTTCAGTTAACCAGTTGTTAATTTCTGGGTTAGTTTTCACTGAAATTGTCAAATGATCATTGCTCCAAATTTGATTTCTAGAATACTTTATTCCCTTATTAGATGTGTATTTTGGGGCATATGATACACACTGGGTTTTGTTTGATCTACCTTTAGAAAGTCAGTTAGTAGGTATAATTATTCTAATAATAACCTTCACAGTGAGAAAATGTTTCTGCCCTAGTGCTGCTTATACCCCCTTGGAGCACCCAAAATTATCCCTTTTACCATGATAGTGCAATATTCCTTTCAAGTTAACAATTATTTTTATTTTGGGAGCCAAAGAAGAAAGTAGGATGTAGGATAATTTTCAAGATCATTTTAATTATCTCTTAATATTTAGAGCACTTTACGGAATTTGAGATGAGAAAAAATTACATGTATCAAAATGCTGAGCTCCTTGGTTTGCATTTTCAAGAAGATGAATACATTTATTACAATTTAATTAAAGGTCAAAACATCAAAAGATAGAAAATAACTTTTTAATATGAGTAATTATTCACAAATAGGAAGAATCACGTGAAGCAAGCAAGGGGAATTACGTCCATATCATACAGCTAATTTTCCAACTCAGCAAAAAAGTACCTCATGTAGCCACAGCAGTGTTAAGTTAGCTGGCTATTTACAGTTAGGTATCTGGGGCTAAACCCACAAAGGGGTGTAGGTATGGTGTCTCTTCCTTTTGCCTCAGTAAACTAAGGCAAGCATTAAACCCACTGTAATGACAAGTCTGACTTAGCCTTACATCCCTCCTCAACCCAAAAGCACTGAATTAGACACTTTTGGGAAACAGGTCTTTGGTATCTTGCACTAGGCACATATGCTTTCTGTCTTTGTGTTCATCTCCTGGTTTCAGCTGGGATAGAATCAATTTTATTCTTCATAGCTGGTACAGTGCTGCACTTCTTGGATTCAGGTTGAGAATAATGTTAATAACACACATGTTTTGGTTGTTGCTAAGCAGTGCTTACTCCAAGTTAAAGACTTTCCAGTTTCCCATGCCCTGCCAGCGAGCAGGTGCACAAGAAGCCAGGAGAGAGCAGGGCCAGGACAGCTGGCCTGAACTGGCCAAAGGGATATTCCATGCCATAGAGCATCACCCTCAGTGTAAGAACTGGGGGGTGTTGGCTGGGGCAGGGGGGTGATCTGTGATGGGGGACAGGCTGAGCATCTGTCAGCAGGTGGTGAGCAACTGTTTTTTATCTCAACACAAGTCTCACTGATTTATTTTGTTTCCAGTTCTCCACCCTATCCACAGAGAAGGGGCAGGGAGTGAACAAGTGGCTATGTGGTACTTAGTTGCTAGCTGGGTTTAATCCACAACAGTGCACAACAGGCTTATGATTTGTCTTGAATCACAGCTGGAAGAAACATCAGCACAACCCATTTTATACACAAAAACCTAAGAAGCAGGCTCTCTTCTTGTGTGCTAAGATAAATCCTAACTTGAAGCGTGGTGTTTTTCACACCTCTTGAAGCTGGGACACTGAACAGTCCAGCATACAAAACACCTAAGTGATAGTGAGAAAGAAAAAGCAAATCAATGCATTACCTGTGGCATGAGGGGAAGGGCAGTCTTGCTGGGAGAGGAAAGATGAGGATGATGCCCAGAGAAACTTACATAATACAAATTTCTATCCTGTTAGGTTTGCACACAGAGAAAAATACATACCTACTTTTTCTTAAACTTCACCTCTCCCCTTGGAGGCTCTTCTCAACTCTCTTTTGAACTCTGAGGATTTTTCCACTCTCTGATATCTCATGTTTTTAGTACCCTTCCCTCAGCCTCTCTGGACTTCACTCCCTCTCCCTCTCCCTCTAATCACTGTGCTGTTTAAATGAGATAGACCAGCCACTTCTCCTGGTTGTCCCCTTCTTTCTTCCTCTCCCCCAATCCTCTTAACCTGAAGCAGGATATCCAGCTCAGTCACACTCCAACCCAGATCTTTACATGACTACAGCACACAACTACAGACCAACTGTGATCTGTTAGATAGTGTATACTAAATTCTTTGGCTTTTTAGGGTCAAACTTTTACTGAAATAACACTTTCAGCAAAAACACTAATACTTGAAATCATTTGTGCCAGGAAAATAAAGACCATGTTCTGCTGTGATTTCTTCTTTCAACAAATAAAATTACAGCATGATAGGAAATAGGCTGGAAGAGATGTCAAAACACTATTGGAAGGGGTATCAAAAAACTCTCCTCAACACAAACTAGAATCAATTTCAGTTCAGCTAATCCTGATGTTTAATCTTCAGTACAGCAATACTGCAGCCTTCCTCAACTATATCTTTAAGGCTTCAGTTATCTTTACAACTGGGAAGTTATTCTGAATATATTCTTTAAATCACTCTTAATTAATCAGTGATTTAATCACTTTAAAACACTTAAATGCACAGTTTATCCTTTTCCCTTCTTTCTACCTCTTACATGTTTGAATACTGTCATTGTACTCCCAAGTCTCACTTTCCAGATAAAGTCAGTTTTTCCAGTCTTTTCCATATCTCAGACTTCCTAGCCTAGTCTGGATCCTTCTCAACTTTTCTATATCTTTCTTGGTATCCAGTACCCAAAATAGTCACAACGCTCCAGCTGAGGCTTTGAGAGAAGAAAGATGAAGTGGCAGAATTACTTCAAATAAGCCCACCAAAAGAAACATGACTAATTTCACATTTAGTGTGGGTCCTGGTGAGTGAGGTGGCACAATTAAAGTAACATTTCCAAAAGCTCAACTCCATATTTTCCAACAATCGTAGAAGATTCAGCACTTTTTGAAAAGCAGAGCCTCCAAATGCATGTGAACAGTATAATGTAGAATCAAACTGTCATTTGCTATGAATATCCCTGAGTTAGGAATGGCCAAAGGCTGATGTCAGCTTTTATATCTGATACTACTAATCACTGAATGCACTCCTATAATTTTTAGTTGGAGGACGAATTGAAGTCTTGATTCTGCAAAAGACTGTATATACCATCTAAGCCATATTTCTGTGTAGTATTATGGGGTCCTCTGCAACTGGGTTATTTGTTGTTTGCACAAAACCAGATGCCTTTATAAAGGCTGGAGGAAAGACAGAAAAAATTGGGGGGTTCCCAGAAGTATTAAACCTTTTTACTTTGGATATCATTTTAGCCAGAAATAGTTCTCATAGGCAAAAAAACATTTTCTCTTTGTCTAACACTTTCCAAAATGGAATAAAACCTTTAAATGGGATTAAAGTTTTTATACCATGGTATTCTACAAGGTTTTAAATTATAGGTTCCTGATTCTTCCATCCCTAAACAGTAGCCAAATATAATAATGTAGGGAATATAATGCCAGTTTAGCAGGTTTGGAAATAATGTTGTTGTGTTTCTTAATACAGAGCACTTTCACATGCTCCCTGCAGTGAGACTTTCAAGAATGGTGATGTGGCAATGTATGGTTGGCAAGGTATACTCCATGACAACGGTTAATTAGTAAATAAATGATCCCAGGTCCATTTCCACTGAGTTCCAGTTGTAATAGCACAGTATGCAGGTTTAAGCTCCAAGCTGACTAATTCTAATAGTTATAAATGAAATGTTGCTTTGCTTTGATATATGCTTTAATTTTCTCCATTGACAAGCAACAGATCCAAGAGCCAGATGTAGTTCTGGCCTCCAGCACAGCGTCTCTAAACTGCAGGAACAGCTTATGAATGTGTTGGGATGGTAAAACAATGAACCAGTTTACAATCTGTTTTAGAGAACAAAATAAGATATTTAATCACAGATCTTCATAAGGAGCCCAGACTCTTCCCATGCACCATGCTGTAAACCTACATGGGAAGGCTCCTGTACCCTGGTCCTAACATCAGGAATAAGAAAAGAGACAACAGTAGCTCACACAGAGACTGCATCATATGGTCATTTCTGGCAATTTCTAGGAATTAAAGGTTTCCTCTCCAACTTTGCCTTAAGGCAGAACAGGAGCACTCAAATGGCAAGTTACAAGTGGGAGGCAATTCAGGAAGCTGCTGCTTTTCAGAAACAGACACAGATCTCTTAACACAACAGGATGGAAGAATTCTTCAGGCACAATTCACTGGACACTGACACCATATTTTCATGCCTGCAGTGATGGTGAATGGATGCTCTCATCTCACCAAGTGGGCATAAGCTCAGGAAGAGAGGCTCACCTGACCTTCTGGGATCAGAAGTTTCCATTGAGGTCGCTGCCCCACTAGGAGCTCTCTGCTTCACCTGGGCAAGCCATCAACACTCACCTCACCCAGCAGGACCTCTCTGTCCCTCTCTCTCCACTCCCTCCATTCTCCATGGGAGAACTACCTTTGGTACCATGCTGACACAAAACCATGTTGGGTACAATGCTGACAAGTCTTCTCTTTTATTAACTTAAAGAGCAAAATCTCTTGCAACTTATAAATGAAGGAAGTAGCTATTGGCCTTTTTTAAAATTGTTAAGCACACTATCTAGGTCAATCGAGTTTCATCATAGAATCTAGGTCAAGATTTTCACATGCTGAGGGAATTCATGTGTCTCTTTCCTGTCTTGTTTCTCCGGTCCCTAATTAGGGAGAAATTTATGCTTCAGCTTTAGGATACTTCTGCTGAATTCAACAGCAGCAAGGTACAAATGCCCTAAAAAAGCAGACTTTTGCATGTTCACTGAGCCACTTGTTTGGTCAGATCCACATGCTGAACTTTGCTACAATTTTCAAATTAAATAGAACTTAATAAGAGGGAGAACAAATTTTCTGCTGCTCTACATCAGCAAATACCAAGAAACTTAATGAAGATTCACACCCACTGTGAATCTGAATGCAAACACTTAATTTTCTACATGTACAAGTCTGGAGGTTGTCTGAAAAATAAGATCCCCCTACATTCATACACAGAACTTCTGTTGGTGTCAGTGGGAAGCCTGGGATAGTATAAATATTTTACACACATGCTGGTATATCCTGTGTCAGCAGAAGAAACTGTTTGTTTAATTTAAAGTAAATGCATGTAGTGGGTCACATCCTCAACCTGACTACACTTCTCTGCCAGAACCATGTCACCTTCTGATGCTGAAAGACTGCACAAGTCTTTGGATGCACAAAGAAGCTCGAGGACATTTTAAGTTTCATAGTATAAAAATCATTGCCATGGGGTATTAGAAAATATATAAGACAATAACTTAGACATTCTATAGTCTGCTTAACATGAAATAGAACCTCATGATCATACAGTCACATTCCTGTACTTCTCCAAAAAGGCTATTTTTAGGATGGGGTAAATTTAATACTCAATAAATGTTTTCCATAAAAGATGTAAATGTAGAGTAAATCTTATTGTTAGAAAGTCACTTAGCTAATATTCTGGCTCTCACCAGCTACTACTATTCTGAAAAATGTGAAAAATCTACCTGTTCCTATATTTTCTACTATTTATTGCTGTTGAACTTTCTAATAACATATAGTGACAGCATGTTTACCCCCTCTTATACTAAGGTGAGCTGAGCAAATGTGGGGTTTTTTAAAGTACATTTTGTGATTTTTAGTGGGCAATTTCATTGAAAAAGTTTGTCTCATATGCCACAGTTTCTTAAAAAACACTTGAAAAAATAAAGTCTTAGCCAAACTTCTCTGAAGTTCATTGCACCAAAAATCCGACCAGCTACTTCGAAAGATCTGTTTGAAAAACCCAATGGTCAAAATCTCTTTCCCTTGGGATTTTAAATTTTCACTATAATTGCAAATATACAGTGAAATATATAATGGAAAATATATAGTGGTACTTTTCTGCATCCCTGCTTCATCTGTGAGAAAAGCAGGTACAAAAAAAAGTAAAATAGTAGAACTGGACACAACATTGCTAGAGCAGCACTCCACCACCATACACAGAGGTAACACAGCCTCTCATTTCCCAGTCACACAACACCATTCACATACTGTGATTTATCTCTTGTAGACAAACATCAACATGAGAACTCATAGAAAAACAACTTCTTTTACAATCTTACTTCTTTTCTAGACAGACTACTCAGCCTCTGCCTTTCTCCAAGAATGAAGTATCTTTCTTAATGTATGACCTTAAGTACAGCTAAAAAAAATAATATGACTTATGTTTATAATTCCTCATTCCCATTTTTTTATTGTCTTTCTTTTTTTTTTTGTCATCCACAGTTAATCTTAACATCAAATTCATGGGGTTCCTTGCAAACCATTGATGAAATTGGTAATGTTAATGAACTTCCGTGAGAACTTCTCCTGCACTGATGATTGCTCATTTCAAGTTATGTCTAATGTAGGTTGTCTATTTCTCATTTGGGTAATACAGAATCATACAATCCAGTCTGGAGAACCATACCAGTGAATTTATCCACCTTTCTGTGTATTACAACATCATTGATCCAAATTGTGTAAGGAGTTCTGCTGAAGTCAGGCAGGAAACCCACTCCCTGGCAGCTTCTGCATTGCATCTTTGCAGCATAGCTTTTTTTCCCACCAGATGTTGCTGCACCATTCCAGGATGATCCAGAATTGATCCCACCATGGTCTAATTCTGAAATTATCCCAAGCAGAATAAAAGTCTGACTTCCAAGGTCCTGATGTAATGGCTGAATTATAGCTAAAACACCAAACTCCTCCTCTGCAGGTACAAATTACTGGCCTCAGAGTGCCCTTCTAAAATTTTTGAATCCATGAATTTCACACACACAGTTAAGAGCACTGAAACATTCTGGCTTCCCTACACCTTGAAAAATGGTTACTGAGCACCTGAGCCTTATTTTGAGTTTTAAAGCATGAAGGAAGGAACAGAAATGTGGATAAAATTATGTGAGACTTTCATTTTGCAGTCAGAAATTCACTCTCTTTTTCAGTGTTCAGGGAGTCTTGACAGCTCCCTGTGAGTATATACCTATTTAAGAGCAAAACATCAATCAGAATGGAATAAATAGACTAACAAGTCCTCATCACATCTGACTTTAAGATCTGCCCAGGCTCTCTGAAAATTGTCTGTGTCCAGTGACCATCTCCTCATGGTTGGTCCTGGCAGCGGCCGATAAGGAGGGAGGATCCAGTTTGTGGGGATTTTGGGTGGGTTTTTTTAACTCCCCATTACAGTTCCAGTTCCAGCACACTGTGACTGCAGAGACAGGGCTTCTGCAGGCACACAGGAGGGGCAAGGCACCCCTGGAGATGAGCCTGGCACCAGCTAGCCAAGTCCAGCACATGCGCCAGTTGCAGGCAGCCCAGAAAGTCACTGTGGCACGGTGGCACCATGGCAAAGTTTCCCTGGGCAGCACAGGGGGTGATGGCACGGAGAGAGAGGCTGCCAGGGCAGAAAGAAGGAGGTTTGGCTCCTTTTATTGCCAGACCCATGGGAATTGCCCTGGGCTCCTGCCTTCTTCCTCCCCCACCACCATCTTGGCAGCCCCCCCACGTGCTGTCAGGCACAAGCAAACTTTCCATTAGTCAGAGGAAAAGCATCCAGAAGTACTTGCTATGGATTTATTCAGTAGAGCTTTAACCATATTTTGAAATGCGAGATCAATGGCACTGTATATATACCATTATTTTTTACACGGAACAAATTCATTTTCACACTTGGCATGCAATTAAACACCAGAGTCATGAAGAAGCTTCTAAAGGCCAGCACATTTTATCCTGTGAGAGCACTGCACAGCTACCCCCTAATAAGATGTAATATAGACCACAGCAAGGCACGTGATAGTTTGATTAAAGTGAACACCATGGCCAATAAACAAAGTGCTTAAAACTGTAAATATTACCTAAGCTGAGAACATGGGGGGGGGGAAAAAAAAAAAAAACAAAAACACAGAAAACAGATCTGACAAGTCCTTGAACAATGTTTCAGCTTCTCATGGCTTGAAATAATTTTCTCATGTTGGGACTGTTGTTTGCTCTGAAGTGATTCTTATGTGAGGGCAAATTCACTGTAACCTTTCCCACACGCCTGCTCCGCAGCATGTACGTGGCTTAAAGAGAAACTCCCACCCTCTGGAAAGCTCACCAGCACACGACCATTAACTGCAAATTTCCTGCACCTTCTTCCTCTGTCTTTTCATTTGTCTCCTCAGAGGTGCTAATTATCTGCTCTAGTCGTGTCCAAAAGCAAGCTGCCTCCTCTTGCAAGCCGATTTTCTGTCCACATCTGAACTTCCAGAGAGAGCTGCAGGAACAGGGGCTGCATTTCACCCATAGGGATGCATTGACATAGTGATCCTTGCTCTCTGCTCTTATTCCACCCAGCTAGGCATGAGCCAGCTGCATCCCAAAAGTCATATGGCTCTGTAAGCCCAGGACTGAGCCAGGACAAGCCTGCCATGTGGCACTGCTGTGCCTGGAGTGTAGGAAAGCAAATTCACATATTTTATGCCTAACATGGCCTAAGCATAAGTATCAGGGGTTTCTCAAGATCTTGACCTATAAGGGGCACTGGAGATGCGTGGTCTGTTGACCTGCTGGGGCCCATTTCCCTGGGAGGGCTCAGCTTGTCCCCTGCAATGAGGCTCATGAGGGATCAGTTGTGCCATGTTCATTGACCCACCCCTATACAGTCTGGGACAACTTCCCACCACAGAGGTAGACAGAAGTTGTATTACCCCACAAAGCTGTTGAATTGCACTTTTGCATAAAGTGTGCAAGGTTCTGTTCATCCTCACCCTGAGGACTCCCACTTCAGGCTGAGACAATCTGGCAGTGTGGTCTGAAAGCTCTAGGGCTTAAGGAAATCTTCTGAAATAGCTTTCTTCTGTTCTGAATTTATTCTCCCCAACACAATCAGGTTTTTTCATCCCCATCCTCATTCTCTCTCTCCCTGCACCTAAAGTGGCTCCTTCCCTCTGGCTTCTAAGAGCTCCCCTTTCCAAGCTATATTTTATCAGAGCAGTCTCAGTTTTGGCACACTTTCTTTTGGGCTCAGCTGGCTGATGTCTTCCCATCCCATGCATTCCTCAGGTCAAAGGTATACCCTAAAATGTACTCACTCCCTCTAACCCAAGGGAAGCAATGGAAATTGTCAGATTTGAGGACAGCAGCTGGATCGGTGAAGACAGCCAAGACTGTAGAGTCCACATGATTAATTTCAGGGAGGTACTTATTGAAATCATGTTAGCTAAAAAAAAAAAAAAAAAAAAAAACCAAAAAAAAAAAAAACAAGGCAGGAGAGGAGCTCAAAATTTGGACTGAGATTCATTGCAGTTGCTATTTTTATTGAAGTAGTTTGCCCATCCCGGGTGGATTTGTGTTATCACAATCATTTCTATGCTGGCAACAGCCTGCAATGTCAGAAGCACAGAAGTATGATTTCACTGCAGCACTAAGCCAGGGGAGAATCTGACCATGAAGGAACAAGCTCTGATGGGAATGTGAATAGTTTAAGAACCCACAAATATAGTTTTGTGAACTAATTTCTTTTTCCTGAAGTGTTCCTTCTCCCCACTTCCAGTCCACTTCTAGTATCACATCCCATGGCCACCTCTTTTGTGCTTTAGTCTTGGAAGAGGGGGCTTGGTGGTGAATTGCTCTGGGGACAACAAAACAGATAGCAGAAAGGGAATATTTTTACTCTCAGTCTTCAGACAACTGTACTGTAATCTTTTCATTTTAATGAGTGAAATAATATAATAAAATCTAACACTCTATATAGCCAAGATTCCTGCTGCAGAATCTCACCTATGGTGAAGTGTTTTACCCTTGAGAAATAAATAGCAAACCTTCCATAAATTAATTTATGCTTAAGGAGCGTGGATGGAAGCAGTACAAGGCAGCAGAAAACTTATGGAAAATGTGTGTCTCCTGCAATCAGTTTTCCTAGAAGGAAGATCTCCTGAGGCAGCAGAAGCAAAATTGAAAGTCTTGGGTATTGCTGGAAATAGGGATTTTATTTCAGCATTCAAGAAATTGGTTTTCACTAAAGGAAACATAACTCCTGTGTAACCTGATGATGATGATGTATAAATTATCTGTGCCCCATAGACCATTTAAAAAACAAAACCTGACTTCTTTTGGTTGATTTCACTTTTCCTGGTGCTGCAAACACAAGTGTCAACTTACATGAAGCGGAAAAGGTGTTTAGTGGTCAGGAAACATGTCCTTTTTAGTGCACAGGGAATGCAACTCCCAGATAGAAATAGCCCACCAAAAAGAAAAAAGAAACTTCATGATTTATTATTCTGGTTTACAAGCATGACAACTGTTACCTTTTGTAAAAAATATCACCATTACATCTTCGCAGAAACCCGTAAACACCGAAGAACAAAAAGCAAGGTTTTTCTGCCTCACAACAGCAAAGTAACTTAAAGAGTCAATTGAAATAAAAAGCCCCATAAAGCCATTTTTTCCAAAAATCTGTGGGTAGGTGCTGTGTTCACATTACAGATGAGGCACCTTCTTACCATGACCAGCCTCAGCACAGCTCCTCTCGAAGTGACACTGTTATGTGTGGTGACACAAACTGTCAGGTCCTGCACTTGACCACAGGAGAAGTTTTATCCAGTGTGGTGCTTAAAGCAGCAATGGCAGACAGCAATCCACAGCAGAAGCAGCCCTTGCACCAGGGCCTTCACAAGCAGAGCACAGCTTAACCTAAGAGCTAACAGGGATGTCTCTAAACCAATCCAAACTGCAAAATATCAGGAGGTCCTACAGTACAGCACCAAACAGCTCGAGGACTTCCACAGGCAGCTGTCAGGAATACTCAGCATGGAAAGCCTTGAGACAGAGGGCTGAAGCAGGTGAATTCCCTCCTAGCTCTATTCTCCTGCTGTTTTTCTTCAATAGGATACAGGGAAATTTTTTACCACTACTAAATGTATGTCACAGAGTCAATGTATGTACTGCAGAGTACGGGTTTTTTTGTGTTACTATCTTTAGAATTATGAAATAGCGCTATAAAAGACAAATACACCCTTTAAATGTTATATGTGCCACCAATACCTTGGGATATTGAAGTTTATCTTGAAATCATGAAAAGGGACTATAAATGACAACCAAAAATCCAGTTTTGACTTCTTGACAGTTGCCATTCACTGTGTAAAGGCATGTAACACAATGATGAACAAAACAGTGAATGGAATACCACTCACCACAAGCTTTCATTCACAACATTCACAGATCTCTTCTAAAATAACAGCAGATGTAACTTGACAGAGTCATATGTCTCCAATACTGTGCGAAAAGCAAAGCATTTTTTGTAGATGAAATAGAATAGAATGGTCCTGCCAAAAATTTGGGGTACACAATGTAAAACTTCATGCCCAGAATGGACATTCACTTCACTTCATTGAGATCTACTCCATTTCATGAGTTAGTGTTAAGTGCTATTAAAGCAGCTGCTGAGTACAAAAGTAAGCTGATGGACCAGACAAACTTTGGTGTCCAAGAAAGAAGGAGGACTTTTTTTAACATAGGTCACATTTGCATTACATCAACAGTAGTCACCCATCAAATCCCAGATAATATTATTTGGGAACATGTCAGAGCTACTATAATAATACAAATATTTAGGTCTCATTGGGAATACACTAAACACACAGTAAACCATTCCAAGTACAAAAACAATGTGGGCAGTTTTCTGGCTTTATCAAAACTAACATGAAAATATGGAACTGAACAACAACAACAAAAAAAAGGCAGCAACAAATCTGGTTAAACAACTTCACATCAAATATGTTAATAATCTCAAGTCATTGAGTACATTAACCCATCTACTCCTCTCCTAATGTTTCCTGTTGCATAATGGTGAATTCTCACAAAACTACAAGAGTCACCTACAGAACATGGTTACAAAGCCATTCCCAATGAAGAGCACAAGTACAGCCTGACTTGCAAACAGCAAGGCAACGTAATAACAGGGTAGTGGAGAAGGTGCAAAAAGTTCTTGTCTCTTATGACTGCTGTGTCTTTTTAATTTAGCAAATTATATTTCATATATATGTGGCAGGAAGAATGTAGGTGGCTTTGTTGACCCTGGCTGATCTGAGGACCCAGGTGTTTCTGATAACAGCAGAATCCTTTTGTCCTCATAACATTTCATGTCTCTTGCTTCAATATCTAGTTTCTCACTAAACATTTGCCTTGCAATTGATCCCAAGGGTGCAGAGCAGTGGGATCCCTCATGACAGCAGCTGTAAATGTGCAGAGGGTTAGCTGTATTACCCCTGGGTGCAATTTCCCCTAACTCTGCTGTTCTCCATTCTCTTAAATAAAAATCAGAGACTGATGGCTTCTTGAGAGGCATCATCCTTCCTTGATACACTCAGCCATAGGGAGATAAAAACAAGTTTCTCACTGCAATGATAACAGGAATCAGAACAGTGGGACTCACTTTGAGTAGACAGCTTGTTTTTAACACAAAATTAGCTCGAGGACTTTAAAAGGGCTAAGAGAGAGAACAAATATTGAACTATATTACTACACTGTTTCTCAAGATGAAGTTACTACTAGTGGTACTATTAGAAGAGAAAGGGGAGAAGAAAAAGGCTGATTGTATTTTAATAAAGGAAATGTGATAAAAAGCACATTCACAAGAGGCAGAAAAACAAAAAGCCTGCAAATCTTTGTTTCTTTCAGTGAACATATAGTCAAAGATAATCATGGTTCTTTTACTGACTCTTCACTGCACACTGCCTTTGTTATCTCCTCCTGCTCTTGCAAAGGTTTTTCTCTTCCCTTTCTCGGCAGCTGTTGCCACAGGCAAAATCAGCATCTTCTTCATCATTTGTAGGAAATTACAGTGCTAGACATCACTCCATTCACAAATTGTGGCTCCACAATGACTACAACAATGTGAAGCCTGAGCGGCCTAACAGGTTTTAATTTACATCAGGTAACTGGATTTGCACTTGTGCCAATGGGAACAGTACCTGGCCCAGAGAGCCAAGCCATAAACAGGTGGGAAGAAGTTTGGAGAGAGTTCATCACCAGGGATGTGAGAAAAGTGCGCGTGAAAAGAGTTTAGTCAGCAGTCAGCTGTAATTTTTTTTTTTACTTTTTTTTTTTTTTACCACAATGGGTTTATCCAAGAGCCCTGTAGACAATAATCTGGGTACATTACGCAACCCTGTCTACTACAGCATTAAAAGGCAGGTGTATTCAGAGACGCACACACAGAGATCATTCACAATCTCTGAATCACAAAGATATTTCTGCTGGCTCTTTGCTCTGCCACCTGTACACTCACCATTAAGTCAGAGACCAGACCCGCCAGTCGATTGTACAAGCTCAGAAAATCAAAGCCAGGCAGACGATGGCGTGGGAGGCTGAGCATGAATTGTTGCAGGGCTCTGACTAACGCTGCGGCAGGGAAGCGCGCAGGAAGCTGTGCAGAGCCAGGAAGGACACTGCCCCGGTGCTTCCTTTCTGCCACTTCAAAAATATCCACCAACAGACCTCTTCTAAAAAAAAAAAAGTGCTGTGGACACAACCTGACGTTAGCTCTTGGCCTTTGCCTCATATTATCTTACTGAAAAATAGAAGGAAAGTACTGCAAGTAGTTAATAGCTTCTCTTAAACAGGATGCTGAGGATAATGATTACAAGGCACTCTGTAGAAAAAGACTTTGAAACATCCAAGCTCTGGACATGACTATAGTTTGTACAAGTCCTTGTTACTGCTTTGTGAACACAGAACAAAGTGTTTTCTTTCACTTACTCCCTTCCTGGGCACTCTTCATGTACTCCCTCTCCACAGAGTGTTTTAAAAGAGAATGTCAAACAACGACAACAACAACCAAGTCATTCTGGTTACACCATGCACTGTTATTTATATTGCCTTTAGTTTTGGAGTTTGCAGGGGTTGTGTTATCGAAAACTCAGAGTCATGCTGAAATCTAGGCTTGACACAGAGCTACCAAAATGATCTCTGACCCTGAGTGAGGCACTTGATCTCCCAGTGCTTCGATTAGTCGTGTCATAAAACTGGGTAGAAAACAGCACCCCAATGAAATACAGATGGTTCCTCAGAGACGAAGCTACCTTCCACAAATTACAAATGCAAGGGCAAGCACAAAAAAGGATCTCAGATTTTCTTCCCTCATTTTGGTAGGTGCTTTGCTAAAATCCTGCATAGCTGTACATTTATCCTAGTAGTATCAGAATATTGAGCTTACACACAGAGATGTATGTTGATTCACAGCTGAAAAGTCACCCTGATAAAATTCCACCTTATGCAAAGTGCCTTCATAAGACTTACTGACCACTCAGCATAAGCCACTGCAAGCAGGACTTACAGCAGCAGAAAGCTTGAACTTAAGAAATGGCAGCTCTATAATTGCTCTGTGTTTTAAAATTGATAGGTTTGACCTTCTACATTTATTTCCCATGGTCATTAATCAGTTCTGAGGTGAAAGCCAAAGCTAGAGCGTTATGTCCTTTCACTATTCATTTTTAGCTAAAATTCTAATCTTGTACGTTGTTTAATATTCCACACTGAGAGTGGAGCGAAATGGTCCCCAAGAGCTCAACAATCCATGCATAGCAAACCAAGTTCCAGGCGTTCATTGTTAAATTAACAAAAGTGCACACCAAATTATACTGTCTTTTAAGGCTGTAAAGGGATTTCATTCCTACCTACCAACTAACTCCAGTAAAAGCCTTAGGATTTTTAAACACCCTTCCAGCCACTGTATTCCCTGCAAAATTTCAGACTGAAAACCTCAAAATCCTTCTTCATAAATTCTTGAATCACAGACTCTTTGATCAGCATCAACTATACCATTCAAGGATTTTTGTAAATCCTGAGTGCCTTGGGAAATGCAATATACATGTAGCAAAAGGGTTACCTAATGGCCATATGGAATGTAGTTTATTCTTGCCCACTTGCAAGTAACACAGAAATGCCTGTATGGAATGTCTCTGGGGCCCTTGGTGCAAGACAGATGAAAATTCAGGGAATGGGTAGAGCAGAGAACAGACGAGCTGCTTTGGATGTTGAACTGCCATTCACATCAGCGAGTGTTTGATTCAAAATTGAGGACAGAAATGGATTACCACATTTTATAAAGAGCAAAGCCTGATTTAAAAGTTGCATCATAGGTGCAATCAGACCTCAGTTGATCCACATTGCACTATCTGCAGGGCTGCACACAGGAAAAATCTAAGCAGAGTTTTTGAACCTAAATAATATACAAAGTCTCAGTGCATGACCTTCATATGTTTTTTTCAATCAAAAGCTTCATAAAAGAATGAGTGTTTTAAAAAAAATTGATGTTGATTAACCAGGTCTGACTGTAATTAAGTATATGAATAGAGAGAAAAATGCAAAATTTTATTAACTGTGGAAAGAATGCTAGATCCTTAACTGCCCAGCAAGTTCATGAAGACAGAGGAGATCAGTTTACAAGGGTTAAGTAAACATAATATTTTATATTACAGTTCAAATGAATCCAATTTCAACAAGACTGTGTAAGGGTCTAAAAATTGGTTTACCAGATTGAACATTTTTATGAACATTAAAACCCATTACATTGCTCTGAAGTGCAGCTACTGAACAGCTAGAGCCACATAAAAAAAACATTTGTTTCTTAGTCCTGTGGCTGAATTGCTTCTAGCCTCCTTGCTATTCATATCTGGTGGGTTCTTGGTGTATTTACTTCTACATGCCTACATGTTGTGCATTTTGTACTCCTTTAAGTTTCCAAGGCCATGTCAAAACAAAATGCATTCCTTTGTGGGTCAGCATAGGAATAGCCACACCAGACATTAACGTAATAACTCGATGCTTACTGCAAATCTGAGAAAAGTAACCAGTGGTTGTGAAACATGAATTTCTGGTAAGGGCAGGAGGCAGCACATGAACACAGTGCTCTGAAAATGCTCCTGCTTTGGCAGGAATTGACCTTGAGGTCTTTTATTTATCTGTAGTATAGACACACACTCACAACCTCCTCATTCTGTTTAGCTAATCACTGACTCTGATGAGGCTGCAAACAAAGCTGCCAATTTGCACTAATTATGATAGCAACGTTTCATTCAGAAAAATGAGTCTGAACCACTGAGCTCTCTCAGAGAGGAAAAGTTCTTTTAAGCACTGTTCAAAAGACTTCCAGCACCCCACAGAATTAGACCACAGATGCTATGTATGTATTCAAATGTGACAGCTCACCATTGGAGGGAAAATCATTGTTAGATAATGGAGAAACTGTTATACCACATGACACAAGCAGAGTGGACCCTTCATGCTTCCCGTAGCATTCAGAACAGTTCCCCCATCAAACCACAACCACCACTGCTAAACATACCACTCCTGAAGAACTGTGAAATCCCAACAGCTCTCACCTTGCAGCTGATCATTTATGTCCTGCTGGTATTACAAACATTAAGGCATTATCAGTTGCCCCAGTCCTACTTGGGCCATGCTTGTATTGTGGCCATAAAAAATAGCTGAGGCAAGCCACTGGCTCTGGGGAGACCAATGGGCCAAGGCTGCCCCGAGGGGATGCACCAGAGGCGAGTCTCCATTGAAGGGTGCATCACAGAAAAAAAAATCCTGGGCATTTTGAGCTGTAGTTTTTTTATGGGTGAACTGCAGGGCAGATAAACCTTTAATTCATCTCACAAGCCAGGCACAATAAGGCTGGTGCCTGAAGAAAATCAAGGAAATGGAAAAATGTGGGTTATACTGCATGCTCAGCCACACTGGCTCAGGTCCTGCTGACCCAGCAGCAGCTCTGGCCATGCCAGGACCACACCTGGACCAGCCCACGGATCTGCTCGGATGCACTCAGAGAAAATCAATGCCACCACCAGCAGTTCCTCACACCAGGAAGGAGCCATGTTTCAGTGCACCTGAAACACAGTGCTTGACTTCTTGGGATGGGGAAGCAGCAGATGTGCCAGGTGAGCCAAAAGGGATCCTCCCTTAGGCAGGCCGGCAGGAATGAATGTCAGGTTTGTCTCAGCCAGGCAGGACTCGCTCCTGCAGCTGTTACACTGAAAGGACACATTATGAGAGGTGAATTAACACACTGGCATCTGTATTAGCTACATTAAAACCACCCAGGGCATGGACCGGACTGCCCACACCATGTGTGCAGCAAGTGAAATGCACGGGTTTGTTTTGTGGCTCCTCCTTGATCTCCTCAAGCCTGCACTGGATCAGGCTGCGGATGGGCAGGCTGTGTACCTGCACGGCAGGAGCAGGGCTGGGAAAGGCTCCAAATCCAGAGCTAGGGAGTAACCCAGTGACTGAAGGTCTGGTTTGACCAGGAAAAACACAGCCTTCCCCGTAAAGACAATGATGAGTTGCAATAGGAGTGGGTGGGTAGGGTGGGGCGAGGAAAGGCTTGAGAGAATTGAGCCCAAATGACTCCCACACTCCAGAGAGCCGGAGACTGGCAGCCCTCATTTCTGGAGAGAGGCGTGCTGGGGTGTGTGAGTAGCAGAGAAAGACATTACTGCTAATAAAGAGCTGCAGTGTTTGGACTCCAGTTTTCAAGAAGTTCAGAGCATGTATGGGTCTGAGCGTGTGGACGCAACAGACCCATCTCAGTTTCCTAAGATTCGTAAAGGCAAACTTTTAGCAGTGTAAAACATAAAATATAATTTGGAAAACCTGTGTTGCTGGGGGAGGCAATGAGGCATGCCTTAGCCTTCATGGAAAAAAGCTGTTTTGGCAAGGGCAATAATTAATGAGCTAGCGGTCACTTAAGGTGGGCATAAATATTTGCATCTCAGAAACATTTGCCACCTCCATGCTCCCCTTCCCTCTCTGTTTTTCCCCTTCTCTGCAGCCTCCTCTCTCACATGCTCTTTCCCTCCCCTTCTCTCCCTGCCTGCCTATCATCTTGCTCTAATTGTTTCCAGATTTGTGTGGGAGGTCAGGGCCCGGGAGTGCTGCTTCATGCCAAGTTTATAAACAGAGCAGTGTTTCCAGATGGCCACTGGCTCCAGCCTGGCTAGCAGGTTGATTGGGACCAGAATAACAACAGGTGGAGAACAGACAATGAATTCCTTGACACTTATTTTACTCCCTCTGCTTTTTCCCCCCTTCCCTCCTCCCTGCAGCCACCAGGGCTACCACCAGCAGACCTTCAGGCTCTTGGATCCGGGCAGGGAGTCAGGACACGGGGGAGGGAGAGAGGATGAGGAGGAGGAATGATGAGAGAAAGTGCAAGTGACTTCCTTGACCAAATAAAAGGCAGGGCAGGAAAGGGGACACATGCTGCTACTTCCCTGCCAGCCATGACTGCTGCAGCTGATTAAGGTGTCCTTTAGGCACTTATGGAAAAGACCCTCTGAGGTGAAACAACAGAGAATAAACAAGATATTTCATATAAATGGGGAAAATTGCAAGATTGATTTAACATTGTTCCTCAGGCAACTGCATGCGTTCAGCTTTTGTCAAGACAGCCTGGGCCACTAAGGCTGTTGGCAGTGACCACACATCTGCAGTCACTGTCAGCTCTGTACACTGTTTTTCCAGACAGAGCTAGTTTCCCCAAGGCTTTGCTTTGCTAACCCCACTCCCAAGCTCCTGCCCTTCCCAGTTTCCCTCACCTCTCCAAACTGATGTCTTCTTCCCACTCTCCACACCAAATTCCCACTTTCCTCATCAGAAGTTGTTTGTAGAAATAGTGGGGGCAGGGAAAAGAAGTTCTGCAAGGCAGTTGCAGAGGTGCTTTTCTTTCTATTACCTTGCTCTTCCCAGCACATTTGGGAGAGCTTTTTGGAGCAAATGCATTGCTCCAATGATTGGGGTTTAGAGCAGATCAAAAAGAGGCCACTTTATGACACAAAACTGCAGAAGGTTCCTCTTCAGAAGAGGCATAAATTAAAGCAGACAGTCTTGATTTGGGGCGTGAGGTAACGTGCATACACAGGGTACGGATAACCCTACCACCATATTCCTCCTGGAAATTCCCAAAACAAAGGCAGAACAAATGGGTCAGGGTCACAGGAGCAATGCTTAACCCTAAATGCCCAGGCTGCTTCAAGCTGTAGTAAAACGTTTTGGGAGCATGAACAAAAACACATCAGGAAGAATTTGCACATTCTGGTTCCAGTGCCTGTGATTGCTCCCTCCTCTGTCCCCAAAGAGACCAGCAGGATGCAAGAGCTGGATGCAGATTCAGCTGTACACCAGGTATGCCAGGGCTGCTCATCCTCCTCCCAGGAATCCATACAACTGGGAGCTCCCCTAAGAAGGAGAAGATGAGGAAAAGGAAGTGAAAGGGATACTAATGAGGGGACAGAAGGAGTAACAGTCAGTCTTACAAATTAACTCATTTTATATTACTGAACTGCAAATGTCCTTATTTCCCTGCCTGGCCCAGTTCTGCACTCCTTAGGGTAAGACAGCAGAACCATTAAGAAGCAAAACTGTAAGTGATAAAAAAGTACTATCATCTCCAGTGAATTAATGAATAATTAGACTAAATTATTAAAATTGCTGTAGATCACCCACTGATAGGCTCAACAAAGCTGATATACACAAGAGATGCAAAAAAAGGTAAAATTTTCTCTCCGTTTCCCACTTGTGCTTACATTCCAGATGGTTAAATTTAAACTAGGATGAGTATCATAGAAATAAACCCATAGAGAAGTATTAGGATTTTAAAATTAAAAACTGCTGCCTTTAAAAAAATTATTCTTTAAAAATTAAATGGCTGCTGTAAACAGAATGTTATCCAAAGTCAGTAATTAACCCAAGACTCCGAAGTGTTTTTTTAATTTTCTATTTGCTGCACTCCTCACACATAATTAGAGAAATTCAAAAATCAGTGAAAAGGCATACACAAGCTCCTCTGTTCAAATACAGTGTTTAGTAAACTGACTGAACTGCTCACATGTGTAAAACAGACAGAACTTTCCCCATTCATTATTAATAGCATATTTTCATATTTGTAACCTTATATTCAGATCCTTAATGGTTGACATGTCCTCTTGGATTGTCTATAAAATATCCAAAAAACCATTTTTTACTCAAGTACCAGTGTGAAGGTGAACTGAAATTTAATAGGACTACAATTTGCTGCTACTCAGAAAGCTCTTATATAAATGGTGTGTGAAAAGCAAGCATGATTTAAAAAGCATTTGCTAATATTTGCAATGCAAAAGATCTCAGATTCTTGCATATGAATACCTGGAAGCAGATTTGGAAGCATTTAGGGGTTTTCATGAATGTCAGCAAATTGTTAACAGGTTTTTATTTTTCTGGAGACATTTCATGACTAGTCTTAGCTGTCAAATTTTATACTGCGTAAGTTCTACATCTACAAATAAACACAAAAACATATTAAGCCAGTTTAAAAGTCTTTGCACTTCCAAGGCTTCTTATATCTCAGGATCTCAAAAAAGTTTAAACAAACAGTGTGCCTAATCCTAAGGTTTGGTTTAAATGAGGTCACTCATCACCTTTTAAGTAGATGCTTAGGATATTTTGCCAGAGTGAAAGATAGATCATTTTATGTCAGTAGGGTAAGCTCCAACCATTTGGAGGTTCTCCCAGTTTCAGACGGTAAATTCTTTGGGGCAGAGAATGACTTTGACCATATGCTTAGGTAGTAGGATTTTGAATTTACTGGGAATTTTGGGCATAACTGAGATTCAAGTAGGCTGAAGAAGAAAGAGAATAGGAAGTGCCAAAGACACGATGCTCACCAAGGCAGGATTTGGTCTGATAAAAAATGGTAGTTCTTGTGTTCATATGACTTCCAAAATCCTACTCATGCACACACTTTCCATTTATTTGTAGAGCTTATTGGGACTGCAGATTCAATCCATTTTCATGTACCATTAACGCTACTCCTTCTGGCACAGGACTATGTTTTGCACAAACAGAAACACTTGGCTTTGCCTTTCCTTTCTGTGTTCTACAGAAATCTGTGTACCATGTTTTCCACAAAGGAACTCAGTTGATTCATAGATGTTTTGCAATATCTGTGTTTCTGCTGAACAGAATTTTCCAACTCTGAAATATCAAATCCAGGATAAGTAAGCCTGAGAGTGTACCAAATTCTGCGTTTCTATATGAAGGTATTGATCTGATGTGGAACTATGGATTCTTACAAGAATCCTGATTCCCCTTTCAGCAGCTTATTATTGACTGTGGTGACTGCAGTCACCTGTGGACCTCTCGTTGGAGAGAGTAAAATGACATTTGAATTTTAAACCCACAAAAGACAGCTTTCAATAGCTGGAAAGTCAAAGGCCTAAGAATTACTAGCCTAAGTGATTCTCTTGAGCTTGTTTGCATAGCGCTGATTTGCAGTGTTGATTTCCACATGAACACAACATGGTAAATAGATGTTCTTGTTTTGGATATGACTCCTTAAGCCTTTTCACACCCAGCCAGCACAGTGGGAAATGCCAGGGAGTCTGGCTTCAGCCACTGGCTCAGATGTCAGGTTAAGCTTGAAAGGTCAAGTTCTGGAAATCCACATTGCAGAAGCTTGATATTTAAATATAAGCAAAAGGATTCATCTCACCTAACTTCCTAAATCTTTAAGTTAAACATCTACTGCAAGGTGCTTAGATTAAAGGTGCTTCTTCTGTAATCATCAGAGACAGACATCTCTACAGGCATCTTCACTGGGAGGATTTCTCACTTGAATACTGTTCACTGTAGAAGGACTTTGGAAAACTAAGATAGCAAAACATCCTTTTCCAGATGCTAAAATAGATTCTGCTCCAAGCAAGGCAATAGCTTTCTGGACTTCGCCAAAGATTAATCTCTTCAAACAGACATAGCTATTGAGATGTACTGGTGCAACAGCATTTTCAAATGGGAATATTTCTGAACATTCCTGCTGTAGAAAGATTACGTAAGTGCTTCCTGAGTTATAGGCTATTTAGAAGTGAAGTGCATACCTTAGGTGATATTCCTGAAAAAACGAACAAACAAACAAAAAAAGTGACATTTCTGCTCACATAACTTTTGAAACACCTCAAACCAAGTAATTTTTCTTCTCAAGACGTTGGCAAGGTAGTGAAAAGACTTATGTGGAATAGGTGACAGGTACCATTTCTAAATGCTGAGAAAACCAAGTAAACTATCCCAATGACAACCCTATTCAGTGATTCTGAAATATTTGTTATGCCAGTCTGAAGTCTGAACCCATGATACAGGCAGAGCTATGACTGAAGATGTGACAACATGAAAATATTGTTCATACAAGCTCCACTAAATTCTTAATTAAACTGCAACTCATATTTGTGCAGTTAGAGTCCACTCACAAATATTCAAATGGCTGGGTGTACTCTCCTAAGACTTCAGAGACAAAAAGTATGATTTTGTCAAAAAAACCCTGCAAAGACTCTGAACATATACAGACCCATCATAAAGGCTTTGGTGGTTTGTTTTTTTTTTCCCCAGGAAACACCTTATAAATTCAAATAAACACACTGAGGTAGCTGGTCTGAGTGAGCTTCACTTGATGGTGCCCAGTGGCTGCTACTCTGAAGAGCCGACCACAGCTTTGGGCATTAAACTATCAGATTTCTGGTCTTCTGCTAGCCAGGGCCCAAGTTCCCTGGGTAAGGAGGTACAACACTACCTCAGTGGGACACCACAGTCTGTCCCAGGTGGTCTGAGAGCTACTCAATAGTGCAGCAGGTTCCAGAGATAAGTCAATCACCTACCTTAATGCTTATGTTTTGAAAAGTACAGAAATGCTGTAAGCAATTGCATTGAGAGTAACAAATACAGGAGTAATTAATAACATTCTTGTCTTATATTTCCTACATAGGAGCTCAAACAAGTCACCTCAGGCTGCTTTTCTTTTTCTGTTCTTTGCCTCCCTAAAGACTGGAGAGCACACACAGCAAGTACACTTGACTGAAGCATGGAACATCATAAATGAAACACATGTAATACCAAGAGCTGCTCCATCACAGGAAAAGGCAAATTAAAGAGACACAGGGAGAGAGGTTATAGATATGACCACTGAGCATCAGATGTAGCAAGTACACTAAGTAGAAAAGGTGATAGTGAACTGTGGATTTCAGGGAATCGAACCAATCAAATTTAAATAAAGCATTTGCTCCAGAGGAATTTATTCATTATGAGGTTAGAGCAAAAGGAATTCTCTGGGAGATTTTCCCTTCATATTTAATGAGATATTAACTGCAAGGTTTTTATTAAAAAAATACATGAAGGGAGAAAAAAAGTGGTGTTCTGTTCACAGAATACCTACATAAATATGAAGATGATGAAATAATCTGCTTCAACATTTCCATCTGTGTTCATGGACTTGCACTAGACTGTTCTTTTGCTGAAGAATACTATAGTATCTCTAGAACTACTTGCATATCTCCTACCATCAGAGCTTATAATGATACAAGACTCAGTTCAAGGAGTGAGTTTGTGGCAACAGCCTGCAGTATGTAGTGTCATAAAGTCATATTTGGTATGAATGCAATTTTTTTAAAAAATTAACCTCAGTTGTTACTTGTAATGTCCTACTTATTTTCTGATTTAACTGGAAGTATAGTGGTCTGGATATAGTGGTATTATACTGACTGTATAATAATTAGCACTATGCTGTTCTTGTACCTTTTGTATAGAACAAATTGTATAGAACAAATTGCAGCAATGGAGTTTTGCTCTAGAGCTGCTGTGATATCATGGACTGAACAGTGAAGCCCTCAGATGAGGCACTGAAGTCTGTAAACCATTATAATAGTACTACTTTGTCTAAATCATAGAGCCTAAAAGATCTAATAGATCAACACGTTCATCTGTCTGCCAGAGGACTGCCCATGTTCTGAAACTTCACAACAATTCAAAGAAGAGCAAATAATAGAGATTAATGAGCAAAGAACAATGTAGTTATTGCAGTGGAGTTGGTTTCTGAAACAAAACAGAATTTAGCAGCTAAATAAAGTGGAAGCTATTAACTGCATCTTTATTACTATGCAAAGGCAAGTAGCAACTGTGTAATTTAACTAGGTCCATTATGCAATCTTTTTTCTAATTATTTCCTGATCTGCTAAACTAATCTCTGTTTTTTAGGGGGTTTGAAAATGAATTAAATGGATTAAAAATGCAGCTGAAAGCCAGGATTATTTAAGGAATGGAGAACAATAGGAAAGCATGACAAGGAAAGATCAGCCATTTGACAATGAAGCAACATCCTGAGCCTGAAGCACAATACTATTGAGTAAGCATCTGAGAAAATGTTTTATTTCTTCACCTAGGATACATTCTCTTTTCTCTTTCTCCTCCACTCCTAGCAGTGGAATTTGGCTTGATGTTAACTTAGAGAAGTTTAACTTGGGCTTTCCTAGATGGGACCAGGAACTCCATTTGTTATGTAGTTCTGTAATATGTCCTACATTTATGGTGTATACTGGATGTCCCAGTTTCATCCCACTTAAATATAGGCAGCTACTCATGGGTTGCAGGGCCCCTAAATGCCCTTTACAGTTGATGGAGAGAGAACTCCAGCAGCTGACCATTCAAAGAGCCAAAAAACAGATTGCCTTCTGGAGATCTCTCATCCTCCACTGATTCTAATGGAAAATTAAAATGGGTATTGCTAACACAGGTGACTAAGTTAGGTGGGAGGATTCCCATCCAACGTAGCTTGTTGTCCTGCATTTACAATTCCTCCTTCCCACCAGAAGTGAAGGCTAAAAAGCTTTTTCTTCCTACAGTGTTTGTTATATGTGTTTCAAAAACTTTCCTACCACAGTTTTCCAGGCAGCATCAACAAGGGTATTTATCTGGCTACAATGCTGGCTTTCCCCAAATAATGTCTTGTTATGTAATTCTCAGAAAATAAATCTTTGTCTATCTAATAATCATGCTGCAATCATGCAAGCCCTAAGATTTTTAATTTCCAAGGAGATCATGGTGCCTGTCAGGCTATCAGGATGTAAGGAATTTTCACCTTATTTTTTGGTCACATGAACTAAACCATTGAAGTCATAGGAGCCATGCTGCACTATCAGTTAACGTAGTGCAACATTTTAATAACAAAAGTCAGGCACTTTTGAAGATTTGGAAAATATATTGAAAGCCTCTTTATTTGAAACTAACACCTTTTCATTTAGGCATGTAAAACCAGTGTTACCCTTTTATCTAATTTCCTGCTTCTTTTACTAGTGATTCAGTTACAGCTCCTTTCTGTTAGGAACTGGCAATTCAGTAGTTCAGTGGACCAAAAAGTAATGAAATATTTTGCAAGTTTTGTTGGAAAACCCGTATAATTACTAATGAGGAACATACTCATGCTACAACTGGACTTTAGGAAATTACTGAAATTTGATGAGCAGGTCCTGCTCTACCCATTGTCACACTTGTACAATCCTTACTGATTAACCAGAGACGCACATGCTTGCCTAAAGAAAAAACTGAGTCCTGTGGTAGGGCTGAATCTTCTAAAAGTACCAAATTTGTTCAAATTCACTTACAGGAATAATTTAAACCCACAGATTTCAGTCATGCTCTGCAGAGAAGGTTGATTATACTTTCTTAATTGTGGACAACAGAATTAGAGATTAATCTGGCTTAGAGTCCCAGCCAAAGTGCATCTTCTTTTTAGAGAGGTTCAAAACACAAACCTGATCCCAAATGAATAAGTTTCTCCCTCACAAAATCTGAGCATCCAAGTCTTATTTCCTCCCCCAGAAAAATCTGAGAAGTGGATCATTCTTTAAAACATAGCAATTAGTATTTGTATAATTCAATTTCAACCTGATAGTGAACACATTTATTAAATCATCTGGCCTAACACAGTTATTAAATCACCCTTTGGTGATCACTGAAATTTTCTGGAATCTTCCCTTAATTTGGCTTATTTAAAAGTGCTTGGGTTTTATTTGTTGTGTTTCAGGACACCGTACTTGACTGCAATGACTGTGATGAAAATTTCGCCCAACAGGTAACAATAAATTGTGCTTTTGCAAAAATTTTGTGGATAGTTTCCTTTGTCTGTCTCTTAATTTAATCTTTACATGCTTTTTTTCATAGCCCCTATATTACTTAATGCCTGCAATTTTTATTGTTGTGGTTTTCTTTCTCCTTTTTTTTCCCCTCTTTTTTCCTCTACTTCATTCTTTTGCTGTTTTTGCTTAGTCTGAATTTATTGTGGATTATTTTTAGGATACATATATATCTGAGGTGGAATTATAATCCGAATATTTATATAATGAGTTTACGTTTTTGTTGGAAAAATACATAATTGACGACTGTTCTTACTCTTCTGAGAAACGCCAATAACAAATGGCAGGCTCCAATTCAATGAATCCTCTACTGCTTTAACAAGACAAAACACTGAAAGCAGGCAAAGAAAGTACAACAGGATAATTTTTTACAGTTTATACCAGGGTCAAAAATATTGCAAATATTGGTGTTTGACCTTCAGATCTGTCATAATATGCTGAAATACCATTCAGATGTCAATAACATTTTGCAAAAAACATGGAAAAGATATACTGTAAATAATCGTGTTGAAAGGAAATAACACACTTATAACTGGAAATTCCTTTTCTTACTTCTAGGCAGATATCTCAGTTTATTTACATGTTAAAGAGATCTATTGCCTTTTAAAGTACAGTACTAATAGCTGGGTTAATTTAACTGCCCTTTTCCCACACACATATGTTTTTGCAGACTAACACCTACTGATACACTTTTGAAACCCCTAAATCCCCTCTGATTCTCAAAGTGCTCTTCTATCTTCATTTCTGAATGATGGTCACAAAGCATAAAGTCTCCTGGAATAAATATAGTTTCTGAATGCTAGTCCACAGGTTTCACTGCTGTTTGAGCACGTGTGTAGATAAAATCTTGCTTACCTAAAAAAAACCCACACAGTTAAGATTTCCCTAAAAATTTATTATTATTTGCGAAGACCAGTTGCTTTTTAAACCTAATATATATGGGTAGGATTTGAAGGAAGTGTTACAGAGTGAATGACTCAGGAGAGGCATGGGCACATATTTAAAGTGAGGTACCCACATGAGGCAAAAGGGATTACCAATGCACAGGCACACTGAGGTGACATTATTGGCACAACTAGGGGAGTTTTTACTTTTGCCTTTGTTAGATTAATCCACACTGTTTATTTTTGTCACAATTGGTAATTTTTGTTGGTTGCAGAACATCTATAATGAATTAGCCATTTCAAAAAGAGATGCCTGAGGAAGGGGGAGTTGATTGAGTTTTGGAAAGGGGTTGTTTGTGTATTTGTTTTCTTACAACTGGCAAAACTCCAATAGCTATTCTCCAGAAATTTCACAAGAATCATTCATATGGGCAGGAAATCTACTGGCAAGAAACGGCAGATGAAAGAGTTATGTACTGCTGAATGAGAGTTTTGCACCTGCACGTTGCTTGAGTTGGAGCACATGCTATTAATATAATAACAATAGCATAATCAGTAGGATGCGTAGTCATCTACCAAGATTATTTCATTTCAAGACTTCGTGGACACTTTTGGCATTAGTGCAAAACAAGGAGCTGAATCAACTTCAAATGTGCACTAAATGGAATGGGGAGGGGAAAAAAAATACACTTAAGCAATTCCTACCAAGATATCATGTTTAAAATTAGGACTAGAACTGTGTAACTGAGCCCAAACCAATCTTCTGGATTACAGGCAGAGTTGCCCAGTAAGTAAGGGTCAGACTTACAGCTTCAGGCTAATTCACTGGATTCTGTTTTATTTCTCCTTTATGAAGAAACTTTTTTTCCCCCCCAGGGTCATTAAACTTAGACTAGAATAGAGCTGTTCAAGAAACTCCTATGGAACGCTTTTTGGGGTCAGGATTTGGTAATTCATAAAAATATTTCCAATGAAACACATCAAAAAAGTTTCAAAACAAGTGTTGTCCCAGTTTTGAAACCTGGAAGGCCTGAGGTCTTTAGTTCAAAGGTAGTCTACTTGGTGGGCCATCCTGCAATGAGAGGCCATCAATCCTCTACCCTGGCAGTCAAAAGGTTGAGCAATGGTCTGCCAGCCAGAGCCCTGCAGGCTTCCAGAAGAACTCAGCTAAAGTCCAACTGTCCCGGAAAAACTTTAGATTTCAGTCAACTGCCAAGATCTCTCTTGAAGTTTGTCAAACAGCTTTGTTTTGGAGGCTGGTTCCCTCAGCCTTTCCGTGTAGACATGCGGAGTTTTTTCCAAATAAATCATTTTACTGCAAAGAAACCATTTTATCCTTCTCAGTAATCACCTAGATTATGCAAAATGGTGTGCCAGCCCTGCATTTCTCCCTGGACCATGAAGCTGCTCCTGCCTTCAGGCACTGAAAGGTCCTTACAGACCTTGGAGATGTGCAATTCAGTCTTTCCGTGCTGACCAGCACCTCTCCCACGCAGAGTCCCCTTCTTATGGAGCTCCACCTCGAGCAGTTTCTAAGCAGCAAGGAGCTAATGCTCACTGCTTCCCCTGCTCAGAAGGCTGAGACCTGGGCAAGATGCTTCATGAGGAATTTTGGCCCTTTCCTATAAGGAATCTGAAATACCATGAAAGTAAGAGGAAATGCAGTTGTGACGGAATCACTAAAATCAACTAAAACAGCAATAAAGAAATATGAAATCTATCTTGCTATTTTTTGTGTAAGTATTATGGTGTATCTACCCAGAACACACAACAGCATTTGGAAGAGCCCTGTGGGGGAGTGGGGAATGCACTGCTGAAACGTTGCTCTGCCATGGTACAAAACCTATCTTCAGCCACACTTGCTACCCAGCCCAAGTTTTCCTACATGATAGACAAGTTTGCCTTCACTGAGAGTCAGGGAAGCAACCTAATTATCTGGAATTTTATCCACCAGAAGGCCAAAATACTGAGCATGGCCTGTGAGCTGAGAAGCAACAATGAACCAACATCCCTGGAAAACTATGTGATGGTCAAAGATTTTCTACTACTCTAAACAGAAGTGGTTTAGGGTCTGACCTGCAGTGGTTCATACATTTACTGAGTGAGATTTTTCAGCAGTCTCCATACCAGATAAACCACTGGTCTCATCTGAATCAGACTTTTACTATAAAGACGGCTAAATCAACATCAGCATCAGTATGTTATCGGCAATGTTTTCTGAAGTTTGTTTTCTCTCATTTATTGGCTGCAAAATCCATTGAGTTGCAAGGAGTACTGAGTGGGAAAAGCCATTTTAAATTGCATATTTTCATTGTCATGGGTTGGACTCAATGATCTCAAAGGCCTTTACCAGCCTAGTTGATTCTGTGATTCTGTTTATGATTTAATGTTGTTTGAACAACTAACCTATAAACTTTATCATTTTGCTATTAGAAAGAAGAAATAAAAATTATATGAAACTTGTAAAGAATCACAGAGTTCTCTCCCAGATTGCTGACAGTCAGTAAAAGTTTCAAAAATCTCTCCCACTTCTTTACATGTAGATATTAAAATTCAGCAGTCCAGTGAACTGGACTATAAAATCAGCATATCTGCCCCAGAAAAAGTACACATTTTGCTTTGCAGTAATGTTCTTTGTGTAATGCATTTGTGGGACAGCAGGTTGGCACTGGGTGATGAAAGGTATTCACCATTTTGTAAAACAAAGCAGCCATGGCTAATCTTTTTTGTTTCAAGATAATTAAAGTCTCATTTTGCAACTATAAAAAAAAAAGATAACGTAGTACAGCTGTAAGCAGAAATGCAGTCCACTCATCATTTAAAGAGCTCCACGCCTACTGTACATAAAATAATACACTGGTATCATTAGCGTAGACAACAGCTTGTTTTCAATTTGGCTGCAGATAATGAAATTTTATCCCCCAAATTACCATAAAGCGGAACAAATAAACACAAAAGCAAACTCTTTTTCTTTTTCTCTCTCTCTTTTTTTTTTTTTATTTTTTTTTTTTTAATTTTCCCCTTCAGCAGCACTGGCTTTCTGCTATTTAGAATGAAAGCAAAGCTTCTGTTTTTCCAGAGCTCCAGCTTGACCTCAAGCAGATAAAGAACATGCAATGACAAACACGCAGCAAAGAGTTAGTGTGTCCTTCCCCCCTGGCTGTGTTTACATTAGGAAATGTAGCCGGGGAGGAGGGAAGGGGCGGCAGGAGCGCTGCCTTTCAGCGCGGCTCCGCTGGCTCCGGCTGCAGCTGGCCCCCGTTTCTGAGTCAGCTTACTCCGCTCCAGATGTGCCGCGGCTCCAGCGTGGCTGCCATCTACACTAAATCGGCATCTGAGGGCTCGTCAAGCTGTGGGGTAGAGCAATTGCGGTCTCGCCAGGCCGCCCCACTGGCACAAACAGAAATTTGCGCCGCTGAACTGGAAAAGGAGGAGGAGGAGGAGGAGGGAGAGGGGCGACAGGGAGGGAAGGAGGCGAATAACGGGAGAGCAGTGTGTGAAAGTTGAGGGGCTGGAAGGTGTCCGCTCCCGGGAGGAGAAGGGGAAGGAATAAACACTAACAGTCAACCGAGGAAATGTTCTTAATGCATTTGTAAATTTACTTGTAAATGTTTTACACTTAGAGAGAAAGGGGAATGCTGCGTATCATTTGGCAATGCTGGCTGCCTATAGGTCCCCGTGGATGTACTGCTTTAGTACGACTTGTAACCAGGGCAAGAGAAACATAAAATAGCTGGGAAAACACAGCCAATTAGTCATTACACACAGATTGTAAAAACAAGAGAGAGAGAGAGGAAGAGACAGAGAAATAAATGCCCCTAGCAAATTGAGTCCCTCTTGTTTATGTCCCCGCAACATGAGCACGAAGACCAGAGGCAACGGTGCCTTCTAATCAAAGTGCGACTTGCAAACCAGTCAGTGCTCCCGTTCAAAATCCTCCAGGATTTCCTGACGCTCGCAAGATTTACCTATTTGCTGTCATTGTAAAAAACAAATTGTTTCACTAATCAGGCAGTTTGCTTTGGACCCGACCCCAGTTGTACGAACTCCAAGTTGGACGTTCGTTTCTGATCTCCTGCCGCCTACGCAGCCGTCGCTAACTCAGTTTTAATAGGATGAGAAAACGATCTTTTCTTTTATAGTGGGTTCAAATGAGCTACCCAGCTTCAGGCTGACTATAGCTGTGTTTTCCTAATCACCATTTTTTTATAGCAATTCCGAGGATGAAAATGCCTGCTCCCCCTCCTTTCTCTTCCGACAGCGCCAAGTCTAAGAATGTAAATAAGTGTTAAATTGAAACGCAGAACAAAAATGGGTCAGATTTAGTGTAATTGAGTCATAGTTAAATTTAGGCTGCTTTTATTTGCGAATGTGTACTTTAACAGCAGTTCCATACAGCATCTCTGGATAGAATGAGATGCCTCATTTATTTATTATTTTTGCTGTGGTTGTGCCTGAAATTCTCAGCAAAGGCTCACAACCCCATTGTGCCAAGCACTCTAAAAAGATGAGCTATGCATTTTAAAAACTCTCCTTTGCCAGAGAAGCTATCCTCAGGATACCATCTGCACCTTGAAAGGACAGAAATATTGTCAGCTGTTCCAAATTTTCAAAAATTGTGAATCAAAGCTGAAAAATCCCAAGGCTGCAGGAGAAAAAGACATAAGATTTTCAGAGAGTATATGCAGCTTCCTTTCTTGTCTCCTAATTTGTGAGTTTTCAAACCCTCACAAGACGGTGTAAAATTATTAAAGTTTCTTTTTTAAAAGGAATGTTCAGATTCTCACAGTGTCCCTTGACTTAAGGAATGAAGGCATAGAAATATCAAGTATCACTAGATTTGAGGCAAAACTTTAATACTTAGCAATACTACATACAGTTTTCTATGGGATTTGACTTTCCTTAGCACTCTATTGACTGCATGGGGTAGTGAGTTCTCTTCCCCCTCTTCCATTACCTCCTATAAGGGAAAAAAGTGTTTTGATTCTGACCATGAAGAACATGTGTAATCATGGACGAATAAATAATTAAATATGATTATTCCTATGCATAACTTTCATACTGGGCTTCCATCACTGGAAGCACTATGATCATTCTCTTAGATGCAGGGCAACAGAGAAGCTCAACAAGACCCCAGCAGACAAGCAAGCAGGAACACATCTGCTACTGAGGACAAGTCCTTGTACAAAGTATATTTGTCACATTATGAGCTCTTCTGTGAGGACCAAAGGGAGGTTGCTGCCTCCAACTTTTTCTTCTCATGCCAGTGTCCAGCTGTGCTCCAGCCAGCCCCCAAAGACAGCTCCTCATTGGTCTATGCCTTGTACAGTCATCTATGTCAGGACAAAATGGACACTAAAATGTGTTTTGAATCAGGACAGCAATATTAGGATCAAAATTACTCAAAAACTGTCCCTTTTTAGGCTGGCCAAAGCACTGGTAAATGTACAACTGGGACTTGCCTCAAGCAGGCAGAAATGTGAACTGGGTGTTGGAACAGGTGTTTCCAACAGCCAGCATTTCCAGGCAGAAAGGCAACACAGACAGGTCTCATTAGACAATAGCTGAATTTAGCAAGGAATGTCACTTTTCCCACCCCATGCTGAATGAGTGGCCCAGGGGAAAAGTGATACTTGGAGGACACGAAGAGCAGCTCAGTTCTTACTCATCCACCACAATAAAGGCACTAATTTGTGAATAAGTGACCGTAAAGCTGATAATAGTTGTCTGTAAAGAATCGTGTATGATGGTAAGATGATATCAGACAACTCTAAGTGACCATGGAGGAATGTATCTAGAAGCCAGGACACAAAATGAGTGCAGCATGAAGAGGGTGTTGAAATTGAATGGGTGAGAGAGATTGGAACAGCAGTACAAACAACACATTCCCTCTTCAGAGAAGTCCCTCTCAGTATTGTGCTCCTAACTCGCAACAACACTGTTCTTCCCCATTAGTTTGAGCCACATTTTTACCATGTAAAATCAAGCTCTTGTTTACATGTGTATTATAAGTGGAGACTCTTAATTCAGGTTTGGTGGTCAGAAAGGCAAATTTCCCTGATAAAAGTTTAAAAATAGCAAAATTAACTGATTATCTTACTAAAATATGGTATCTTCTGTCTTTAATGGCTCAATTACTGCAAAATGCACTTGTGCAAGACAGAAGGTACTAATGAGTCAAGAAAAATTGCTTGAAAAATGAATCATGGTTTGTATTTCCAACAATAACTGCATTTTATTCATGCATTAGAATCTTGGATCTACTATTTTCTTTGGGTTTTCTTCTATACACATTCCAATGCACCTGACAACTGAAGGAAGAACAGAACTGTCCAGCCATTGTGTGGGCAGATGTTGTGTAAATTTCCACAAGAGATTCTGCCAAGCCTTCCTCTTACACAGACCTCTGACACCTGCATTATTTGGAAGGATTAGTTTCTGTATCATTGAATTTCCCCGAGGGACTGAGGCAAGAAGAGCAACTGAGAACCTGCCTGCAGAGCAATAGTGCAGAGCAGATACAAACACAATTATCTTTCCCTACTTAAGGAAAATGTAGCAGCACCAGGTCCCCAGGAAGACAGAAGTGGTTCACCTTATGCATCTCCTAAAAAAGTGGAGACTAACAGAAGTCTGTTAAGTATCCTGCTCACAATTATTTCAAATTGCAGTAAAATCTAAATGGACTGCAAGAATAGGCTGTGTTGTAATTGCAACTGAATATAACACAAACTGCAAACTTGGCATTTCTGCTGATAAAAAAAGTATGTCAGTAATTCCACTGGGCTTATATGTACACAATGTTTAACATCTCAGTAGCATGTTCTTTAGGATGCCTTTGACACCTGCAGAGAAATTACATCAAATCTGTAGCAGCAGTATTACGTAATGCACCAGAGTTCAATGTTCAAAACATCCTGTTCTTTACATAGCCTCCTGTCTTACACAAAAGCAGTTAAAAATAATAGAGCTTGTTCAAGAGCCAGATTTACAAGCTTATGCTCATAGACTTTCAAGGCTCATCTTGCAAGGCAGTTTTGTTTTACCTGTGGGCTGGGAAAGGGGAGGCAGGAGAGGGCACAAAAGGGAGGAAAGATTTGTGAATGGATTGTTTCAAGCTTTCAGGAAAAAAAAAAGAATAAATAACTTAAATCACTCTGCATTTATGGAAATTAATTTACTTTTCTGAAAAGTTATATGAAGAAGAAGTGAAGCTTGTAAGAAATGAGTAAGAGAATAAGTATCCTGTAGCTGGACTGAAGATTGATTAAAGTCATGGGATATTTATATTTGTAGTTTGAAATCTGGAGGTTTGGATCAGCTAATTAGTCAGATAGATACCATTTGCAAAACATGGATGTTGATCCTGAAGCAGATTTTGAGTTCATCAATCGTTTGGAATGTTTAAAGGAGAGGAAGCTTGGCTCTCCTCTTGAATTTCACACTAGAAGGCTCTAGCTGCCTTCAGTGATGAAAGGAAAAATGAATAGGAGAAAAAAAAAAAAAAAAAACAGGAAGGAATGGCTGTGCAGGTTTCTACAGCCTTGCTATGTAACATATACATTGTAATAAACTCAGTGCTGCTGTTACAAAACTATTGGAATAATCAGCCACTCCTCACTGGCATCTTGGGTTCCTGTTGTTGAGGGAAATCTGAGCAGAACAATGCAATTCAGCAGAGCCTTTATGTTCTTGTCACACTCACGAGTCCTAAGACCAATCTTTTTGCAATCAAGACACAAAGCTGTAATTGATTGCTTTATTCTTGTTTTCACAAGGTGTTGAGAGGTGTGCTGTTCTTCAGTCTGTTTATGAAACACTCATTTACACTGGAAAGCAGTGTATTGATAGTATGTTGAACTGGGAATAAAGGGACCTGGCTCAGCAAATCAGTGAAGTCTGCTTCCAACTCCTGACCTTTGAAGGAATTCTTAGGCACACATTGCATTTACAGTTACCAAGTCTAAAATTTGTAAAGACCTTCATTCTTGCTTAACAAGGTGCTTTGAGATCACAGATGAAAAGCACCATGAAAAAAACATAAGTAATTTGAACAAAAATATAACCAGTGCTGCAGAAGGAAGCACCAGGTCACAAACAAACTGAATTTCATACTTCCATTGAAGGGTCTTCAGTTTATACCAGAACAGATTTGAGCCCAGCTATTTTGTCCAAACACCTACATACAGTCTATTTGTAATGTATCCCTCATAAAGCCCTTCCTCTTACTTCCTGTGAATAGGAATATTGCAAAACTGCACAGAGGAAGTGGAAGTTTAAAAGCTTTGCAGATACCAGATGGAAAATGTGATAGGAAACTGAAAAACAAACATTTTGTGTTTTCGTATATATTAATTACACTTCAGAAAAGTTAACTTCCACTCATATCTTTCCCATTTTTTTACCCAAAACTTTTCATTCTTGTACTGAGTTATACATTGCAAGGGCTTCTACCAATAAAAATAATAAGAGTCTAGTATATGTTTTATTATCAAAGACAGCAAAAGTCTTCTTTTATGTAGAGGAAATAAGCCAGAATCAATAGAGATATAACCTGTTGCCTTTATTAAATCACTGCAACAAGACTTCTCATTTGGGTTTTACCAAAGTGCAGTCCCCTTAACTGAGATTCTCTGGGCAATTTTTACCAAGGTTTTCTCTGCAGGAAATAGCGGACAAACTCCAGATCTCCGAAAGAATGACAAACAGTATGAAATACAGGGTCTCCCACAAGAATGCCAGCGACTTCATCTCTTATGGACCTGGGAAAGACCAAACAAAATTTACACATGGCCCAAACCCAGACTGGGGTCTGGCATTTGAATCATCCTGGAGTATTTTCAATCCATCTCATTCTACCCGACGTTTGCTTCCTTTTTTTAAAGCCATTTAAGCTCAAAACATCTTACACTGTTATTTTGAAATTCTTAGCATCCACCAGCACATCTGAAAACCAGAATACTTATTTTGCATAGTAAATGTGAAATAAAAATTTGAACATTTTAAGTCTATAACATCAAATTATTCTGTATTATTTGTCTTTTGTATTTACTGGCCATTAAAAATCGGTGTTGCCCTGTAACTCCTTGCTGATGAACACATTCCTAGGAATGCCTAATTTGTGAGAAATTTACACTGTGCGAACATTATCTACAGAGAGCACTTGGTTCTCTGTAAATCAATTAGATATGCCTTTTCAGGCACATGTCTGTTGGAGGCTGACAGAACAGGGCTTTCTTTTTTACCTGAAATGGGGATTCCAAAACCACATCACCTCTGAGAAGCCACAGGGTGGCTTGGAAATAAAATGGTCCTGCAAGGGCAGCCTCCTGTATAATTGAAATGCAATTTAAGAGGTCTTCAGAGGAATTTCTCCAACTCTGGAGGAGGCAGATCAGCAATCTGACCTCCAATAAAGACAACAGAAGGAAGCTCCCTTTGAAAGATAGAGGAAACTTTTTTTCTTTGAAAAGCATTCTTAGGGGACATCTGCTGATACAGTACAGACCTATCTCCTGAGGTCCAGACAAGTCTGTGTTACTGATTATACCAATATACCTCATGTGGTCCTCCCTGCCTTTATCTAAGAATGGGAAAAGTCAAGGAGAGCAAGTGACAAACAAAACAGAACCCTACCTAACAGAAAGGTTTATTATTAGAAGTGTTCTAAGAGAAATCTCCCTGCATATATATGAAGTTTAGGAATTTTACCTGTTTATTGGTCTCTGGAAACCACAAGGTTGTCAACAAAAACACTGGCAAAATGTGTCTATAAACCTATCAACCTGTTGGATACGTGTACAAGCCGATAATTTTATTTGCAATAATGCATTGTGTGTGCAAAATGAGCATCTGTACCTAAAGGTATATATGACTTCATGATGTTCAACAAAGGCAAATTCTAAGTCCTACATCTGGGATAGTCTAGAGAGCAACTGACTGGAAAGCAGCTTTGCAAAAAAAGGACCCAGGACTCCTGGAGGAAGAACTGAACATGAATCATCAGTGAATCTTTGCAGCATTAAAAGCCAGCCTCATACTGGGCTGTTTTATTAAGAAAATAACCAGCAAGTCAAGGAAGTGATTATTCCCCTCTATTCAGCACTTGTGAGACCACATCTGGAGTACTGTATCCAATTCTGGGACACTGACAAACTGGAGTAAGTAAAGCTGAGGGCCACCAAGGTGGACCAAGGGCTGGAGTACGTGACTTGAGAGGACAGCTGAGCAAGCTGGGTTCATTTGGCCTGGAAAAGGAAGAGCTGAAGGAGAGGGTCTCAGCATCATTGTTACAACTTAAATTATTCAACAAGCTTATATTAGTACACAAAACTTCCTGTTACTGCTGCTAGCCTGTCTTCCATCTGACATCAGAAACAGAGTAAGTGCATTCTCTGTGACTATACAATTTGTGGGACAAAGTGACCCACTGCTGGGGCAGAGTCAGACTAAAGAAGACCTTTAAGCCAACCAGCATCCCTCAAGCAAGCGAGAGCAATGCAATAAAATAACCAAATCCATCCAAACTACAGTAAAAATTCCCATGACTCAACCACCTCTGTAGCCTGTCAGCTCCACAGCCCTAACACCAGAGCCCAAGCTGACAGATCCTTCAGTTCAAACATTGTGGTTATACAGGCCCCCTCCAAGCCCAAGGCCCAAATCCATGAATCCTGCTTTAATCTGCTCCTGAGAATGTGTGTATTTTTTGGTCAGAATTTTGGTTGACTATATTTGGAAGGTCTCACCCACAGGCTTGAGCCGACAGAAGGAAGCCAAAGAAAATTCAAGATGTAGTGGTTACCAAAGTTGAAATCCTCCCTCAATGTGACTGTTCCATATGTATTTGTACACTGTTTATGTGCCTACCAAACCTCCAGGAACTCAGTCTTCTCCTTAGTTCATTTATAGGAAGGAGATGAGAAAGAGTCCATTTCTACAGAATTCCCCAGACAGAATCTACTGCAGAATGCATCATTAATAAAGGATTTTTCTATTTATTTGTTTCACCCAGAGCAGCTGGTCAGTCATGTCTCTCTGGGGCATGTCAACTAATACTTATTATTTCATAAGTTGAGCATTTTTGAATAATACTGTCTTGTCCCTTCCGTTTGTATTCCATTACATGTGAGTAAGGAATTATGTTTGCATTATACTGTAGAAACTTAGGGGAAAATATTTATGAAACATTATGAAAGGATTGAGCAGAACTGATGGTTATAAAATCCTGATAAACCTTTGTATGAGAGGTTTAATACCGGTAAAGGAGCAGGCTAAGAAAAAATCTGAATCATGCTCATGTGAAGTAAAAATAATGAAAGACAACCAAGGAAAATTTATTAAAAGCAACAATTAGGTTTTTCCCCCTGTGCAAATCTCAGAGTGCTAGAGTGCCACTGAACTCAGTAAGAATCTACTACTGATTTCAGTGAGAAAATGCTGGCCCACTAGCCTCATTGTCACACTTGGAGAAACTGAGACACAGAAATGTTAAGTGAGTTGCAGGATATCAACCAGCAAATGGCAGAGCTGGGAACACTACCCAGCTCTCTTGGAGGCAAATCCATGCATCATCCACTGCACCACTTCCTCATATTAGAAGGCAGCAACACAACACAAATTTCAGGGATTTTGTTTAATGAGAATGGAAGATGGAGAGATCTGGAGGCTGTCTATAAAGGAGAAGAATGCTGGGCTTGTTTGACTTCCTATCCATGGACATGTCTTTGCTCAAATGCAGACTATAAAGGGAAGAGTCGGAGAATAAGGAAGGATCCCATGAAGAAAATATATTACCCAATTTAATTTAAAAATAACATATAGCAATGCAGATTCTGTGCATTGAGTCAGAAGTCAAGTTTGCAAGTCATAATCAAATGTGATTTAAACACTGCTTCTGCTGAAGTGGTTAAATCAACTAGTTGGTTGATGTAAAAGGAGTACAAAGCAGGGGTCTTACTTCAACATCAGATGTCTACCAATCCTGTTTTTCACAGATTACTTCTCAGTTTGAAACAGGTGATATCAAGCTCTTTAATAGAAGACATGACTTGTAGCATGATTATTTATGTCTTACCCCTGTATGGGTGGCATATCACTTTACTCCTGAGACAGATGCACAAACTTTGCAGCTCATTCCAACAAGGATATTGTAACCATTTAAAATGATGAATATCAATCTGTTTTCATGGCAAATACTGTTTGATAATTTCCTCTCACCAGGGTCACTGCTGCACATGATTTCTTATTCACCTTCTGTTCTAGGAGGTTCTGCATCCTCAGAACACATGGGATGGGACAGGAATAAAAGACACCAGCTTTTCACTGTCCTGCTGAATGGTTTTGTCCCCAGCACCCAGAATGTCAGTACACAGGCTGAAAAAACACTCATAGTGGAGAAAATGCCCAGTCCCTGGTAGGGGCCCCCTCCCTTTGGCCAGATGGCCATGCCTCTGGTAGGGGTCCCCATGTACTGAGAGAAGAGGTGGCTGCTGGCACTGCTGGCACTGCTGGCACAGCTCAGAACAGACCCCAGCCCCAGTGCTCAGCGTGGCTGATGGCTCTGCTCACTTACTTGTGACTACCTGTGCTGCACATATTTTCCACAAGGTTTCAAATCACTTCAAAGCCATAACTGCTACATATTATTATTTTGATGGTTTTGAGAGAAGGAAGAGAGCGGTTGTAACCAAGGCATTTGAGATGGTTGCTGATTTCAAGTGATTTAAATTGAAAGACATGGTAAATCTTTAATATGTTACCACATGTGAATGGCAGAACAGCAAAAATATTAAAAGATTCATATCTTATAGTTCAGCAACCTTTCAGGTGGGCCAAACCATGATCCAGGGGCAGAAAATTCCTGCTCTTCAATTTACTTTAAGCCTTCTGACTTTGTTGATTTAACACAAACATAATCAACTTCATGACTGTTAATGGGAATGTTTTACTGACACTTCAGACTATGAACATTTCAAACATTTCCTCTGATTTTAATATTTGAAATCTTGTAAATAAATCTGTAACTTTGAAATTCCAATCCTTCAGCAAACACTTTCTTCTTAATGAGATTTTACTCACTACACTGTTTGCACCTACCAGGAGCTTCACTTCTGGACTGGATTTGGCTTTCTTGTTTTGTTTTTTTAAAAAAAAAACCTTGCTATTCTGCAGCTGTGTAATATATGACAATAGAGGGTGATAAACACTGCACAGCTGAAGCTGAAAACAAGTTGAGTTAATGGAATGAGGTGAAGGTGATGACACTTTTTTTTAACACAGAAAGTCATGAGATATATTAAACAATAAGTTTTACACACACACACACACACAAGAAATCCTTCATTTTTCCCTAAAGAATCTCTGGTAGAAAATTAATTCCCACTGGAGAACATACACACGAAAAAAAATTCCTAACCTCTATTTAATGACTTCATGAATTCAGACAAAGTGGGATAACATTTATGTTTCCAAAATCCCTATAAAGTAGCAGTCTTCCACTCTGCTGCTAAAATCCTCTTTATTCCTGGTGGCTGCTGGAAATTAAAGAGTTAAAATTAGACCACTGGAAAAGAGTAAAGCATATGTTATATGCAGCACATTACTTTCTCACTGGGCTTCCCACGGGCCAGTGAAGTTTGGGAACCACTTCTGTAAAGGAAATGTATATGGTGTCAAATTATTGACAGTCCTGTGTGTCAGCTCCATCTCTGCAACTGATTAGCCCCAGAATGACTTTGGCCTCACATAGTTTCTTACAAACATTACTTAGTCAGGCTTCAAAACCTAAGTAGGCAACACTGTTATTCCCAGTGTACAGATGATTCCAAAGTGCAACAGGGTTAAAAGCTACTGCAAGGGGACACATTAAAGGAGCATTGGGAGCTGGAATAAAATTGAGTTTCCCAACCCTTGCCCATCTAACCATAATGTCCACAGTCTAAACCACTTAGATTAAAAAATCAAAATAAAAATTAAGCTCCTCTCTGAAACCGTGTCTCCTGAAGCCATTTCTGATGCCTAAATAAGCATTGTAATTTTTAGAGCTACTGTGCACCTGCAGCTTCCAAATAGTTTCCAAAGGTCACCTACTCATCCTAATTTTTCCAAGCCTCAGCTTCTTAAATCTTTCAAAATATGGAAAGAATAGCAATCTGTCTCCCAGTCTTCCAGCCCACTTAGGTCAATAAGAGATTTTTCTTTGGCTCCAGTAGCTGTAAGGCTTCCCTCCCATATTTTTTTTCCTTCGGTTTTGGAGAGCAATTGTCTCGGGGTGGACAAATGTCTGCTTCAAGAGAAACTGTTGTGCTGAGAATCACTATCTAATCATTACCACCCATGCACCACACAATGCAAACTGTAAAAAATGACAAGCAAATGAAACAGCATAAAACTAAAGAAAAAGAAAACAGCACAATCATCCTAGCAGCAATGGCTGGAAATTCATCTTGGAAGCTTTAACTGCTCCTGTGGCACAGAAGCTGGGAGGGATTGTTCTGTGCCACGATGGCATTGACCAATAACCCATTCTGTTAAAACTAACAGAGCTGGCTAAACTATCCTGCCTTGTGTTCTCTTTTAATTAATTGTTTAGTTTAAAGAGAGGATAAAAAAGGCTGTCTGGGATTCAAGCTCAATTCCCTGCTGCTATGGCAGAAAAAAAGTACTGATCAGAATATTTCTCTGCAGAATGAAATGTGCATCTCCTGGGCTTTTTGCAATAGCAAAACAAGTTTACATTTCTGTCTCTAATATGATTCTGTCCTCTCAGTCATTAACAGTTCCTTGATTCCTTCTCTTATTCCTGCCCCTTTTATCTTAATTATTGAAACTTGTAATATAAACAGCATTTCTTCACCTACTGTCTTTTTGAATTGTTGATTGTTGGGAAAATGGCACCATCTCACTGGTGTTTCAGGGCATTTCCTCTGCACAGCAGTGTTGTTTCATTCACATGTGGTACTGTCAGACACCAGCTATCATTTAGGGCTATCAGGGGCAGCTTTGGGAGCCAGACACTGGGTCAGTGTAAATGAGCACAGCACAGTGTGACCTCAGGAGCATTGGGCAGATTGGCACACGGCTGAGGATCTGGCCATGTGACTGTTTCCAGCTAAAATTACATTCTTCCCCCACCACACACTGGAAAATTAGAGACTGCAGATCTTTCTAAACATGCTTATGGATGTAGAAAACCCTTTCATAAGGTAGGGAGGGCAAAGGAGGAGAGGTTTCTTCTGAAAGGCAGCATGGGACAGGACTGGAAGTGCCAGCACTTTGTCCCCTCGTTGTCACATTCCTTTCCCAGGCCTGGAGATGAGGCAGTGTGAGAGCCACAGTGGCTGGGAAGGATTGCACTGCTGAACAGGGACGAGAAAGGGAATGTGGTTTCCTGAAAGGCTTCCAGCAAGTACATGGGAATGGAACACTTGAGAGAGACATGGAGCTGGAAGCACTTCCCTTCTGAGAAACACTTCCAATCTGCTCCCAGGGCCAAATGTAATAACAGCTCTGACATTATTATTACAAAGGGGAAAAAAGTCATTCTTTTAGCTTGCTGCTGTGATTTCTCCATTCTGAAACCACACCTTCTCTGAGACCTGGAAGTCATGTGGCTTAACACGCAAGTCAGCTCACAAGGGATGCTTCTTGGGCTCATCCCTACCAGCACTTATCACCAAGTCTTACTGAAGGTGCCAGGAATGCTTCTGGCAACAAAAAAAAATTAACTTATATTTATGCTTTTCTGCTTAGGTCCCTCTCTTGATTTATGTGGAATACATTGACACAAATTTTCTGCAATACTTGCTTTTTCCTACTGTCAGTCATGAGCCAATATCTAGACATGAGGGAAAATTCTGCATGAAAAACATCTATTTTGCCATGTGATGTAGCAAAATTTTGTAGAATCCTTCTACAGTGTCAAATTCTCTCCCTTCCTCCACTTCATACACTATATTGCACAAAAAAAAAAAAAACACACAAGAGAATATACTAATGGACTTGTGCTAAATATTCAGACTATCACTAAAAGGGTTAGGAAATAACCTTTGAAGGAAGAAATGAAAAAGCAAAATCTGCAGGGACCCAGTTTCTGGTTTACCATCCAGGAATATCCTGGAATATGCACAGAAGAGTTACAAAACAAGTGCTGTTGACAGTACAAAGGGGGAAGTATCGCCATTAGAAACAGTATAAACTGTACTAGGATGAATAATGCTTCTCCCCAGACTTGGAAAAAAATAAGAAAAAGAAAAAAAAAAAGGGGGTGGCATTAATTCAGCAACCTCTGTGTCTAAATAGGTTCAGTTAAATTGGTACCATTTTTGTTTAGATAAGGCCTCAGACTCGCTGACTCTCTGGAACCCCCTCTTAGTCTTACCTCTAACCACTTTTTCCAGCCCATAGCAGGGAAAAATGTACCACAGAAGGCAGAGCCAGACACCAGCAGTATCATAAGAGCCTCAACCAACAGTGTCTCAGCAAACACTGGGCCAGAATCCACCCCCACACACAGTGAGCAATTCATTTGTTTGGGACTACTCAAAGAGGCAACTTTTCAGCTGCCAGCTTACTGACACCTGACAGCCATCAGCCTGCAGTGCCTAAATTGCTATAAAACATGAGTCAGTCAATGAATTACATGATTTTTGGAAAATAATAGTAATTTAGAACATTCTTTTCACATTTCTGTGTATGCATCATTTAATCTCGTGGGTGTTTTGGGTTTGGGGTTTTTTTTATTATTGTCATTTTAACTAAGCATATGAAAGGAATAAGAACACAAAAGTTCTTATCAGTATCAGGAAAAATTTAAAGATCTTTTTTTTACAGGGCTATATCCATATTTTAAGTAAGGACAGGAATCTCTTTTGACTTGTTTTGAGAAAAAGATATTTCTTTTTCTTAGAAAATATAGGCCTAACTATACAGCCCAAAACTGACAGCATACCTTACTTAAAATTTAAAATATGGGATTACAAAGAGTTGATGGTGAATTTTATTTGATGTTAGAAGTTCAGCTGAGAAAGCTATTTCTGTAGTATTTCTGGGGTTGTAGCTAACTCAAACATCCACACACTTCACAGCCTCATTTCCACTGAATTAATTTTTTTAGGAGATAAATACACTGTGCTTTGGATGATGGTTTCTTCTTTCAGTTTGATCCTTTCGTTCAAATACAAACAGCAAAGAAATAAAAAATTCATAATAAGATACAGAAAATACTCTCCTAAGCCAAAGAACTCCTAAACTGCAGTCATTTTATGCAAAAGACTGTATAAATATACCTTTGAAGAAACCAAATCTTGCAGTCAGAGGTGGGTGGATATGAAACATCTAAATGCAAAAGTCTGGCCAAAAAAAAAAAAAAAAGAAAAAGTAGCCTAACCTTAAGGATGGCTAAAGTCACTGGAACTGTTCTTGCTGATGTGAAGTACACCAGACTGCAGGAGATTCCTTCTAGAAAAGAGCAAGATTGCTAGAATCTGTGTTGATAAATAATTTATTCCTGAACACAGACATGTTTTAGAAACATGATTTCTAGTTTGCATCCTTCAAGGAAAGAAATTCAACAAGCACTTTCAGAACAAGCTCAGCACACACCAATAAACTGAGGACTCCACAAAAAGTCAGTTGTGGACACTGTGTTTAAATGAAGCAGGAGGATGAATTTGTGTCATTGGTATCTTTGTGCTCCTCATTCAACACCAGGTTAATAATACACAGACTTGGGCCTGGGAGCAGGATTCCTCCCTCCCAATAGAGCACCCTAGGCACTAAGCAACAGACTCACACTGCTTTTTTTCCTCACTTTGCTTTGATGAATCTCATGGTCCTTGCAAGCAGCAACAAGTGCACCAAATGGTGGTACAAACAAGAAACTGCTCCAGCTCATCCTATCTTGCACAGGGAAGAAGCACACTTGGGGGAGAGTCTAGGAGGAGGATTTGATTCCTCCCTCCTCCACAGAGACTAAGGAGAAGACAGAGCCCATGCCTACCCCATCCAGACAAGCACTCTAATCTGCAAGCCTTCCCTCTGGTTACTCTGTGGAAGAGAAGTTACCCACTTGCTTTTGCACACTTCAAAGAGGATGCTGGGCTCTGGATCATGGCTAGATGGAGGAATCTTCCCACAAACCCTGCTGAGGCTTGGCCATAGCTATGACTTCAGGCACATCCTACCTAAAGTTCAGTGCTTCCTCCTGGCTCACTAGACATCTGGTTATTCATTGTGAGGGTTTTCCAACTCATCCCTGTGAATCACCACTTTTTGGTGTACAGTCTAGTGCACTCAGACTGATGGTTTCCCATCTGGTGAAAAGATTGCTGAGCTCATCAGACACAGCATTACTTAACAATGCAACGGTTACAAACAAACTGTTCTGGATCAGCAAGCACCTCTTCACATTTGCCGTGCTTTCTGACTGACTCCTTGTCTGATGCAAAGGCAGTGGAATGGCATGCTATTGGCATCCTCTGTTTTATTAGTGTGACGGTCCTCATGTACGTCAACAAGAGACTTTCGTGTCAGGCCAGCACGGCACTGACATTCTGAATCACCAGCAACCCCATCTGGTTCTTGCAGGGTCTCATAAAAGCAGCATGTATGCCCATAAACTCAGAAATGCCATCAGCACCATGGAGGAAGTTCCCACTCAGGCAGAGTTACCTTCATGTCATCTCCAGGGCTGCATTTTCATCAAACCAGGCTCATCAATTCTGACAGTGCAGTCTGTGCACAAACCAGAGCAAGAGAACTAGAGCACAAGCCATCAATAACCATAAAATGCATTATTAGGTGACTGAGCAGCAACTAATTCAACAAAGTTTAGGAAATTTTTGTCATCCACTTTGATTCTGTATTTGAATATTTCCTAAAGTCCTCTATTATTCTACTTCAGCTCCCATCACACTTTCCAGCAAATACTCCACAGAGACCTCACTGTTCTCCATTCCTGAGCTTGACACTATGTCCCATGGTGAATTAATGTGGAATCCCTGTTGGGCATGCTGGGCTTGCCACTCCAAATAAGAAAAAAAGGAGATGAGAGAATGCAGCCACCAAACCTAGCAGAATTATGGCTGAAATCATTCTGAAACGTTCCTTTTGCCTCCACTGCTCCCAAGTGTCCCCATCCTATGCTGTCATTTTCTTCTCTCTTTTAAAAGAGAAAACGGATGCTAAATCAGCAAGCTAGGTTTGCTCATTAACATAACAATTACTAACAATATACCTTTCCCCCTTTGTTATAAATTACTTTAGTGTGTAATTCAGCCAAATGAGAAGACAGACTCCATTTATACACACTGACTCCATCCTTTTGTGTAAGGCTAGGACTAGCTGCATTCACTAGCCGAGAGATCTGCAAAACAACAGCTATTTCCTTCTTCTCTAGAGGCATTCATAGCTCTCCTTCAACTACTACCTCTCTTCATCCCCAGGAAATGAACTGTTGCATACAGAAAAAGAATGAGACTTTAGTCATTCAAGATGCTGAAGACTAGAGCTTAACCTCCAGTTATTCCACAGATAATTTTTTCTCCTGTGAGGTTGGCCCAAAAAACATACTCTCCGACTTATACACCAAACACTACTTGAGTTAAAAGTACAAATATCTTTGGAGACTGTCCTTAGCTTCTTCAGCTATATAAAAATGCCCTATTAGCACACCATTACATAATCACCTACAGCACACTTAGGCATGCCATCAGCTCCACAAAATCTGATGGCATCCCCAAAAACGGCTTTCCAGTGCTTTCCCCTACACCTTTCCCTGTGCTCCATGCCTACCTCACACCCATAGCATACAGCCCTGCACAACTCACACCACTATTTGCCAACCCTTTAGCACAGGGGAACCCAGGGAGCATGAAGGGAAAATGTGAGCCAGAGGAAACTGTGGGTCAGCTTCCAGACTCCAGATTAATGACGTCAGGCAGCTCACATAAGAGAGGGGAGTAAACACCTGCCTGCATAGGCTTCATGTGCCTTAACATCTTCATGGAAAAGGGTTGTTCTTTCCCAAAAGCTCTGTACTGTGTTACACAATCGGGGCCTATAGGTTTTTACCTTGTTTCTTTAATGTGTTCCCAAAGGTGTAGATGTTCTCTCCCTGTAAGAAGCCTACAGAGACAGACAGAATCAGGGGGACTCACCAAGACCTATGCACATGGCAAAGCCCAGGTAAAGAGGGAGAGCAGTGGAGAACTCCCTCAGACCATTATGTGTGCATACGCAGGGGAGGTAGAAACTGAAGACATCACCAATGGAATTCACACAAAGCACTGGACACAGGAAACAGCCTTCCAGTCCACCCTGACCTGCCTTGCAGCCAGGCAGCTCACAACTTATACCACTAAAATCCTGGTATGTCAGCTTTGCAAAAGATAGGAAACATCAAGAGAAATCTCTTTGGTCATGTCTCTACATAGATGTCTTGTCAAATCTCTGTGTCAACAGCATCTGTCTTTAAGTCTTGCACAATTCTCTGTTAGTCACGGGAAACCTCTAAACTAAAAGCCTCTGGGGCAGATGACCTAGAGGGAATAGCACAGAGGTCCCCCTGAAGTCACCCCCTGGCAGAAGAAAAAGGAAAAAAGGGATGCCCTACTGTGTCCTGCCTTGTGGGGACTCATTTGCTCCAAAACCTCATGCTGAGGAGTCACCATAGAGGCTGTGGTTTTGCCTGCAGGACACTGAAGAAACCTCAGAAGTGCTGTGGGGACTTTGCCACAAGGCACAACACTGATCTTCAGCTCCTGCCAGCCCTCCAGCTCTATCACCCCAAATCTGATTGTTTGAAACTTGCCAGGAGGCTCAAGAGGTGAATTTCACTCAGCCTAAGGACACCAAGTCTTGGCCCTAACCAATAGTGTGATAACGATCTATAAGAGCTAGAGAACTATTTATACAAATTAGGAATATTTAGGCCATAATTACCCACTTGGAATAGATCATGAGAGTATGTTTTTCTGAGGACTCAGGTCTTGGGCGAATCACACACGCTGCAGACACTGGTGTGTCCCTGGCTTGTTCAGATTTCAGGTCCTACACTTCCAAGTAAGAATTCAGTCAAATGTAAAGACCATTGTTACTCACAGTTCACTTGAGAGAGCAAGTCTGAGGTTCACAGCTGACCACATTTTCTTCACAAGCATACTGTGTAATTTTAACTCCTTCTTGACTTGCTCTGTTGCAGATCTATTATTAAAAAATGAATGTTCATTATTAAGAGATTTCTTACAGTATTAAACATTGACAACTAGTTCCACAATTGATTTGATCAGTCTAGCTGTACTGAAGTCCTTGAATGATCAGTAAGTTGCACCAGTGGATTGACAGACTTGTACTTACAGTGTCAAGATATTTGAAAAGCTTTATTTTATTTTTATTTCTCTCCAGCTGAACTTGTGTGAGAAGACAGCAGTGTCATTGCTCTTGGCAAGACTTTCAGATTTGTATTTGTTTTCATGAAGCTTCCAGTCAAGTTCTTGCAAACTCAGACATTTAGTTACTGTGGTTTCAATACACACCTCAGCCTATAGATAATTAGCTGAAGAAACCACCAATTTCAATTCTCTGGTAGCTCACCTATCATCACTGGTGTAAACCATCCAGCCTTTCCTCCACCAGCAGCGTAAATTCCCCAAAGCGCTGTTTCCAGATGGAGAAATTGCCTTCACAGACACCTGTTACATCTCATAATATCAGATAACACAACGTCTGTAATTCCACCTCAGACTCATCCTACAACTTTGTGAGTCACACTACATGTTTCATGTACCCAGTGAACTAAAGCAAACAAACAGGAACTATTTGTATTCTTCTTACTTATGCCAGGGCTTATAATAAACCCCTTTGAAAACACTTCCGAACAGGTAGCAGCCGGCACACAAGTTTTGCCAAGGGTTTAAACTAGTCTTTACCTGTTGCAGCTGTTGGGAAACTTCTGGCTGTTGCTATGAGTGTACTTGTACCTGCATGCTGGGATTGGGAGTGTGAGCAGGTGTTTGCAAACCGCAGTTACATTGCTAACCGTGTCTCAGACTCAAAACCAATCATACCAGCGATGTCTGGCACATTATCTTGCTGCAAAGATTCTCATTCAGTTCATCTTACAACAGTGATCAGAACTGCTTTAAGCTATAAAAGCCTCTCCAGCTAATTTCTGAATACAGCGTGATGCTCCTTACCCTGAAGCCCCTTTAAGATCTGACCTCTTACACTGTTTTTCCTGCTGTCAGCCAGGACAGCAAAAGAAGAGGTGGTATGCAGGCTGAAAAGCCTAGCAGTCCTCAATCAGCCCTTTGTCTCCCATGCTCAGCTTTTTATCCACGGGCAACAGTCTTTTTCCATTACCAGTAAAAATGAACCCCCCAGTAGGGGTGATGAAGAAACAATAAAACTAATCATTAAGCAGGCCTGCTGAGAAGCGAATTCCAGTCTCAGGTCAGATCTAATTGCATTCTGACACTGAAGTAATGGCCTGGTCATTTATATTAGCAATGTCATGTTTCTTTTTATTTATTTGTCTCCATTCTGCTCTCCATGCCCTTAAAGAAAGAAATATAAACGTGCAGATTTATGTACATAGAGATCAAAATACACATATTGTCCTATAGTGTACTTTTCAAATTTTTAAAATACCCTCTCTTTAGCCAAGATCAATTTCAGAAAAACTAAAAAAAAAAAATGTAGCCTTCTGGAAAATGATGAGTAACTTTAAAAGGAAGACTTAGGAAAAATTATGGTGGTGTCATGTCCTATGGCCAAGGAAAACCATGTACACAGGGAAGAAAAGACAAATTTAATCATGCATGTAAGGGTACAAGATATATAGGTATATGCTGTGATTTTTGAAACTAAGGAGATTTAGATACCTACTTTTGAGTAATTACAGGGAAAATAGGTAACTTTGGAGTTCAAGTGCACCGCATGCATGCACATGGTGTACATACACACACACACAAATATATTCCTGAAAATATAATTACTTCTAGGCCTCTTTCCTCCCTTGCCACCTTCCTTCTATTGCTTTTAGCATTAATGATGTTTTGCCCCGTCTGCATCCTAAGCCTCCTCCCGCACTGCTTTTGCCCAGACCCTCAGTCAGCCTCACATCCTACATGACTTCTTCCTTGGAGAATCTAAACAAAATGGCTTTGCATCTGAGTGAGCACAATGGGCCTCTCTTCAAAGCCAAGCAGCATTTTTCCTATCATTGTTTGCAGGGGAAGAGTCACTGTGCACTCTGCTCAGATAGTACAGTCACACAAGCCTGATTAGCTGATGGGTTGATTTGCTGTCCTAAGAGGGTTCATACAGCTAACAAGATCACTTAATCCCTTTCTAGGTCCCTCAGCATTTGTAACAAGTTTTGTAATCGCTTTTTAAATAAAATGTTCTGACCTTGCAAACTCACTTGCAAGCCAGCTCAATCCTCTGGCTTTTTTCCCTCCATATAGCTTTTATGACCTCTCCTATCTGGATAGCAAGCCCTTTCCCAAAGTATCTTAGTCCAATCCTCTTGATGCTATCCAGAGCTAAAAGCCCTCAGCATGTGCTTTGGATCTGATCCTACCTGGCTGCTGTGCTCAGAGAGGCGTTGATCAAATCTGGTAACAACAAATCAGGGCCCAGAAAGAGTAGTTGTAGAACCTGGAGTTGTTCCATCTAATTGCAAGCAGGCTTTCACAACTCATTTACTGAAGAAAACTTCCTTATCAGGTGAGGATGTGACTAACTTCCACCCTGATTTCATGCTGTGGTTTTTATCAAAAACACATGAAATTTTTTTTTTCTTTATCCATAGAATCAGCTTTCCAAACTTGCTTTATCAAAAGCCTCAGGATGGCAGAATGACAATCTTGCCTAGTATTTGCCATGCACTTCATGTTCTAGGGTTAGCCCTGCTAGTGAAGCAGGCCTGCCTAGGTATGCCACAGTTATATTTTTGTATTAAGCTCCATGCCATGATGAATACACTGCCACCAGGTAGCCAATTTAACAACTCATTTATTCCCAATAATTCCAACCTTGTGAACATTCATCATTGTTAGAACAGGCATGCATTCCCTGTTGCATTTATCTGGCTACACTGGCTCTTTTTAGTTACCTGTGGTGAATCTCCTAAATGTCACCCATGGATGTCAGGCTGAAAACATCTGTGAAGGTCTGGTACAGTCCAGCCCTCTCTGTGCACACGTGCCAGAAGACCCAGCCTGGGCTCTGCTTCCACCTCTGCCCCTGAATTGCTGGACAAATTCCAACAATTCACATTACTTGTGCCTACATTTCAGCCTTTCATCGAATACAGGGCCGTTCTCTAATTCTCTCGGGTATTCTGTGGCTTAATAAACACTTACAGGGTGGGATGGATCAGTGTGCAACAAGGTGGAAAACACTGGGATTTGGAGCTAGGACAAGTAACCTACTAAAGATCTAAAAACCACATTAAAAGCTAGAGAGATTTTATTCCCAAGAAGGTGAGCAACCAAGACATGATAGACAGTACAATTAAATAGTAATTATTATATAGTGATAACTTAGAACTTTTCTTTCCAAGACAGAAAAAACCATTTTGGTAAACTCTAATTATTAAAGACTCAACTCACGAAACTCAACCTCTTTGCAGTGGAGAGCTGTATATGTGTCATGGTGTGCAGCAACATGACCGGACAGATTAGAACAGGAAAGCAAAGGAAATGCCACATCCAACCTGCAAGTTCAGAGGGGATTAGGTAAACAAGAAGGATCCCAGGTGGAACCAGGATTAGGGCAACTTGAAGCTGCTTCTGCCAGAGAAATGTTTAAGAACACTTAAGACCAGTAATTGTGAAGAAGGTATTTAATACCTTTTCTGAAAAATACTACCTGCATCAGCAGTGTTCCCTAGTCCTATTGAGACATGAGCACTGACTCAGGCGAGGATGTGCCACCTCCAGAGGAACTACTGCTGACTGCAGCACTTGGGAGCTGCAGGAGCTTCCCCAGCCCTGCCGGGACATCAGAACAGCACCAGGCAGCCAGAGCCTCTTGCAAAAGGCACTTCACAGCATCCTCTCTCTCGTCAATATCAAACTGCCTGGAAACTTCTTCTTCCACAGTCCCACATATCTCAAAACATGAGCAGAGGAATTTAACTGCAAGGAGACTCCATTACTCTTATACCCATAATCTGCTATTTCATTTTATACTTTGCATAAGTAAACTAAATTCATTTTCACCAGTTATTTTCTCTTAATCTCCATTCCCTTCCCTAATCTTAAAATATTTTAAATTTTTAATACATTTAGTTTTTCAGACTTCCACTGTCTTTTTCCTAAAATACCTATTCCTTTATGCTTTTTATTTTTCTTTCTCTAAATTACAGTTTTGCACCAGAAAAATATGTACAAATATGCCCTGGTACAAAGATTTCCAACACCCCCAAACTCAAGGCTGCTTAGATACTCAAGGCTACTTCAACTTAACTCTTTCAGGTCTTTATCCAAAGCTCTTTGAACACAGAGAGAATCCACTCCTTGACTTTTATTGCTCTTCTTCCATACCTTTAAAGGTAGCACTAGACTATCTGGAGATAGAGCTGAATTTTTACGCACAGCTAACCCCCACAGTCTGGAAAAGCCTAAGCTTAGGAATGACAACCCCAATACTATCCACAGAAGTGACCCCATGTAGCCAGAAAATATTGGCGATTCCTTATACTGTCTTTCTCTTATCCCAAAGAAAATACTATTGGGAAGAGTTTTGATGTACTGTGGGAGCATCCATCCTGTATTAACATATCAGCATGAATGAGGAAATGAAAATAAACACATGTGAGGGGGTTGTCCAACACCTTTTGGCCCTCAATTTAGGGCAGCTGCAATTAAAGGTAACAGCAATCAAGAGCTTTCTAAGAGTTCTGAGAACAAACCTTCACTTATAAAAGTGTGGTTACAGCCTTCACAGTACTCGAAAACTCTGGTTTGTAGGACCTTATTCCAAGGTTTCCTTGTCATTTATGGTTTTTATTAACATCCATATCAGCTTCAGCTCCTTGTCATGGACTGAATTTCCAGAAGCTGCACTTCATAAGGCTTGTTGGAGCCTATTGTACACAAGAAATTACTTGGATAAAAATTGCTGGAGTCAAGACAGAAACAAAAACTCCTCTCCTCTTCCATCCTTCAAATGATTTATAGAGACTTAGTGTAAGAGCATATTTTACCAGTAGTTTTCTTACTCAGGAGGATAACTAATTTAATAATCCCATTGAACAAATGACAAGTCTGATTGTCTCTGGGAGAGAAGTGAAGGAACAAAAAAACCTTGTCACACCATGTTTTTTAGGATGATGTTATACAACCCCCATACCCTTGCCAGCAACTTCTCGTGACTCATTCTCCTCTGAAAATGCTGTTATCGATCTCATATTGAGACAATGAAATTTGACTTATTTGGTGTCTGTTTCTGTTCAGTTGGCCTTTCACAGAAGCCAGAAAACATTTATAAAAACTGGAATGTAATAAGAAGATTTGGGGAGAACTTATTATGGGTAAGTATGATAAATAAACAGAGGGCAAAAGTTACTGAGAAACTGAGATTTCTTCCAATTCTTCCTCTTCTGAGGAAGCAGCAGAGACTTTCCATCCTCAGTCAGAGGAAATTTCAGTTGCAGCCTCAGTTACGTGTTAGGAACCAGCAGCCCAAGGCCATTATGGTAGCAAATGCTCCATCACCAGCAGCTATGTGTTACTCTACTGGGGATACCAACACAGAAAACACAAAGCCTTGCTTACTCTCCTTGCACCAGCTAAAGTATTCACAACCACTTCAACCAGTTACTGGAGGTCTACAGTAATACCTGAGCAGGTCATTTTAAAACATGATCTTACTTCTACTGAAGGCAACAGTAACCTGATTTTGCTGTGAAGGCACTTTGGGGATCACCCTTGCTCAAAGAAAAGTCACCAGACGCATACTTCAAAATTTACTTTGATTGGAGTGAGGAATGATGAAAAAGCAGGTCTTTAAGTCTTGGTGCTCTACCAAGACTTACCAGGAAGCAGGCAATATGCCCTGTACTCCTTGCCCAGCTCCAAGCCTTCAGCCTTGCTCCAAAAGACCCAGGTTCCCTTCAGGCCCTTTCCACTGCCAGAGAGAGCTCTTCAAACCCTGCTGGAGCTTGCTCCCTCTCCTGCAGCACCAGGTTATTAAAGAGCCTGTATTCCTCTGCCTGCCCCCACAAACATAAATCCTTATTTTACATTGCCTCTCCTCTAACACTGAACATAAAAGAACATACTTTTTATTGAAGTTTTATCTTTGCCTGGGCTTCTAACAACCCACACTGAACACTCTGTTATTACGGCTCCTTCTGGATTTAGAGGTATATAAGCTGTTTGTGCTTGGCTGCATGCATTGGTATTTTTATGTTCTTATGTATCTTTATCTGTACAGTATCTCTGAATACGCTTAAAACTGTTTCAAAAAGACTTCCTAAGACTAAGTTCAAATAGAAGTGTAGAAAAGTGATCTGCTGCACACATATTTCCTCATCACTTGAACTTTCACATGCAGCGAGAGCTGGACTGTTTAATTTTGGCCGTTTGTTTTAATTTGGCCGTTGCAGTTTAAAGGCCGTGCCCCAGATTTGGCCCTGTGAAGACGTATTTTGCTCCAGTTTAAATAGGTACGAGGCATAGCATTTTCACATCATAGAAATGCTTCTCTCTCTTCTTTTTTTTTCTCCTAATGTAAATTTTGCAACGCTAATTCCTTTCATAAGAGACGTAGGGATAAGTGGTGGTTTACAGTTCAACCTTCCCCTGGTGCCCATAAATATTTATTGTTCCTTGCCCTGTTTCAAGGCCCAGATGAAATTCATCTTCCTGGGGGGAGGGAGGGGTGGCGGTGGTGGAAAGGGAAGGGATGTGGAAGGGCGAACATCATCTTTAAAGTATAAATGTGAAGAAAACGAAAACAGATGCGTGGAGAGGAAAAGAGATGCTGGTGGGAACACGGCAGGGCTGGAGCGCATTTTCCCTGGGAGACAGACGGCCGTGCCGCGCTTCCTCGGGACGGGGCGCGGGCGGAGGGCTCCCCTGCGGACACACTCCCGGGAGGAATGGCATGGGATGGGAGGGGCGGGATGGGAACGGGCCCGCAAGTGCACCATCCGCCCTCCAGCCAAACCCCCGGCCCTTCCAGGCACGGAGGAAAATGCTCCCACCGGGACAGCCGAGGCGCAGGGCAGCGCGGCTGTGGCGGGGCGGCAGCGGGCAGGACGGGGGGAGGAGGTGCCGGGCCGGGAAACTGTAACTCATTGTGGACGGGCCGCACTGGCCGGGTGGCGAGCGCTCGCAGGCCAGCACATCCATCAACCTGCCGAGCGGCCGACAGGCTGGAGCCGGGCTGCTCCGCGCTCCGTGTCGGGAATGATCCGGCACGACCGCGCCGCGCCGGCAGTGCCCGGACAGGCTGCGGCCAGGCTGCGGGCAGTGCTGCGGCCAGTGCTGCGGGCAGTGCTGCGGGCAGTGCCTGGACAGGCTGTGGCCAGGCTGCGGGCAGTGCTGCGGCCAGTGCTGCGGGCAGTGCTGCGGACAGTGCCCGGACAGGCTGCGGGCAGTGCTGCGGCCAGTGCTGCGGGCAGTGCTGCGGACAGTGCCCGGACAGGCTGCGGACAGTGCTGCGGGCAGTGCTGCGGCCAGTGCTGCGGTCAGTGCTGCGGGCAGGCTGCGGTCAGTGCTGCGGGCAGGCTGCGGGCAGTGCTGCGGACAGTGCTGCGGGCAGGCTGCGGTCAGTGCTGCGGCCAGTGCTGCGGGCAGTGCTGCGGGCAGTGCCTGGGCAGTGCTGCGGGCAGTGCCTGGCCAGGCTGCGGGCAGTGCCCGGACAGTGCCCGGCCAGGCTGTGGCCAGGCTGCGGACAGTGCCCGGACAGGCTGCGGACAGTGCTGCGGGCAGTGCTGCGGTCAGTGCTGCGGACAGTGCTGCGGACAGTGCTACGGCCAGTGCTGCGGGCAGTGCTATGGCCAGTGCTGCGGGCAGTGCTGCGGACAGTGCTGCGGACAGTGCTCCGGACAGGCTGCGGACAGTGCTGCGGGCAGTGCTCCGGACAGGCTGCCGGCAGTGCTCAGGCCAGTGCCGCGGCCAGGCTGCGGACAGTGCTGCGGCCAGTGCTGCGGACAGGCTGCGGGCAGTGCTGCGGTCAGCGCTCCGGACAGTGCTGCGGTCAGCGCTCCGACCAATTCTCCTGCCAGTGCTGCGGGCAGTGCTCCGGCCAATGCTCCTGCCAGTGCTGTGGTCAGCGCTCCGACCAATACTCCTGCCAGTGCTGCGGTCAGTGCACCGGCCAATGCTCCTGCCAGTGCTCCGGCCAGCGCTCCGGCCAGCGCGCCCCATCCGCCCGCACCCCGCGCTGCCCGCCGGGCTCCCGCACGCCTGCGGGGATCCCCACTCTAAATCCCCTCCAATCCCTGCGGCTGCGCTCGAGATTCATTTAATCCCGTCCTGTCCAGCCGCATTAAAGGCCGCGTTTGGTCTCGCATCCCCTCTAAGCCAGCCGCAGCGCCGCCGGCTCCAGCAGTCCCCGTGTGTGCGAGGGAAGAGCCAGGCCCTGGGGCTTCAAACGGGGCACACCAAATGTTCTCTTCTTGTTGCTGTTTGTCCATTTTATTGTTGAGAAAACTTCCCAGTCTGACCAGTCACAAGACTCTCTGATGGAGGGACCCTCCTCGGGGGCACCAGCTCGAGCTGTTCCTCAGCTGCTGTGCCCTGAATAAATGGCTTTATGGAAACGTCCATCTTAGACTTTGCCATGGAAAACCTGGGGTCAAACTGGTGAGAAGCTCCCTTGCTGTCCACTGGCGAAGCCGTGGCCTTAAGAGGTGCAGAAAGGCAGAATGCCTGGGCCCTGGGCCAAGCTGCGTTTGCTGCTGGTCCCCACCCAGCTGGGCGCTGGCACAGGGCACGGAGGCGCTGGCGGTGCTGCGGTGCCTGATAGCATCAGCTGAACACCTCCTCATGTCACGGGGCCCTCGCTCACAGCTCCGCTCCAAACTTCCTGCACTTTGTCTGCTTCGAGCAGAGCCAGAGCACTGCTTTACTCGGGGGGGCGGTGAGAGTGATTTGTCTGATTTCAAAGCCTTTGCTTGAAGGATTTCAGTGTTTGTTACTCTTTTTCAGAGGTTGATTTAAATAGGCATTTTGAAAATATAAGTAATAGCACTTGCTAAATATGCGCAATTTTCTCAACATGGCAGACCATTTATACATGATACAAACCTGTCTCTGACATGTTTTCCATATAATTTCCAAATTTTCATCTTTTTTGTTTTGTTTTGTTGGAGCTCATATGTCTTAACATGGCCACGTAAATTAATAGATTTCTGTGTTTTTATTACTTACTACTCAGTAGCATAGCTGTTGTCCTAAAGGAGAAGACACAATGAAACACGAACAGTTCTTTTATCTCTAAGAATTCCAATGCAATTTATAACCTTAGGTCCTGCATTAGGAACGCATCAGTACTCAGGAGAACAGTTAACACATCTTAGATTTACGTATGTTATCACACCCTTCTGAAATCAAAGGTACTTAAATACAGAATCAAAATATGGGAGGGGAGCTTTTACAAGAATAAACTTTAAAATATAAACATAGAATCATCAAGGGTGGAAAATACCTCCAAGAGTCCAACCATTAACTCAGCACCACTGTGTTCACCACTAAACCATGTCCCCAAGTGTCACATCCACATGTGTTTGAACACTTCCAGGGATGGTAATCCCATAACTTCCCTGGGCAGCCTGGGAAGCAGGCTTGCAGTGCTTGATTACACTTTAAGTGTAAAATACCCAAAATGCATTCCTACAGCTGCATCCTAAAGGATATTTCTGCCTTACGATTTATAATTCCACCATCACCAAAGTGTTCTTTCTTTTTTTATTGGATAAAATAAATATGTAGTGTATTGGGGGGGAGGGGAAATTAAATGAGATTCTGTTTTCAAATTAAGTGAGAGGGCAGATTTTAGATGGGCAAATGCAATTATTCAAAGAGGTGTTCTGCTAGGCAAAAAAAGGATTAATATCCCTATACTTAAAGAAATACACACTCAAGAGTTCAATACAATATTTGTCAACAGTACCATTTTAAGCTCTATCACTCCTGCAATACCAGCTCAGGAGGGCTGGTGCAGACATAATGATGATTTCATTGTAATGTCTGTATCTTGATATAGCATGACAGTAATATCTATTACTAGGATATGAGAAAAGTAAGAACTGCACAAAATCTGATAAATTCACCTCTCAAATTTCAGAAATTATTACTGAAAGTATTTCTTGCAATATTTAAGTGTTTTCCAGGAACCCTCAGCCTCTGATAGCAAGCCAGTCCTGCTCCTGTTCAATCGTGTGCTAGATCTGACAGGATAAGATACCAGAATGATTCCCACTACCTCCAGTATGAAATATGACATGCACAGTGTCAAAGGGGCTCTCATGTTTATGAATGAGCACACCTTGGCAGAATCAGGCTCACCTCCAGCACTCTGATCTTTCTACACATGTAATTAGCACTATCAGCCTGGCATTTTCCTAAATGATACCTTTGCATTTTGAGGACTGCATTTCTTAATCTCAGCATTCATGCACACGGAGGAGCTACAGCTATTAGGAGCTGATTTAAAAGGATCTTTGTTGCAGCCAGCAAGGGCATCTGTTTCTGCAGTGAGGCAGGTGGGAAACCAGTGGAGGAATTAGCTTTAGAGTGGTGTCATTCCAGTTTGTAGTGTAGCTGCTGCATTCTTAAGAAATAACATCAGGCTTTCACTGGTGTCTGGAAAACATCATTTGCTGTGCAGGTACTCTGTCAGCTGTTGCAGGACAAAGGACACTAGTGAAAGATTACATATGATGTGTCATGCTGAAAGACTACTGTTCCATCAAACTTTTCCACTTTCAGCAGTACATAGTGCTAGGAAAAAAAAAAACTACCAAAAATACCTTGAAAATATGAAAACAAAAAAGTATGACTCTCACCAATGAAACATTCTCACCAATGCAGCAAGTCTGCTAAAATTTACAGAAAGACTGAAGTATTATACACCAGTGAAATTAAGCCTGCATTAATTCTCAAAGGTGGCCATGCATGTGACAACTTTGTCAAATCATTCATTGTTGACTAAAAGAAAGTTTAATACCTATTAGAAGGGAAATATGGTTTCCTCAGAAAATCTCTTTTAAAAATTGTTGAGATTGCTGGTTTAAAGTGAATCTATTAAAAGATGAGTATAGGCAATTCTTAAAAAATATTTAGGGATTAAAAATACTTTACTGAAATCCAGCAGTCACACAGCAGTATTTATGCTAGGTGGCTGCCCTTTATTAAATGATACAAATTCAAAAGGATTCAGCCAGTCAGATAACATTCAAATTATAATTGAATCCAAGCCAGAAATTCTAGATCCAGATACTCACTTAGATATTTATGGAAACCAAATCCAAATGTAACATGGTTTCATAGCTAACAAAGAATAACAAGTAGCTGTTGCTAGTTACTGGACCTGTCATGCATTATTAATTGTGGATCATCCTTGCCAACTCTCATGGCTGTTCTGTGCTCAGCTCTTACAATAATCAGTATTTTTCCTGAAGTACTTGTTCCTGGAGTCATATGAATATATACAAATCTCATCTTTCTGTCTGTATTCTTTTAGCATGTCCTAACAAATTCTCACAATAGAGTACTACATCTCATGTGTACAGAGAGGGGCCTTGTCTTACTTCTTTTATAGTCTGCAGAGCAATTCCAGGTTTATTTTCATCGAACTTCTGGCATGTTACCTGGACCTGCACTGCAATAGGTGTTATATGAGGAGACACAACCCAAACTGGTCAAGATACTGCATCTTAAAAGTAAGTGATAGTAACTGGCTGGGGAAGTGCTCTTACCATGTCCAAATGGTGAGGTACTTCTAAATTAAGGTGCCTATTCTGCACTGACTGTTCTGACATCAAGAATGCCCCACACTTGGGAGCCAAAGGGAATCATAATCACAGCAGAAGTAACAGCAGAATCCCAATCTGTTCTGAATCTATACTTTTTAGTCTTTAATTTAGCAGATAAATGCTCTGTAATCTAAATGAAGTACACAATAAAGTACACCTGGCTTCTGACCATGTAGAGAACACCCTACAAATATTGGTCCCCTGGTTCCACATTCATTCAGTAAGGCAGAAAAAAGCCCATTGTAGCAGGAGATTGCCATAGGATCCGTATCTCCAGCTTTGCAAATGAACATGCCTTGATGTTTAATTTTCCGTGAGTTCCTCTGCATTTAGGTACCAGCAGGAGACCATTGTACTGTGACAGCACTCAGTTCTGATGACATTATCTTACACTTTTCCCAGTTGTCCGTCCTCACCCCTGTTGTGCTGCCGTCATCTATTAACATTCCACTGACAACAATGGAAGATGTTAGAGCCCAGCGCGCTAAGCCGGCAGCCAGGCTGGGCTGCTTTCACCTGGACACACGTTTGGCAGCAGCCACCGAGTTAATTAGCTGGATGACATTGTGCCAGTTCCTCACAAGACTCGTCTGAGATGCTTTGCATTTGTAATTCATGGATTCGTAGATTTTTATGGCCAGAAAAAATCATTAGGTCATCAGGCTCTCCTTCTCTGTTACAAAGGCCATACAATTGCATTCACTTACTCCTGTTGTTAACCCAATTACTTGTGTTTCACTGTCTTCCAAAAAAGACATCCAAAGACTTCAAAAGATAGCTAACCCACTTCTCCCTTGGAAGTTTATCCCTACAGCTAATCACCCTAAGTATTACACAACTAATATAGGCTTGGGACTAATAAAGCTTAGTCCCCTATGGATTCGTGTTTCATGGTTGATTGACTTCGATGCCTAACAAGCTGTGAGCTCTGATTAAAGTTTCTTCCCAGATACAGAATATTTTTAAGGTCTTTTCCACAAGTCCTTGCAGATTCTCTGGGTGTTGCTAGTGTGACACCTCACATTATGGCCCTGACAGTGCTTCAGATCACTATAGATCTCTCTGTCAGTATTGCTCCAAGAGAGGTTTCACCTATTCTTGACCAAATACTTTCATGAAAGCTGTAGAAACATAATTGCTCTTTAGCAAGAGTGATTGCAGAGAAACATGTTCAAAAGTTACTGGAGGCACCTGTACAAATATATGCATGCACAGATACACATGACATTGTTACTTGCATTTCTTTTTTTTCTAAATAATTGTGCCTTATTTATTTTAAATCGTTTGTTGCTGTTTTCCTCATTATGTGTTTCTTTTCCTCCTCAGTATGACTTTCATCTCCAAATCACAGTGCCCCTTAGCACACAGAATCTGCTCTGAACTGAAAGCATAATGTACTCAGTATTCTTTTTAATATGATGAACATCTTGAGTTACTTCTCTTTCTTATCCTATTGAGGTTTTTTTCACAGGTTGGAGCAACTTTTATTTCTCTTTTTTGTACTCTTGCAATTTTTTTCCCAATACAGACATCATGATATGAACACAGGCCCATATGCCCTACTGTTTTTCTGTATTTTTCCAAACATCTGAGCTGGTCCAATAAACAAAAATGCATCCCTTGCTACAAATCTTTCTCATACCCTTAGATCACTGTAGTTACAACAACATTGCTAAGAGACAGGAACAGTATGCAGTGTTTTCAGTGTTAATCTCCCCAGTGTCAGATAGAGGTAAAAACACCTCCTTATGCTGCTCACAACTCCCCTTCTTATATATCAAAGGACCACATCAGTCTTTTCCCAGAACATCTCACTGGGAACTCATGTTGAGTGACTTGTCTTCTTTGACCTCTAAATCCTTTCCAGAGCTTTCTAAGACACAGTCTTCCTATTGTTCAGAAAGGAACTGCTAATGTTCCCCCAAAACACTATACACATTACACTAGAAGAAAAAGTTTGTTGCAAACAATTGTTTTGGACAGCAAAAAAGAGTCCATAGCCAAGTTTCCCAAAATCAGTGAAATATCTAACAGAAAAATGTTAAAATTGGGAAGATTGAAACATTCTATACTAATCTTAATATGTCAAAATACCTGCTTTGATATTGTGGGAGAGATAGAGTAGAAATGGGAATTCACATGCCAATTTTGATGATTTATATTTTGGAGAAAAGAACAGAAAAAATTGTTGTAAAGGCAGGATTTATTTAGTAGTACTGGTAATCAAGCCTTGTGTGTTGTGAAACTAGTGAACTGAAATGGTATCAAGCAAAATCAGAGGCTGTTTTGAAAATAAAGGGCTTGGCTTTCCTTTCAGGATTTATGATAGTAAAAGTGAATTTATATCTCAGAGAGATATTGAGATACTCCAATTAACTGCTTTGAGAGTCTTCAAGAAAAACAGATCTATAACCACTGAAACCATGTTTAAATATTTTTTTGTTTTGCATATTACTGAACTAAATTATCTTTTTCAGAATTATTTTTATTAATCAGCTCCATCTCACCCAACCACTCCCAGTTTTGCTAATTTAAAAAAAATGTCAGCTGTTGGACACTATGTTCTTTTCATCTACAATGAAATCTAATAAATACTGAGGAGAAAACTAGTAATTTTCTTGGGGGAAAACTATGGCTAACTTCCACTGGGCCATCTGACAAGAAAATAGCACTGAGTGATGTTGATTTTGGTGATTACATACCAGTTTCTGAGACAACCATTCTGCTTGTGGACCAGCTCCCTGAAGAGCTGTCTGTCTCCAGGAAAGGACTGAAAATGCTCAGCTCCTGTCAGATAAGAAGGAACTTGCTATGCCAAATCCTACCTTTGAGAAAATATTTCAGAGAAAAACCTCTGAACATAAAATACAGTTAAATGGCTTTTAGAGACAGTTCTGTCTCTTTTACCATATTTATCAAAGATACAGCTGGATTGAAAAAAAAACAATTATAAGGTGAGTGACAGTTTAGAAAAGTTCTTGTAGAAAAGGAGTGTTGATCAACTTGCTTTCAATTGAAGCATGCAGAGAAGATAATAATAATTTTACATTTAATCATTATTGCAGTAGTAGCAATAGAACAGTAGCAAAATGCACTAAAGATTTTATTTTTCTTTATACTTTGCTGAAGTATATGCAGATGTCCTTCAAGGAAAATGATAATAAAGCCTTTTAATTGTGAGAAATTAATGGCTGTTCTCTGTTCTGATGAGTTTAATGGTTGCAGAGTTCTGACTCTGCAAACACTAACACATAGAAATTACATATCTGCATGAAGTTATTTTCATTATCAAAATCCAATATTGACTTGTTTTTACAGTTTTTAATAGTAAAAGACAAGCCTAAGGAAAAAAAAAGTTAGCAAAAGTCTAAACCTGAGGCAATACATAAATCTGCTGATACTGCAAAGTCAGCACTCAGTGCATCCATGAAAGAAGAAAGCCAAGGGAGGAAAACTAGGCTTCTAACTATGGAAGTTAATTAGCCCTATTTTTAGCTAGAAGGGACTTTCTGTTTAAAATTCACCCAGGTTTTAGATTACAAAGATTTAAGATTACAGGACA
>JAOTQP010001286.1:109120818-109177810 GCA_026413545.1 Cichladusa arquata | reverse complement strand
CCCCAACAAAAAAAAAAAAAAAAAAAAAAAAAAAAAGTGCATGGTAAATTTGTTTTAAGGCCTTCCACCAGAAGAAAAAAATAAAAAAATAAAATACTAAGGCCATCTTAAGGATTCATCCATATATTCCTTCCAGCCATACAGGAAAAATATTTCCCATGAGATTACAAACAAAGAGGGATTAATTAGTAAGAGATAATTCTCAGGCATTGCACAATGCATTCACGTCCCTCAAGTCAGCACATTTTACTGAATGATAATGTCAACAGCATAGGTTCTTACTGGTCAAAATTACATATGCATGATACCTCTCAATTTCATTACTATAGTAATCTTAAGGCATTTGAATTTGTATCCAGGCAAAGGAGACATCAGTGATATGATACAATTTCTAATGTGAGTTCATTTCTGACTTGAACTCTTTTTAGTTCCAACTAGTGATAATGAACATGGGGGGATTTGCTTTTGATTTTCTCAGCTTTGGAAACAAGCCTACTGGAAAGGTCATCAGCAGAAGCTGCAGGTGCACACCCTCTGAAGATGTTAACCTAGAAGAAAAGCCATGATCCCCCTGAGATAAATACAGTGTGATAATTATAGGGAGGCTTCTAAATAGTAAAGGAGGAAAGTTCTGTTACAATCTTCTGATGGTAAAGCAAAAATTTTAACATGAACTTTAGATGATGCTATTGGTTTATGAAGATGCCATGATTCTCTCTGACAGCAGAGAACTGTTGCCCTAGAGATCTCCAGTCTCAAATTCCTGTATTCACCAAAAACACCCATTGACATCATTGTACACGGGAGCTGAATTTGTCCTGAATTTGAGTGGAAATCTGTCTCTTCAAATACTGAGGTCAGGTTTGGAATTACAGCCTTAAACTTTTCTGCTTCTTTAGCCAGTTGTGTACTATACTAGGTCAAACCTTTATAAGTACATTTGCAAAAAAAAAAAAACAGTGATAAGGCCAGAAGAATGCCATGTCTTTTTACTGTGCCTAGACACAGTGCCATTTGAACACAAAACAAAATATATAGCAGAGGATGTTTGTGAAAGAGAAGCCAGTCCTTGCAGTCATTGACTGAAAAGAAATCTCTGGCAGTCTTTAGTTTGGGTTCTCAGACAGCTCTAAGGAAATCAAGGCTAGATATCTTTATCGTTAAGCAATAAAGCTCAAAAGGAAAATAATATACTTGTGAATGCCATCTCTCTAACCATCTCTGATAAATTAACTGTCTTAATCCCTTTTCCCACTCCTTTTTTCCACCCATCCTTTTTTTTAGGTGACTACACCCTTTCACCTGCTTCACCCTCACCCTCGCCAGCTTCAGCACTTGGAGCAATTCAGAGATCCCTGCCAGCAAACCTCCTGCTCCACTTGCTGCTGGGCTGCCCCACCTCCCATCTGCTGCTCCACAGCTTGTGTGAAGAGGCTGGCATTGGCAGGGAAGCAGGTGAAACACTCTGAGAAGGCAGACAGAGGGAAGCAGCAGGTTCCCAGCTGGTAGCAGACAGAACAGGACTTAACTTTTCTCCCACGAGACCTGAGCAACCCATAGCTAGATGGAGTTGCCCTGCAGTCACTATTCATTTTCCAGAGACATCAAAGGTATAGCATGCTACATTTTGCACTGCTTCTTCAAAAAAAGAGTAAGATGCTGTTGAAAAATCTAGTAAATGCACTGCATTTTCATGATAAAAATTGTAATTGCCACTGAAGTGATGTTTAATAATTTTAAACAAAGCTCTAAGGCATTCTAAGAAATATAGGACAAAGGATTTTTCTGTAATATAATGAAAACCCCTCACTCAACAATGTTAGTAAAATTTATGTAATTAATTAGTGGAACTTAATGAACATTTAAATATACTGTGCCTTTGGCTATCACAGGGAAATATTCTGGTCAACGAATGCAATCAAATTAGTTAAGGAACAGTAAGGATTTTTTTTTTCTTTTAAAAAGCATGAAAAATTAGCTATTAAAATTATGTCTTAAAATGAAGAATAAGTAACTGGTATGTAGTGTTTGGGTCTGAGGTCTGGGTCTGGGTTTGGGTCTGAGCACTCTCATTTAGATGCTCACTAGTTCATTGCAATTACAAATGAAAAGCTTTTCATTAATACTCATATTTGGGGAGGTAAATAGCTTCACTGCTGGCTCCAAACCAAACCAAACCAAACCAAACCAAACCAGGCTTTAGACAAGTGGTTCCTGAGATCACAGCAGCAAAGTACAATATATACACAATGTATATGTTGATTGCAGCAACCACACACAACATTTCACAGAAAGTCACATTTGCCTAAATTTTCTAGGGTTCTACAACACAGCAGGATTTTTTCCTGTGATCTTGAATTATAAACGTATAGATATTTTGCCAAATTTTATTTTCCAGTCAAATTATTAGAAAACAGCAGCAAAAAGCTGCAATCTATAAAGGAAAACATGGTGTCTGAGTCCCATTGGAAAAGCCTATCAACAGCATCAGTTTGGGTAGGAATTTCAGCTGGGACAAGCCTCCTAGCCTTTTGCTGGAGTAACTAAACATCCCAGGTAAAATCATAAAACTTTCTGGAATGCCAAGGTACATGAAGAAAATTTAGATATGAGTCATGTTTATTTAACTTTTATTTAAAGATAGCAATAACTCCTTTGCCCTCTTTGGCAGCCTAGGGCTGCCTACAAGTTACACCTGTAACTCCCATTACATTAATGAGATTATACCTACTCATTAACCTCTGGTGTATTAATGGCTAATTATGTGTCTTATTATTTAAAAGTGGATGCCCCATACAGGTTGTGTGGGGAAAGGATGGCTGAATATAAGTGAAGGTTTAAGTGTGTGAAATGAAAAGGTAAAGTTGTATCTACAAAGGGTTCTTCAAGGTTAAATATTTCACATCAGGAGGATATTCATTACATTATATATAGATTAAATGAATGTGCAGGTGGAATAAAGACAAAGCACTGATATTGTAACTTGCAGCAGGCATTTGCTCCAAAGATGCTCTTGGTATCAGGGTGAATTTCTTTAGTGCCAGTTTCATCCTCTCCTTAGAGCACTCACATGTACCCTATAGCATGTAAAAGCACATGATGTGCTAGAAAAAATCTATTCCTGGCTTGTCTTCTGAGACAGTATTAAATTTAGGTCATTTTGACTGAATTGTACAAAATTTGACGCTACAGTCCTCTTTCAGAATAGAGATGTTGAAATGTGCTGAGTAACATAGAGCTATTTCACCCAACTATTTTGTGTAGGGGGACGATAAGAATATATTTTAAAACATTTCAAGTAGCAATACTATTTACCCATTTAAATGTTTAACAATGTTTCAATGTGATGCATTTTGATTCCTGGATTAAAGAAAAATTTATTTTAAAATTCGGTTGAAGTTATTTCTCATGTAATTAAAAAAATCTTCCTCAAAATCTTATCTGACCTCTTGTTATTAATATTTTGGTTTTTGAAATTGCTAGAAAGCCAAATAGCCATTCTACACAAAGTCTTTTTTCTTAAACAGAGCTTCTCAGACAGGGCTTAGCCTGCTGAACAGCATTTAATCTCTACCACCAAAGCACAGTTATGGTGTCATGCAAAAGATAGTGTCACTGAGTCTCTAGGTATGAGAAAGATGATTTGTTTGACTTGATTTTTTTTTTTCTAATAGCACTGAGAAATCCCTTTAGGCAAAACCATTTTCTTTCCCCCTTTGTTTTAATTTTTCCTTAAGCAAAAAGGAGTGGGACTCATTTGTTAGGTGTGTGAGACTTTGCAGGTCTGGTTTTACAATACACCATTTAGTCTTTGGTGAGGCTTGTTAAACCCTGAAAGAAAAGTCATGCATTGACTGAGTGACGCCACCCTGAGGTTGATTCCCAAGGGAAAGTGAGGATTTGGTCCTGCCTTACAACCATTAGGGTGACTGAGAGCACCTTCTAGCAAGTGATAGTGTACCCAGCCTTGGCAAGCTGCATAATAACATTAAACCCAGTGATCTAATTATCCACTTCTAATATAAAGGGCAGGGTTCCCTGGGAAATCAGGAGCAGGGCTGAGAAATACATTTCACAATACAAACAGAGGCAGTTTGTCAAGACTCTAACCTGGGAAAATTAACTTATGAAGCTGTCCTATGCATCCAGTGTGCCCAGTTCAGAATAATTTCACATTTATGCAGGGAGGATCTTTAAAGCACTAAATTATCAGGCTTGAACACCTTGTTTGAAATATCACTTTAATTTGTTGTGGCTCAGAGATCTTTAACTTCTTATTAGTTATGGAGATACATAATGTAAATATATACATAAGTTTAGCACAGGAATTTAAACTAAGCCCTACTGACCTGTGAACATAAGAGAAATTTATAGGTAGAAAATATCTCTCATATAAGCCAATGAGAAAGTCAGTAGCACTTAAGATGGCATATAAGACTTTTCTTCAATGTAAAACTTCTTTTTTCATGATCATTTCTTCATTTTTTCTTTTTCTTCATTCTTTCTGTGTAACCTTGTGTGTTGCCAGGTAACAAATTTTTGCTGTGTAAAGGTAAACATTTCCAAATATATCCTTAAATACAAACCAAAAATATTTGCATCTTCATTCATTTATACACCTACAACTTTGGATTTGGTTGCAAAGGAATAGCTATGCATGCCAAAGAAATGACTGTTCTATACCTCTGTACACAGAAAAATAGATTTTTCTGCAAGTATATTTCAAACTGTGGAATATTTGAACTACAGCCCAAGTAATTACCTGAGCAGTCTACTGGGAATGTACATATTAGAACAAGTTGTAAAATAATCTCTTCCAAATAGCTATTAAAAACAAAATTACAGATCCTGGGCCAGATTCTCAGCTGTTACAAATTGGTGGCTGTTACAAGTCTCTGACTTCATGTGTGCAAAGGTTGAGCTCCAAGAGAAATTTTACAGTAAAACTACAAATTACTGAAAAATGAGGTTCAGAGTAGAAGCACAGGTGGTATTCACACCATCTCCTTCACATTTCTTTAGGCACTTAGCCTGGCTTCTCTGAATCACGCCTGCTTCCTCTACACTGGCACTTCCTCCAAACTGCACCATTACATATGACTAAAGTAGAATCAGTCAGACAATGTAAATGCCCTGAATACCACAGAAAGGTCATGTCTTCTGTCAATATATCTGAATTGCTAGAGAGATTCTGCTTTCAAGAAAAAAAAAAAAAAGAAAGAAGTATCAAACCATTTCATTGTAAATGAAATGTTGTGGTTATTTGCAGAAAAAAATCAGTTGTTGCTCCAATTTTTGCATCACTTTCTAATTTCTCTAGGATTCTCTTAATTAAAAAGTATCCTGAATATTGTCTTGCTGTCTATAATAAGAAAGATTCTTATTTTCTTCTTTGATGACGGTCTAAATCTAGTGTAGTAACCAACTGACTAACACAGGGAAATCCCAATCTTTCAGCTCCATTGTATAATTTATACAATATGTTCAACACTTTCCCACATAATAAACGTGGGAATCCCTTACAACCAGTCCAAGGTCTGAGGTTTTTGTATGAATCATGTTCGCTGCATCCTGGCTTAACCACACCCCCAACTACTTCTGCTGGGAGCCAAAGAGTTACTGCAATCACCAGTGGTAGGAGATACCATGTGCAAAGGCATTATTTACAGCAGGATGCAGTGAAGATGAGAGACAGAGACTGATAACTTTATCTCAGGGGTTACCTGGGAAAGACTGCTCTAGGTCTATTTAAAAGACTAAATAATGAATAAATTAAGAGATATTATCATTCAAATATTACTTCTTGCTATGACAAATCTTTCATGTAACCCTTAGCCAGGTTCTGTTTATTTAAGGTGATGCTCATTTGAATAGTTTGGGAAAGAAGTGCTTTCACTGTACCTGTTATTCAATTTGACAGTTCTTTGCAACATGGGAGAGTCATGTTTGAACTTGTACAGAGAAATGTCATTGTCTTGTCTTAGGAAAAGATATTCAAGATACTGCAGATAATGTTCACATGCATTTAGCCTCCCTGAGTGGAAAATTAATGTCTGGCAGAAGTTTTTATGTAAGGGAGAAGGCAAATGACAATTTGCCATTATGCTGTCCCATTATTAATGCAAAACTGGCAATTTTAATCAGCCTTCAAAAACTAATGTGTAGTTTCTGAGTTATGCTCAGTACTGCAAATCCAGCCAGACAGTTGCCTGTAACATAGATGTCTCCACTCTATGTCTGTTCCTACTGCTTAGAGCCCTCATAGATTCACAAACATCACACAGACATAATCACCTCTTGGTCTTTTCTCTGTCAGACATATTTCACTTCTTTTATACTGTGTTGTCAGATGAATCCCAGCTCCACCTTTTGGCAATCGGGAACAAGAGTTTGTCAAGGCTTTAGGCACTCATTCAGCTCAAATCTGACCACCTGACTTGGACTTTTGCTCTGAAACATGCTCTGGAAGAACCTCCTAGATACACACCTGACTGTTGACTCCAGAGGGAACCAAATCTAAAGGCCAGTCAGCTAACTCAGCCACCTAAGTCAGAAACTGGATTGTGAATGTTAAATAAAGCCACTCACATTTATATAGGGGTAAAAAAATTGAGGGCAGAAATTGCTCGGTGCTACATTTGTAAGAATGAGTTTTTTAGAGCATTTTCCTCTCACTAAAGGTAGTTTTTGAAGCAGGAGGAGGAATTCATAAAAGGAATTGCTTTTGCACTATCATGCAAAGGTGCTCTAGTCACAATCTAACCACTTGTGGAATATTGTGAGTTTGCCATGTCTGCATTCACTGCATGAAACAAGGAGGTCCCCCAGTTTGGTTTTTATCTACATCGCTGATTCTGTTTGTAATATCAAGCAAGTCAAGTAAGTGGTGTCAGGTAGGCATCACAGGTTTTCCCACATCACAGAAATGCTGTTTGGCTGAATTAATTTATGCTTATGAAGCACTCCAACTTTTTTTCAGAAGTCAACATAGTAGTATGAAAAGGAATTTCTCACAGGTTCCAGAGGTGCTGGGATCCAGAGGAACTGAGGCAATTAATCAGTGTTCTTACAGAGTGAGAGCACTGTGCCTCTCTGAAAGACAAGCATACACAAAAGTTAAGAAATTGTTTATTCCAGCCGTAATAGGAAACTTTTGTATATAATTTCCCTGCTTACTCAGAGGCACTTTAACATCTGTCAGGCCAGGCCTAGCACTTAGCACACAGATCTGAGGGCAGCAACACATGCCCCATTTCCTGATAGCAGCTCACCCGCCACTGCTGCCAGACACCAGGCTCAGTTCCACCAGTGTGTAGTTGGGCTTCATGGACCAAATCCAAACTTGTGCAGGTGTAAATGAGAGCCACACAATCTGTTCCATGCCTTTAATGAAGTTTCAGTTCTGATTACATGGTACTGTCTTCCTTTTAACCATTTGAGAAGGGATAAGGATTGAAGCCAAAAGCTACTCACCTTCCATTCCTTGCTTCTTCGAGGGATGCAGTATTTCCATCAGAATCCTTATCAACAGCTCCAAACATCATTCCCACCCCTTCCCATTCAGACAGAGTCAGTCAGGTCAAACAGCAATCACCACAACATTTAGAGTTGTTCAGGGGAAAAGTGTGTAAGGGCATCCACTCTGTTCTTTTAAATCCCTGATTTCAGTCAAAATCTCTTCAAGCTCTGCAATAGAAAAATTGCATCTTTCACTCCAACACCACCAACCCACTCTTCTTTCTTGTATTTAATCATAATTCCTGTTCACTGAGTTGTTCTTTCTCCTGGGTTTATACACCTGTGCTCCTCTCCACTTTTACTCAATCTTTAAGCATCTGGTAACATCCAGTGCTGCCAAGTTTTCCTATGAGAGCAAGCACACTCAGAGGCCAATAGTGACAGTAATCACTGTAACAGACAATTTCAAATATTGTGTGTTCCTCTTACACTACAGGGACTGCTTTCCCAGCCCAAAGGGAAAAAAAATAAAAACTGAAAACCTTAGAACTATCCAAAAATATGTATTTTCAGCTAGTCAGGAAAGACAATGCAGTGCTAGTTTTTTTTTTATTCTTTACACCTACAGACCCCTACATGCATTCACACATCTATACTTCAAACACTTTATCACTTCAGTCATAATTTAGAATTTTTAAAAGGCACACAGTGCAAGGCATTGCAACTGATGCAGTCCTTTTCTAGCACCCAAAAAGTCTGGAAGCATAATCAGTGTTGTATTCCTTATCTGCTGTATTTCCTTGTCTCCTTTTGCACCCTGACAGAGGATTAATCACCTGATGGGAATACCACAGACTGCAGAGATCTGGTGGGAAATATATTTCTGAATGACTTCACACTAGTCAGAAGTTCATGATGTCTATGATTTATTGTCTCTAGTGAATTTCTCATTACTTTTGAGAATTTAAACTAGTTCAGCTGCTCCTAGTGATGAGGCACAGAATGCAAATACAAGGCCATGGTAACTCTCTGAAGCTCATATTTGGAAAGCAGCTTTTCCAAAATACGCAGAGAAATTATGACTTTAGACCTAAGGAGGAGAAGAGCAACTTACTTTTCAGCTGTTTCCACATTCTCTTCTGGCTGTGCTGTAAAGACTCATACATAGGGAAAAAAATGTAGAACTGTGGTCAAAATCTGAAGTCCTCCTTCCATTTTCATCACATTTTTACATGGCAAACTACCCCTCAGCATACTTCCCTGTAACAAGATACACACATGGAAGAGCAGAAAGAAAAACAAGGCCAAGATGTCAGGACTGCTCTTTGGCATATTCAGGATGTACCAACTGGAAGCTGAAAATGACAGCAGCTCAGGTAACAGACACTGTTGGACAGATGGGGTTTATATACCCCAGGAGGGTAGAAATGCTCAGTAAGATCATTCAAAAGCAAAGGCAGATGGCAACATCATACAAATTCTACCCTGAATAAGGATTTCAGGTTCAGAGCCCTGATGTGAAGGAGCAAATATAGCTTGGCTGCCATCACTCAATGTTTCAAATAATTTTAAAGCGTTTTTGTTTCTTAATATCTTCCTCACTGTTCAGTTTTGATATTCAGCACTATGTCTCCACTTCAGTCTTGAATATGGTTAGCAATTTCTTTGGGATCACAAAACTATAAAAGCAATGTTTAGTCATGCATAATAAACACTTAACATTTTACAGCCTCTAAATATACTTCTGTAAACATACAGTATCTTCCTCAGCCCTAAATGACTTTAAAGGCTGTCTTCACCGAGCAATGTGATAAAAAGGACGAAAAATATTCAAGATATTGGCAGTGTTTTAAGTGTTAAAAAGTAAAAAACATTTGAGCATGCATGTGAGGAAGGGTCTGACTGTGACTGGTCTGCCCCTGTGTAAAGAGGCATAAAGCCCTACTGTTCTGATATGAACAACTGCAATTGGCAATGCTATGCAAAAGTACTGGAAAACGAAGGTTATCAAAAAGTCAGTAAGCTATAACCAAGCCAGTAAGTCAGGCAGCTGTTTATCCATAGCTGTATCTATATAAATACCAGAGACTTACAAATTCAAGTGCACAGCAAAACCAGAGAACTGTCCTAATGCTTGACTCAGGAGAAAGAGACACTGTGAGACAAATAATTGGTTAGGCTTTCTTCCCTTTGTCACTGCCCTAACAGTCTGGATGTGCCTGTCCTCCATTTTGAGAATTTATGTGTTCCTTGAAACGAAGAGAGGTTTCATCTCCTTTCAGCAATCACATTCACCTCTTTCAGAAGGTTTCCTTTGCCCAAGTTCTTTGACAAGGAGTGAGTGAAATCTCAACCCCACTGAAGGCAGTGGGAAATTTGCCATTCACTATAACAGAGCCAGGGTTTCAACAGAAAGTTTATATCCGTAGAAGACCAGACTGAATTTGGTCCAGTGTTTGTGAAGTGCTTTGAAGTAGAGAGTGTTGCAGCACAGAAAGTATTGGTATTATTACTCTTGCTATTGAGTGCATGACAGAGAAGAAAGGTAGAAACCTCAGAGTGAACTGGAAGGAAACACTGATTTTTGAGATCTTTCTCAGAGGTCAGTACATGGCATTTTTCTAAACAGTTTCCTTTAAAAGTGTCTAGTAAAATTCTCTTTCAACCTAAGTACTTTCTTGGCATGTTAATCAGAAGCAGATCTTCCTACCAAGCCCAGTCATCCTTATGGAAAGCGCCCTATCTTTTCCTTTACATACTTTTCCTGAGTTTTATTACTGTTCTCAAAAGATTAACTGAAATTTCTTTTTTTTCTTTTTTTTTTTCTTTTTTTCAGAAGCACTGCAAAAGCCAACGCTGGAAGGGAAAATCTATGTTTTGCTTTCAGCCTGTCTGTTCTTCCTCTGAACTACAGTGTGGCCCATGCACTGCACTGGCCCATGGAATAGAAAGCCTGGGATCCAATGTTGTTGTCAATTATAAGCTCTTCCATTACTTGTGGTTGTGTATTTATTGCTACCAGACAAGACAACGGTTGGTCATCAAGGAAAAAAAAGCCCTCTCCCATGATCTCACTAACTAGTTTATTCTGCCACAGACTCATTCAGAATTCTTTTCAAGTTACATGGACAACACTGCAGTCAGGAAATGTGTTAGCTGCTACCAAAGGAACTAACATTTGGGTCTTGGCTGTTGCTTCCCCCCAGTATTCTCAGATCACAGTCCCTGCAGTTCCCTCAAACATCTTGCTCATTGGAAAAAAACGCTCCCTGTAAGGTTCAGACACCCAGGGACTGATCTTCAACTGGTGCAGACTGTCAGGGCTCCCTTAACCTCAGGCAACCCAAAGTTTTAGGCTTCAGAGGATTTATCAGCAACTCAGCAGCTGTGAGAAGAGCACAGCGTTAGGTCAGAGAAGGAACAGGCCAGCAGTTGTGAATCAGCCATTGGCACACTCAGCTCAGCTGAGAATTCCCGACCACAGCCTACAGAAGGGAGTTGTTACATCTTGATTAATTTCAAATCACACTGTCTTCTTTCAGTCTCTACCTTTTTTGGGTATCTCAGTGCACAGCAATGGTCCCAGTGGTTGAGATCTGCACAGTTGTGTTCTTGACTCTCATCTTGTGGCTACGATGGAAACAGTGACAAGTAACTTCTATCACTTAACAAAAAAGAAAGGACAAGCTTGTATAGCCTTCTAAATTTAATCATCTACTCTACAAGCCAAATAAAAGCGGTGATACAAAATATGCTATTAAATACTTCACTTTTTAGTAGGTATAATTGCAGCTACAAAGAAATTTGAAATACCATAACCTAGGAATCTTCCTAAAACAGTTTCTTCTTCTGTTTTTAACCCAGATGACACTTACTAACAAGCTATTGCTGCTGAGACACAGCACATTAGCACTGAATTAATGCACTTATACATCTTGTAGAATGGAATCTGGAATGGATCCCATTTCTATATGAACAACTGTGATCACGTCTGTCCACATGCAACCATGTCAGCACCTCACTTGATGCTCGTACAATTCTTTTTCAAGAAGTCTCTTGGTCTCTCAGTGCTTTGGAAAATGAGACCACTTCTTTGTAAACTGAAATATGGATCTAAATGCCCAAGTTTATACAGATAGATTTTTAGAACATTGGCAACACTGAATAACTGAATTAACAAGAGCAAATCCAAACATAACCATCTATTTAAGTATTTGCTGCAAGTATATATGTATTCCCTATTTAAACTTACCAGTAAAAAATGGTATGTTGGGATGTAACATTTCAACCAATAAACACATTCCTAAGGGAAGATATGGCATGCTTTTCCACCACTTATCACAGTCAAACACTCCAGCTGCATCTGTTCAGGGCAGTTCATATCTCACTTAGCGCTACTTTTCATGGCCTGTGACATAAAAAAAGAAGGTACCTGGGCTCACTCTCTGTTCTTAGGAAGATCCACAACATTGCACAAATCAGTATTTCCTTCATGCCACACTGCTCTTAAGCATCTGTGGGTGATTTCAACATATATTCGTTTTTGACTCCAACAGAACAGGGAGACAAGGGGAGAATTTAGAAAAGGAGAAAGAGTATTGATCTCTTTCTGTGCCCTCAAAAACCACACAGGCAGCTTGAGCTAGAGAGACTTAGCAAAAGGGATAGGTGAGTGTTACCACTCTCTGAAATCAGCTGTGACATCCCTATGGATTTAAGGGGACCACTCTGTTTTTTCCTGAGAAAGTCCAGTGGTTTGCTAAATTAACTTTTAGTAGGGCTATTCTTCCTTTTCTGGAATTTGGAGCAGCAGAAGACCTGGTGCTGTTAAAGCCCTTCAATGTGCCAGCCCTCTCCAGCTTCCCCAGGGTTCTGCCTGTCAGGGTCACACCTGCTCACCACCCCACGGCTGATCAGCACCTCACAGCCCTGCCTTCCCTCCTCCAAACACACAGCACCCTCCAGCCATGCACCTCGCCTCCCCAGCGGCTCTGGGGGCCTGTGGTGGGTCGGCTCCACTGATCAGCCAGAGATTTTGTTTAGAAGGCTTCTTTATGCTGTTTTTGCTGCTGTCAACACCACAAACCTAACACTGCCACCTCCTTGTTTACATACCTCCACTCCAGGACACCCTCTGCTAACAGTGCCCGGTGTGTGAGGGCGCAGCTTCTCTTTTTTATTTTTATAAGGTTTGTTAACCACATCGCTATAAGATATTCATTCAGATTTCACCCAAACAGACTTCTTGCTGTCAGCATTTAATTATGCTTGCATTCCTATGTAAATAGAGTGTTAGCCAAAATAGAGCTTTTTATAGAAGATAAGGTCAGGCACATCTTTACAAGAAAAGGAAGCTTTGGAAGCTTCTGTACTTCTGACAAGAATAAATTTCTAAATGCAAGGGAAAAATGCACAGAATTGAGCATGTTCTGTTGGTGATAAATCAGAGTATTGAAAGTAGTACTCTTTATATATCTTTATTTGAAGGCTTAAAAGTACATATTTAATGTGTGTTTATAAAATATGTCCTTGTAAGCTACAAAGTCTTTTCAGACTTCCATTGAAAAATACTGTGCACTTAAGATTGCTCTTTTTAATGAATCACAGTTCAGAAAATATTTCAACCAATTTTTTCTCCCAAGCTGGGTATCAAATTATTTGACAATCTTTTTTTCTCAGTTTGGCTCATGTATGTAAACATCTGGAGAAACATTATGTTCTAAGCTTAACCACAGATTTTATATCATAAGATAAGCATACATTTTAAATAGTAATTTAAAGCTTAAAATACTGAAATCTCATAAATTCAAAAAGGTCCCTAGTCTTCAAGTATAAATGTCCATTAACTTTTCAAATAGTTTTAGAAGGATAACACAATCCTTCGAACAAAAATACCAGACCCCACTGTATTTAGATTGATGGGAACTGCAGCAAGCCTCATACAATTTTTCCTCACCACCATGAGTCTTACCTCAATTGTCAAGTTTGCTGTCACCTCCAATCTAGATTCCTGTGAAAGGTCATGCAGATCTAGTGCATTGGCTCAGCTTTTCTTGTACTGGGACATTGTGGTTAACTTCAGATGTCCAGCTAGCATTCTCAGTAACCACACTGAGAGGCAGAAATTAAATCACATTGAACAGAGCTATTTCCATGATAACAGCTTTTGAAGAATTTGTGCAAGTTTATGGGTGATAAGAAACTGCATCAGCTATTTTGGCTCGATTTGGTCACATTTGATGCAGCTGAACAGAAACTAAGTATTAGTTAACCTGATGCTGCTCCAGAAATCTATATAGAACATGATTCTCAAAATGAGACTTGACAAGTTATTTTCTTGTGGCAAATTAGCCTCAACAATACAAATTTGATTTGTCCAAAGGTTCCTATGTTTCCAGTAGTGTCAGAAGTATCACAATAATTTGGGGACTGATAGTTCATATGGATCACCCAAGTTCTTCTTTCTGAGACACCATTAGGAAATCAGGGCAGAATTTAGTTCACCATATTTTCACTTGAAAACCTTTAGGCACTCTAAAAATGCTCCAAGAGGAAGACAATTAATGAAGCATTTGCAATTAACTTCTTTTATTGCTGAGTACCGCCCCAGTAGTGTGATGTAATTCACCTGTTCTGTTTGACCTAAAGGGGAATCTGGCAGTGGAAGATGTTCTCACGGATCTGCCCTATTACCTAACTTTACCCACTGGTACATTAGAGAAGTGTAAAATGATTTACATATAAATATAAAATCAATTTTATACAAAGTACTCTGAAAAAATTTCTTCCACTATATTATTTAAAAAAAAAAAAAAAAAAAAAAAAAAAGAAGACATTTTATTTGGCTGGAGATGCTTTGATAAACAACAGGTTCCATTGACTACACCATTGAAATGCTCTAATGAATTTTTAATATCTTTAGTTGTTTAACTGGATCTTATTAAAAAGAAGCTGAAGACACAGGAGTATGATGTTTCTTCCACTGGCACATTTAAGAAATCAGTAGATGCATACCAAGAAGATGTTCAAGGCTCCAAAACTGAACTCAGGGGAAAAAATAAAAAGCATTTTGTTGTTGTTTCTAGAATTAAACTACTGCTGCTGATTTGAAATGTATATTACCCTTTCCTCAAACTGACTACACTTGATTCTGTCCTTTACCTCCCTACTGGTATGATATTGCATCTGAGGCTGGCTGACAGGTGGCAGAAACTGATCACTTTTGAAAACAAAGGTGAGAGATCTCTTGCTGCACAGACAGTAGGAGCGAAATTCTGCTGTTATAATCCATGTGCCATTTCCCCATGAAGTTAAAAACCTGATTTCCAAGATGCTGAATGCTTCACTTCTAGCTACTATGGCCTGCCAGCTGCAGAGATCCTCCCTCTCTGCTTAGTAACCCTGTACTAATTAACAAGATTGAACTGGGAAAGTGCACCTTACACCCTTTTGTCAGGTCCTTCATTTACTAGCCATGTCCCCATGTCTGCTGCAGGTTTTAAATCTTATATGCACTCCCAAGCCATAGGAACTCAAGCACAATGAGATGATAAATCATTACAGACTCCTCTAGCATTCTGCTGTTTTTCTGGTGACCAACCCGCTGGGCCTTGAGAAGCCCCCCAGCCTGCATGGAGGCTTTCTTTGCTGTAAGAGCCTATGTATTATCATCAGCAACAGAACAATGGAGTTGGCTGCACAAGCAGTGGGAACCCAGTGCACCACTGGAGAGAAGAGCCTCTTGCAGAGCTTGCAGAGCAAGGATCGTGAGGAGTGTAACACAATGAGGCCAGCAGAGCACTAATGCACATAGGGGCTGCTGTGCCAGGGCTCCACTCAACAGGCTGCTTCTCCTGGCAGAGTGGCAGGGCAGGATTAGTGCTGATCAGAAAGGCAAGCTACTTGCTCAGTTTCCTCATCTAAGAAGGAGAGGAGTAATACAGCAGGGATAGGGAGAGCTTCAAAGCCTGCAAGGACATGAGAACTGTTTCCACACTTAAAAAAAAAAAAAAGAGGTGCATCTTCCAGCAATTTCTTCTGAGCACAGTGAAGAAGGTCCCAAAGTTCACTCGCCCATATATTTCCCTGAATGAGAAATAACATGTAGAAAGTGGGTGTCTTCTTCCCAGAACACACTCCAGAGTGTTTGAGAATATACCTCATCCTCCCGCACATTTGTTTGTTTTATCCATCTGTTATTGCCCCATATTTGATTATGAATTGAAAGCATTCTCCTGGAGCTGCACTCTCAGCTTTTCAAACTGAAGTGTTTGAATAAGGCTTGTCACTACAGGAAGGATAGAGGGCATCACATTCCCCAGCTGCCTCCCATCACCCTTTCCCCCTCCCTGCACCTCAGGGCCAGCAAGCAGCTTGGATGCAAAAGGGGAGAGCTCTAAGCAGCTGCTACCTCTTCCCTGTTTCTCCTGCTGAGCAGCTTCCATGCAGGAAAGTGGCTCTGTTGCTTGATTTCAAGTTGGAGGAGCCTGAGGGCAAACAGAATGGTTCATTGGGCTGTCTAAGCCTGCAGCAGCACATTAGTAGAGGATGGATTCCCCCAGTCCTACACAGCCACAAAGGACAGGAGAGAGAGGTCATGTGGCTCCCCAGTTCTCCCTGCCCCAGCCACAATGCCTGACTAAAGAAATTATCCTAATTTTTCCCAGATGAGCGTCCCAAGGAAATGCACAGAGTCTCACAAAGCATTTCTTCTGGAAGAGTCTGCAGAAATAAGATGTTCTGGCAGTCCTCTGAAGTTGGGAAGTTCCCTGTTTTCCAGAGGACTTTCCCAGAAGGGGCATTTGAGGGTGATTTTCACTTCCTCTGCACTGGCTGAACTGACACATGAAATAACCTATTGAAGTCCTGGGCCATGGAGGACTTTCTTTGCTCCAGCCAAGTGTCCTGCAGAACAAGCTAAAACTCTTCAGCTCAGCCTATAGGAGATCTCTGTGACACTGTCAGAGTCTGATAAAATCCATGGCACCCAGCAGAGCTGAGAGAATCCATATTGTTTGTGCATTGTTCTTGAGTGAGAAGAATATAAATCTTTTAAATGCCTGTTTCTTAAGAAGTAGTTTTGGGGTTTTTTTGCTTAAATACTCCAAGAAGCCATTTGCATTTGATAATTTAACTGATACGGGGGCTGTTTCAGGTAGCAAATTTGCTGCTTTGTTCTTTACAACAGGGGGAAATTTATTTTAAAAACAAGTTTTCAACTTCAAAGCTTTATAAGCTGACACAAAACACAGCACACAGACACCACCCATGCTTCACATTTGAGCCATTTGCAGAGCCCAGGAGCGCTGTGGAGACGGCTGACAGAGAGGGATTGAAAGAGCTTTTCTGTGTGGGCTCCTGCTGCAGCCAGATTAGCTGAGGGAATTAGAGACAGGGTGCGGTTCCCACCTCGAATGCCTCTCCTGCAGTTCACAGACCTTCACACTGCCTTATTAACACGCACTTCCCTCTCTCCTTCCAAACATGCAAACTGCACCCTCTCCCAGGTCCCTCCTTAGCTTAAGGGCGCTGGCATCTTCTCTGCTGACTTTCTGGAACCCAGGGATTTCCAATTATTTCCACATCCTCCTCCTGTTTCTCTTCTGGCTGTGGTGCCTTTGGGCTGCCTGCTTGACTTCCCACTCCACAGGTCTGCAAGGCAAGGGCAGAAAGGCCAAAATTAAGAGAGCAGAGTAATATTTGCACGAGGCAGAAGAAAAGAGGAACAAATATAAATTGCCTGGGGCCAAATCTGCTTATTCTCTCTGTCTTGCTCCTTCCTAAAAGGCAGCCTTTGTGTCTCCTCAGGTTTTTGTTAAGCTTCCCAGAGCATCCAGCTTTGTCTCTCTCAGTTCTTTGGATGCAATGAGGAGTGTCTTCTTTGCTTTTAGGCACAAAAGGCTGCATCAACAGGGTGAGGTACAGGCAGCATGTTTTATTGGAGTGTGGCACCACACTGCAGCAGATCTGAGAATCCTTGAACTTATTATTGCAACATTTTAAATTCTTGCATTAGATGACATCTTCCCAGAGCAAAAATTGATCCCAATCTGATAAGCAGTTGTTGCAGAACCTGCACCTACGGCCTGTCCAGCACTCAGTCTAGCATTCCCTCACAGATAGCAGCTTGGCCCATCACACATCCCTAACACACTCCCTTGGCTTTCCAGTGCTTGTTTAACTGCTCTTCCATTTTGCTGTGTATCAGGGACACTCCTCACTCCATTCCTTCCAGGCTAGAAAGCTGGTGGCTGTAACCAGCCTCCTCCAAGCCCTTCCCTGGCCAAGGCTACAAAGGGTCTCCACCCTCGTGCTTGCTGTGGGTACTACCACAAAAAAAACCCTTCACCCTGTTCCCAGGCCAAGTATTGCAGGGAGGGAAGGGGAAGGAAGGAAAAGGAGATAGCAAATGGACTTACTGTTCACAAGAAGGATGGGGGAAATGTAGAGAAAAGCTGACCTGGGATGCAAGGCTCTTTTAGTTTCCTCCTTCTCTTGTAAGGATAATTTCTGCTATTTCCACTCTTCCCCACTCTAATCCAACTCCCATCTCTAAAGGGAGGGGAAGAACTGTGCCTGTCTTTTGCAGAAGTGCTGGATTGATGCTCTTTAGGAGGTCAGTCAATCAGAGCAGCTCTCCACACTGGCCATGTGGTGAAGGGCTAGGGTCAAGCTATCGATAGCACTGCAGGTCTTCGTGTGTCTGTTAGAGTAAGACAGACAGCAAGCATTTATCTAGTTAATTACTCCTTTCATTTTCTGCATTATTCCCGTTTCAAAATCTGTGTGCACACATTTGCAGCCCCTAACAATAGCATGTTTGTGTGATTCCAGCTGACCAAACACCAGAAGTTATTTATAACTACAGATGACTGGACTCTGCTGTATTTTCATTTATGTAATTTTCCTTAGATCATGCATTGGAAGGGGTCATACTTTCATGTTTCTCACACGCAGAGGCCCTGTAGGTTAGCACACAGGAGATGAACCTTGGCAGCCTGCTCTGCTGGACTGCCTGAAGAATTCTCACTGCAGCTGCCTGAACCAAGAGCACACAGGGGCTGGGGGTGAGGAAGTTGTTCTCAGTGCCATACCAGGCAGCAGGTGGCTGAAATGGCAGGACCAATGATTCTCAAATATAAAGCTTTTTAAAATAACTACTCATTTGTGGGGTTTTCTTTTGTCATGGCTCACTGGCATTTCAGAGGAACAGTCAGTGCCTGAGGAATTTCAAAATAAGTGAGTGAAATATGAAGAAGTGGCATTAAGTAAACAGGGTAAGTGACCATAAGGTGAAACCTCTTATTCTCAGATGGGAAACAGAGCCACATCATGTCCATCCATGCTAACAGAGCATAATTTCCCATCCACTTCAATGCACTGAATTAAAAAACACTTTTAATCTTTACAGATGCTTCTCTCAGTACAAGCTTAAATGGGGACAGGCTTGAATTTACTTTGGTAGTTAGGACATCAAAGGCTACCTCTTTGAGGCCCTTCTACCTACAATCTTTTCACATTATATGGAAGGTTTACAGTAGGTAAATCACTTTCTGTAGTCCCATCACCATGCAATAATACAATCCAAGACAAATTAATTTAAACATACTATAACAAAAAAACTCCTACAGTTTGCCAAATCCCTTGTTTCTATCTAGTAAATAAGGCAGCTCTCCACAAGGCTTCTAGAAGAAGCGAGAGACACAAAGGGAACTGCTATGTCCAGGGTCTCCTTTTAGGGTTGCATATCAAGATTCAGAGCAGCCAGATGAAGACAGCAGCATATTTTACAGTATAGTGATGTATGAAATAGGCCTCACAACTAATCCTAGCAGATACATACCCAGCCAGAGCATATCTATAAAATAAAGCCACAATATCTTTTCCTTAAAATAGAGAGCATTAAGGAACTTGGTGATTAGAAATACACAATAAAACTCAAAGATGGCAGTAAACAGGACAGAAATTAGTCATTGAAGTTTCATTCCTTTATGTTGAAGCACCATAGGCATTTTTAATTGGTCCAGCCCAAATAACAGAGAAAAATGTATCCGAAGAAAAAGCAGGGGTCTTCTTTGGGGTACTTAAATATTAACCTACACTGAGGAGGCTGTGTCCATGCAAGAGAATAGTGGTGCTGTTCTCTAGTACAAAAACTTTTCCTACTTACAGAGGGTTATCTTTCCCATTTGATTTTCTTCTTTATCTGTGGGAAATTTAGGCATTTGCTGAAGATTTCAGAAAAAGGAAGTCGCCTGGTATTGGGAATTCTGACATCACAGCCATGGAATGCCACACACTTATTAGCCTAGTGTTTCCATCCCTCTGTATACATGACTCCTTCCTCAAGCCAATAATTTTCATAACCTTTTGCCCTTTCCATGGCATCATAGCTATTTAGTAATATTTACTTTTTTCCCCATCTTGTAAAAAATATGATGCCGTTGCCTTGCTGGTTCATGACTGACCCACACATAGATCAACTCAAACTCAAGGAGTAGTTCACAGAGTTTGTGTTCCCATGTATGTTAGTCAATAACCCCTAATTTATCTAAGGAAAAAGACATCCAAATGATTAAGGAGGAGGTACCACAGCTTTTTAAAGCTTCTGTCTGGTGCCATCAGTCTCAGGCACCAGTCTCACAACTGAATTTACTGGAAGAGTTTTTATCTTTTGGAAACCAGTGCCTTCTGGGCTAATATTGAGAATATGTACTTGGCACTAAACCCAACATAGGGCTGTAATTCGCAGCCAGTATAGCACTTCTGTTCAGCAAATAACCAGTTTATTACTAAGGACCTATTTGTAATATTACTATCTACTAAAATGAGACATTATTATAACTGCTACATGGTCTAGGCCAGATAAAGTTCCATTGTCATCCTTATGTCCACTTGCAAGAACCATGACCAACCAGCTAAAGTGCCAATTTGTCAACAAGTTACAGACTTTCTTTAGAGAAGAGCAGGAAAGATCCAACTGCTGTACTTACATCAGAGAGAAGACTGAAGTTGCTTTTAGCCTCATTCCCAATGTAAAATGGATTGTGAATAATTTTTCTCAACATATGTATTAAAATGGATGAGTTTCCTGAAGGACATTCAATTGATCAACTTAGGTGGCTACACCTTCACTAAGAGAAAACTGTTGCCTACTGACTGTTGAGGAATCATCTTGTAGAGAATAGTGAACATTGAAGAATACAGTTATATGTCTTCACATCCTGGAAACTCTGTACTGAAAGAAAAACTGATTTGAAATACGCACACCTAATTTTTACTGAGTCCAGAACATGTCTGAAATAATATGTGCTTTAAAACGTTTATTTTGCCAGGAAACTCCAGGAATATAGACATCCTATATTACAAATCAAAACAGAAGGGCCACAAACCTGCCAGGTTCCACGTGGTGCCCCGTGGATACCCCAGAAGCTTTGTGCTTCGCATCCTGTCTCCTCAGCATGAGGTCATCTGCAACCTCTGCTCTGAGAAAGGTCCTTTCCTCTTACTGACTCTAGCAGACTCGTATAAGACTCTGAAGTACAAAAGCACAGTGTGTGAAGAGAGTAAATCAGAGTAGAACTATTGCCTCTCTAGTGTATTGGATTTTCAAAAGTGTGAAAACTTGCTTAGAAATCTTGCAGACTAAAAAAAATTTACAGAATGAAGTGTAATACTGACCCTCAGTCCTTCTTTTTCCCTTGAGCAGAAAAAGTAAAGAAACAGTTGTCTATGGGGAGGAAGCTGTACAGAGCAGGACCTGCATTTTCCTCCAGGATGCTCACACTTCATGACACACTGCCTCTGGTATTGCTGCTAGAGACATTCCTGAGAAGCCTGAAAGAACACAGCAAGTGTCTGGTAAAATATGCAGGGATCTCTGCAAGGTTCAGGCCAAGCACTGAACATTTTCTTTCTGCAACTCTGCTGACCTTTTTTTTTTTTTTTTTTTTTTGATTGGTAAAATATGTGCTCATTCTTCTCTATGTGGTCAAAGAATAGAATCATAAAATCATAGAAACATTTCGATTTGAAATGACCTTTAAGATCATTGAGTCCAGCCATTAACCCAGCACTGCCAAGCCTACCACTAAACCAAGAGAGACTATTTAGGCTGCCCATCACATCTGGGAAGCCTTGGGTAGGAAATCTGTCACACAGGTTTGTGTAGCACCTCTCCCCCAGCTCCAGATGTCTGAGGGGAAGCCATACAAGACAGACTAACAAACCTCAGAAGTGTGCTTGGTCTTGTCTATCCCTCATCTGCCACCAGTACTAACACTGCAGATCTGTCCAGTGTGGAAATGTGAGTTCAAAAGTCCTTCCACTCTCTCTGCTGACTTCAATACAGCTGCTAAGCTTATTCATGATATGTTTATGTTAAGGGTTTGGTGTAAACGGGGCTTGTTTTGCATAGCTGTCTGAAAATGTCCCATCCCCTCCTTTTCAAAAACGGGCAAAAGACCAAATATTTCTGTAAAGCTTTTAAAATCCTATAGTCTACAGAAGACGTTAAACCTACTAAAGCAAAATTGAAAATTTGCAGAGAGAGGGGGCATTTTTTTATGGTAGAATGTTACATTGTTAAAAATGCTCAGTTTAAAAGCTAATCCTAGTCACCAAGCTACACTAAAAAGTAGAAAGGATAATTCTGCATGAATTCTGCACCTTAAAGATTTGTCTAACACAGGCAGCATAGTGTCAATTCTTAGTAAAAATGAGGATTAGTAACAGCATTTCACATAGTGAAGGGTTTGTAATGTACCTCCTATTTATTTTGGTCTCAGACTCATCAGGAGAAGAGAAAGAGCTTGTAATTTCTTGATGAAGTAATTTAGTGAATGGGGGGCAAAGAAAGTAATTTAATTACTGGCTTAAATAATTTATGTGACAGCCATGAATTTCTTTTATCTTCTGTTAGGCAAAGTGTTCATTTTTTTATGTCTAAAGCTTTAACACAGTGTGTCACAGTGCTAAACTCAGAATGTGTGGAAAGCCCAGGGTCTCTGTGACAGAGGATCAGACTGCAAATTAATTAATTCCTCTTTGCTGCTTGGAATTGGGACTGATAAGCACAGCTTTTTCCAAGCTTGTTCCACCCTGAACTACATACGTACACTTAAGGCATTTTCCAGTGGGCAATACAGTATCACAGCAACCTTGCACTGAACAGTACTGAGGAACTCCAGAGACAAGGTGGGGATTGGTGTGAGCTGGGCTTACACAACCTCACATGCCTTTCTCTGGGCCAGTGAAAAGTCTGGTGAACAGGGCCACAGCTCAATGAGACCTCATAAAAAGAATCTAGATCACATAAGAAAATACCACAGGCTAATCCAAGGCCACAGCTGGCTGAAATCTCAGTTGGAATACCCCCATTAATGTCATTAGGAATATGCATCAGCGTCAATGAATCTGGCTCTCTTTAGCTCCAAAACTTGCAGACCCTCTGCAGAAACAATTAATACCCATTTAGTAATTCTGGCCCATGGTTACTCTTACTCTGAAGTACAGACTGTATTCAGGAGGTCTTGTGTAAAAAATCAAAGAAGCAATCAGGTTATTGCTTCTGTATTTATCTTCTAGGCAGGAAAAAATGAAGCATGAGACATCAGTGAACCAAGCCCCGCTACCTCTCAGAAAAGATTACACGGGAATTCACATGTCCTGGTATAATTCACAGATTCCTGAGTTCACATGAACAGCAGCAAAAAAGGAAAATTGCTCCATATCCTGTAGAGAGGAAATGAAAGGTATCTGGAAGAGAAGAATGTGCTGTGTGGTGCGAAAATGCTGTTTTGATTCCTGATGCTAAACATCTGCCATATTTTTGTGTAGAATCACTTGACTTAGTGAGAGAATAGCAACTTCAGGATTGTGAAAAGTCTATTCCAGACTCGAGCTGTCTGAATTGGCAGCTGTGAGAACACCCACAGGAAGCATGGGACCCTGGAAGAAAAAGTGTAGGAGTACATCCTGTGGGGATAGATAAAAGTCAGAGCCAGGCTATGGGAACCTCTTCAGAACAAACATGCAAATACAGTTTCGCAAGTCAAAGTCCCAACTGTTTGTTTAGGGATTTTTCGATTATTTGTTGCTTTTTTTTGGCTTTCACAGAACAGAAACAGAGAAAGGATCTCAGAATTAAAAAAAAGAAAAAAGAAAAGATGAATTAAATCAAACCTTAGATGTTTTCTTTATTGTTTGGTGTGGGTTCATGGGCTTCGTGTGCAGTGCCACAGCTTGCTTTGTTTGCCTTATGATAGGAGATTGACATAATACACCTATTTCTGGTCTACTGAGTTTGATAGCACACACAGCCGATGTTTGCCTGCACACACAGCCAATAAGAGCAATGCCAGGGAAGAGCTACCTGTAATTCCTCACTCTTGCCCTTTCATGGACAAATGCCTCCTCTCAATCACATGAAATCTTACAGCTCATGAGGAAGTGTAACAATTGGAAAGAATTTAATCCATTTCTTAATTATTAAGCGCTCCCAGTCACCAAAATCAAATAGCAATCAGTATCATGGATACAGACAGCTTCCCATGAATACTGACAGGTGACTGAGAACTCCCCTGCCATAAGAACGCTCATGCCCTTGTGCTCTCATCATTGTGGTAATATGCTCATCTTTCTTCTACGTTTATGTGCCCTCCTGAATAAAAGTACATGGATTTGGTTTTATCTTGCCTAGATGACATTTTCATTTAATATTTGTACAGTATTTTTCTCAGTCTTTCAGGCAACTTTCTGCTGTTGCAATACCCTGCAAAATCAATGCCCATAGATTGATTGCACATTGTGTCAATTAATATTTCATTTTCTTTCTGAACGTTCCTAATTCCTATATCACTGAGAAGATTCAAAATGAGGTTTAAATTGGCTTTCTGCATACTCTCTATTATTTCTTGTGTGACACATGCTGTATGTATGTTCTCTTGTTCTTTTTACTTCCCTGCAAAAGTAACCTTAATCTTTTCAATTTCTTCCTACAAGAAATATGTTCTATGTAGTTCTCTGCTATTTTCACTACCTGCCTGGAGTTTGTTTCTACTTCTGCATCTGCCTGTTTTTTTTTGGCATGGGGTTACTAAAACCAAATGAAATAATGAAAATGAGGACATGGCATATTAGATGCAACATGTAATGCTCTCCATTTGATTGTCTACTTACTTCTAACATGCAGCTGAACAAGTTCTTTTTTCTGTCACACACCCAGAAGAGAAATTGACTGTGCTGGTCATGATAACTCCTTAAGCCTTCTTGTTTCCCAGGAAGTTACTACTACATTCAGAACCCATTCATATGAAAAAATAATTTAAAGTGCATTTTCATGTCCTTCTGTTGTTAGTTTCCTAAAAAAAAAAAAAAAAAAAAAAAAAAAAAAGAAACAAACAACCACCAGCTCAGTACAAGTTTAAAGAAGTAAGCATTTTACAAGTTATCATGCAGTGTAGAGAATTGGTGACCATCTCTCAAAGTGCCTTTTGATTCCCCAAATGCTGATGGGAAATATTCTGGAGGCACAAATAGACTGCAGATGTTGGAGAATACATCTTAGAATTCTGCTGAACATATTACCCTACTGGGAGGCTGTTTTAAGTCTCCAGGGACATTCCTCTGAGAGCCCAGCTGATTGTCTCATATTGAAACAACATGTCCAAGATACATTCCAAGTAAAAAAAATAGAACAGGGGTACTCTGACCAAATATAAATCATGGGGCTAAAGGGCAGTTTATCTTCCGTCCTTCTACCATTTCTTTTCTCCCCCAAAGGATATTCCCCCCAGGGAAACAGACCACTGGGTAAAGGACTGCCAAACATGACTCAGACATTAGGCACTGTCCCCAAGTGCTTCACAGATGGTGTCTGGATGGGAAACCCAGATCTTTCGGCACCACGAGCCTTGCTACTTTCTTTTTTTCTACTTTTTTTTTTTAATTCACTGCAGCACTACTTCTGATCTCATGTCAAGCCCTTATAGCACTGCTGCCCCCCACAATGAATCCTGATCCTGACCTTGTAACAAGTAATGTCATTGGCACATAAAAAAGATAGGGGAGAAATCCTAGCAGACCTTAGGGAGTGGGAAAAACAAAGCTAAAATAAACATATTACTTAAAAGATTATTCTGTGTCCAATTGAAAAAAAAAATAGCAAAAAGTCTGCTGCAAAATACAGGCATATTTTGAAGTACAGTGCATTAGCACAATTGCATAATTGTAGGTACTGTGAAAGAAAATGTTCTGTGTACAGATTTTATTGGTCTGTTCCTTTTTGTAGAATCCTGTTTGTTTCAGAAAAATCCTGTTCCTTTCAGTTTGCTTTATGTTTCCCCAAAGCTAGCACATCTTGGGACGCACATCTGGACCTGGGCAAGCCTGAAAGCAATGGCATATTTCTGTGTTTCTCCAGTACTGTATGTTCACACCAGACAGTAGAAAAGTCCTCTGTGGGAGGAAAAAAAAGTGAAACAATGCAGTTTTTCCTCCCATGAAGACAAGCTCAAGAAATGCTCTGTAAAGCCTTATAAATTGTGCACAATGAATCCAGCTATCACAATCCCAAACAAAACATATCATGGGAAATGTGAAATACCCCTTCCTCTCTGTCTCCCCCATCTTGCACACACACACACACACACACACACACAAACCCAGTTGCAAAGGATAAAAGAATAGGAACTGCATGATGAGAAGAACCAGGTCGAGCAAGTTTGGGGTTTTTTTCTTCCTTTTCTTCTTCTTTAGTTTTTAAGGTTTATCACCAATATCATCCATTAGAAGCAAAAGAAGAATTGTTCACTCCAACTGGAAAAGATAAATGGCTAGGTATTTTTGTGGGCTTCATTCTGTTCCAAAGGTTATGTAGCAATGAAGTTCTCCAACTTCAATTACACAAATTCAACTGAGTAGTAATTCTCTTTAAATCAATGGAGTTATTTTAGAATGTATAAAAAAGAAATGGAATGCAGACATTGTGTTTCAAAATTTGAATTAAAAGGTCCCAGAATTGAAAGCAGCAACTCTTAAGGCTCTGATTGCTCTGATTTTTAAGAAGGTGTGTCTGAAAAAAGTTGATAGCACTATGCAGAGGGAATGTCCCTGAGTCAGGGGTTTTACAAGTAGCAGGAAAAGGGTCACAGAAACTGACCATCATGGGATTCCTTGCTTGGAGACAATCACTTCAGAGTTACACCTGGAAAGATACACTTCTTAACAACCAGTTGTTGAACTGCTAAGGAACCGACAGCATAAATCAGCATAAAACTAGCCAGGTTTCCAAAATGTGCCTAGCAGGCAGTTTTCAAGCCCTGCCTGGTTTTGGAAGCAACTTTGTCAAAATTGGACCCTCTCCACAAAGTGCTTTGATGTTGATGAATCCGTAAATTCCAACGAAAACTTGTTTAGTCCGAATTTTTCTGACCATCTCTACTTCCTCCTTCTGCCAAACCTATTTACTCATTCTCAAACTTTCTGTGTGGCTTCAGGCAAAGGTTTTCTGCCACAGCCATCTCAGCTGCAGAGTTCAGGCAGAGCTCAACACAAGCTCTTGCCCACCAGGGTCCTCCCCTTCCATGTCCCTATGGGAGAGGAGCTCCATGCAGCAGCACAGCTCCATCCAGACCCCTGTTGCTCAGGAGGCTTTGTTGTGGGGACTAAAGTACCATCAGCCCCATTTTACTCCATTATCACCCCAGAGAAAGTGAAGCATGAAGAAATAACCAGTGTCACAGCAGCATTAAAAGGTCAGTAGGATGCCTGGCTTCATACTGAGCCCAGTGGTCCATAACATCTATTTGCATGTTTTGAGAAGCTGTTGAGAACTAGAGTCCACCATGGATGTGGATGAACCTGTCCATAAAATGGGGAGGGAGGCTGGGGGAGAACAGGCCAAGATTATATTAAAGCATTTCTATCCTGGGCTTGCAAAAACAATGCCCTGCATTGAGACGAGGTGTTATTGTCTGCTTTTAAGTGTACCCTCCCTTTCAAGTTTTTCTTTCTTAATAAAGTATCTGAGGTCATGCTATTGTCACTAGAGCTTGGCGAGTGCTCAGCAGCTGTCCCCGTGGCAGCAGGAGAGTGCCTGGTGCCAGTCCCCTTTGTCACGACAGCCACAGCAATGTAAGGAGAAGGGCCTTGCAGGATGCAGGACAATACTGGGAAGGAAAAGGAGGGAATCCTCGACCTTGGGCCAGGGCCTGGTGGCAGACTATTGAACCCCGCGCATCTCAGCAAACCACAAGGAGCAAAAATTCTTGGAAGCTGCAAAGGTTGCAAGTGAAAACAAAAGATTCTATCATGTAGGAAATAGAACAAAACACAGAGAAATTTGTTTTGTTTTCAGAGATAAAATAAGCAAATAGCACTCTGCAAGGGTCAGGAGCGCTGCACCCTGCATGCAGCACTCACGGAAGGGAGGAGGACAGAAAAGCTGGAGGGAATCTGGAAGCAGGTGGGCAAGTGCTCTCTCTGGAACTTTCCAAATCTTGTGCTGCAAGCAAGGGACTCCCTCATGAGAAAAAGGGTGATGACGCTGTCCACTAGAATCTAAAACATAAAATCGTCTATCCAAACAAAACCCTGATTATGTAATGCAATCAAATAATTGTCTTTTGAGCCCATAGCAGAAGCAAGTGATAGAAGCAAATAAATCACTACTGAGTTTTGCCAGCTGGGTGATTGGAAGGACCAGAGCAGGATAATAGCACCAACTTCCTCGTGCTTCTGTTAAAGCAAGACTAAAGCCTGTGCCCGTAAGTGGCTGCAGGAACAGACAGTGAGGATGGTGTTATTGGTCCTTGTAGGCTTGTTAACTTAATAAATGCTTCACAATTGACATGCTGGAGCATTTTGTCCCCTTTTTTATTTGTATATCAGCAAGACTCTTGACTAGGAGCTGCTTAGCTATTTCTTTCCTGCTCATTTCTGTTCTGAAGAACCACTCAGAAACACCAGCTATTACTAAGCTAGCCCTCACCTAGCAATCAGTGCAGCCTCCTTTGCACTGTGTACTCTGTGCACAACTTTCACAACTTTGTGGGTGTTCCTTTAGGACAGGAAGTGAAGAAATAAATCATATCCCAGTGGAATCGCTGGTGTAGCTCTGAACTGGCAGGATGCTACCCAAGCTGCAGTTTGGCTGGGATGCCTAGGCCAGCACCCCTGTATTTTGAAAAATACCTTGACATTTTGAAAGACCACAAGCAGTCAGAACCTCAGCTTTATTCCTTATCCAAAAGAAAAATACCTTGTGAAGCAGAAAAGCCCCACAGCGGGTGAGCAGGACTCACAGTGCCACCTGCTGAAGCACCAGGGCTGCTCAGAGCCACAATGTCCCTCCAAGGGGCCAAGGAAAGCCCAGCTTCACTGCCATTGCAGTCAGCTGGTATTAGCACCAGCTCATCCTGCCCAAGCTCCTACATGTAAAAATCTCCTCTTGGAAACAAAAAAAATGCACCCCAGTGCATGAAGGGGACAGGGGATGGCACACACTGGGTGCTGTGGCACGGTGAGAAGGCAGCAAAGGTTTGGGTTTTGTGACATGAGAAAGATGATTGCCTTTGGGTCACAGCAATCTCTGTGCCAGCAGCCAGGCTGGTTATTACCCTGAGACAATACAAGTTGTTCTTTTTCTTTCTCAGTAATTTCACAGCTTCCAGCTCCTGCTGGAGTCCTTTGCTCCCATGTTCCCTGCATTCTGGTCTGTGGACCCACTCAAAAGATAGTAAAGCCCCCTTACACCTTGAAAAGGAGTTTTTTACATAGGCTAAGATGGTAAAGCTCCCTTACACCTTGAAAAGGGGAAATTTGCATAGATTAAGGACAAATCTTTTAACCAGCTCCTTTTGTGTTTTTTCCTGTCCTTGCTCTTGTCAGTATGGGACTGCAAGCAGCTAAGACCTGGAAAAGAAAGGACACCTGATAGACTGCTCTCCCTCTCCCAACAGTGTGGTGTAGTCAGTCAATCACCAGCTCCCAGGAGCTCACATCCATCAGCAGCAGCAGTAAGACCAACCCAAATATGCCCCAACAGCAGGTGCAATATTCCCCTGGGTATTTCCTTGTAACAGTCCTCATGTAGACTGTCCCTCTCTAGTGTGATACCACTATCTGAAATGATACAAAACATCTGAAGAGCAGGAGAATGTCCTTGGTGCAGTCAAAAACAGACAGGAACGGACACCACAGCATGAATAAACAGGGCTGGTTTTGTCTAGACTCAGGTATTGTCAGCCTCTCAAGACAGCATGATAAAACCTCAAAAATGAAGCAGAAAGGTAAACATGCAGTATCTTCCCTTTGAGGGTAAGCAAATTGCATGGACCATCTACTGAATGAAATGGTGCAGGCAAAGGGGGTCCAGTTGGTGGGTGATAGAGGCAATTGTCTGAGGGGTTGTCTGAAATGACGTGGGAGACATGAGTGTGGCATGTATTTTTCCAGGCATGCTTACAGCAAAGAAGTTCACATGATACTCACAAATCAGCCACCCTTCCCCTTGCACCCTGCTGAACTTTGTTTATGCTTACCATCTTTTCCACTTTTTTTTAACATTACTAATGACCACAAAAAGAAAAAAAAATTGGTTTCTTGTCTGCACATAAACTGTTCTACAACCTTTCTGTAGAGAAGAAACAGAAGGGGGAAGGGACAAGCAAATGTGGCATGGGCTCTGTGACTGTGGTTTTTGTTTCCATAAACCTTAGAGCACAAGAATGCATGAGATATTTACACAAATCTTTCCACAATTCCTGTGGCCTTTGGTAGCATTGCATTTGCATGACTTCACCACTGTGGCTGGTTTGTGCTTTCTCAGCAAGCCTTGCCTTCAACAGGGAGAAATCCTGGCTATTCCCAGTAGTTCTCTGTCTCCCATCCTCAGATACAGACACACCAGTGCACGTTAAATACAAGCTATGTTAATGCAGAAGTTCCTGTCCTGCTTGTTGTCCAGTTTCCCAGGGATAGTACAGGAAGTTTCCCAATTCATCTCATAAATGCAAAAAGAGAAAAATGCTATACTAGAGGAAGATATTGGTCATTTAGATCTTGAGGGAATATCAAGGGATATGAAAGGGAGGAGGATGCTTCTGAAAGGTTACTGAACTTGGGCAAACATATAAAGAAAACAATGATTTTTCATCAAGAACTCATCTTTTACTTGCCTGCCCTCCTGCCATCACAGGATGGTGGGAAGCTGAGTGAATGGAGAGAGTGTTTCCAAGTGAATAGGCTACTGAGTAAGAACTTGGCTACTGAATAAGAACTTGGCTACTGGGGCTCCATCCTCTGCTGCCCTCATTGGGGACTTCCAGCAATCGCTCTGGTCTGTCTGTACCTCATTTTCTCAATCCAATAAAGGGATGTTGCTCAACCTTTGCAAAATGCCTTGAGTCAGTGCACAAAAAGTGTTGTGCTAGGACCAAGGAATTTTTTGACTGAATGGGAGTATCAGGTCAGTCAATAGACAGGCTGCCAGTGGAGGAAACAAAGCCACAATGTCTTACAGGGCAAGCTGGTCTTGTCCCTTCTTACTCTTGCAGCTGTGGCAGCCTTGGCTTCTCCAGTGTTAGGAGACGTCTTTAAAAGGGAGGTTGCATCCTGGATGTTTGTTATGTATGATTTGAGGAGGGAGACTAGTGAAGGAGAGCACACACCACAATGCATAAGTCTCAGCTGTGTTGCTGTGGACTGTGCAGGGCAGGTAGAAATTGCTTAAAATTGCACTCAAGGCTGTGCTGCATCTCTCTTCCCCACTCTGGCTGAGCCTGAGGGAGACACAGCCCAGAGGCAGAAGTAATAGCAAATTCATTTGCAGGAGTTTAACACCTGATATCAGAACCAGTGTGCAATGACATAAGGCAGAAGCATAACCACAGGCAGCTTGTAAAAATTCAGCTTTGTCCCTCACTAGTGAATCCATAATTAAAATTGCAACCCTAGTCTGCTGTATTTATCCAGCAGAAGGACTCAGCCCTGCTACCCCTTGAGTCAGCAAGTTTCTCTATTTGCAGTAATCCTTTACTTTGACTTTCCTTCATTATTAATAAAACAATTTTAAACTCTTTAATGTCAGCCAAATGGTGTTTCAAATTATATTTTCCAGGGAAAGAAAAAAAAAAAAGGATAGTTGAGTGTTCAGGGGAGAAAACTTAGTTATGTTATAGTTCAGCCAGGGAGACTCTGGTGACTCTTAGAAAGTGTTGAAATTACAGGTTCATGACGTACACAGTGTTGAAACACCACGTTTCTGCAACACTTGGTCCAACGCGAACTTGCAATTTCAACACTTCCTAGGTCTTTTGTAAAACCTTATAACTGACCAGAACAAATGTAAATTCCCAAAAAGTCTAAAGCAATGTACTGCACAATAGGCAGACTGGAAAACCCATTTAATTTCCAGAGCTCCTACCCTTACACAGGACAATCATCCTCAAACTACATTTAATTTGTAAAAAACCTGTCATCCAGCATTAGTTACTCTCACAGCAAAACAGTGCTCTCAAGGCACAACTGGTCTGATCTGAAATGGTAATATCAATATTCCTCCAACTTGTTAACTTTTCCCTTGGTGTCACAAAAAATATCCATCAGGAAAGTACCTGCCTCAGCTTAAGCAAAGGATATTCACCAGCGACCTCCAAAATGTGCTGTCCTGGAGCTTAGCAGACACCATAATAACAAAATGTTAAACACAGAGACAAAACCCTCTTGACCAAAGGGAATCTGCAATTTCAAAACACAGCAAAATTTGATATTTAAAAATACACTATGGCATTATTTCAAAATACCATTTGTTAAACAAGCAGGAGGCAGGAGATCAGGCAGAATCAGGGCTCACACAGTGCTTGTTTGGAAGATGAGAAGAGTACAGGTTTTGTCCTTGACAGGTTACACTTAGCTCATTCAATTTCATTTAAAAAAGGAAAATAATTGTCACTCAGGGGATACACTGAGAAACAGCTTTTTGCCCCAGCTCCTGTAAGCAGCTTGGATCAGGAGGCTCCTGCACCTGAAGCCATCAGGGATGCAGCCACCTGGAGCACTTGGCAGGATGGGGATGCCCCAGTTCCTGCTCCTGTAGGCAGACAGGGCCATCACTCAGGCACGGGAAAGAGGTCAAGTGAAATAAACCTTCAGGCTGAAAGTCCATGCAAAAGCCAGGTCTCATGTGGAGGCTATGTGGGACTGGGATGTGATGTGTGCCTGGTGGAGGAGTCCAGGAGGAGTCCCAATACCAGCACATACCCTTCTGAGCACTTAGATAAAGCACCCTCTAATAATGAAGAGGAAATGGGAGTTTAACAATACATTTCTTTTTGTTTACCTGGCTGTGTTTTGAATATTTAATGCTAATTTTGGGCACTTGGAAAAGGGTAACACAGAATGAATATGTTGTACGTATTGGGCTATATAGTGTCCCTTACATACCAGTCTGGGTCACTCTGCATCAATCAAAGCTGGAATGACAACAGAAACAGCAGCTTTGATGCTATGTACAACTGAAGTTTTAATTTACTTTTAGAGAGCATAATTTCTTAAGATAGCAGAGAGCTAATTTGTAAAATCATGATAAATGACTACAAAAATCTCTCTTCTCTGCAACTTCTTACAGAAGCTGGATTTTTTGTTGTTTTTTTTTGGTTTTGTTTTGTTTTAGGTTTTTTTTTGGACCATTGCAGTGTGCTGTATACTAGGAAGAAGGTACTTAGGACAGGATTTATTTGTAGCAGTGAGCCAAAATACATATTGCCTTAGACGAGAGTCCGTATTATCACAAAGAACCATGCCGGCTGGGGTTTAATGAAATTGAACCTGGGTGTCAGATTTTAGCTTGGTAAAGTTAGCAGCTGGGATGAATTGGACCAGAAATGTGCTGTGTAACAGGATTTCGCTGGAATTCTTGTGAAAAAAAAAAAAAAAAAAAAAATGAAAATAAAAATAAAAAAAAAAAAAAAGTATGTGGAATATGTCATGCAAACAGTTGACAGTGTAGCTGCAACACCAAACATTGAAAAAATAAATTCCATACGTAACACAGGCACAGAAAAACTTCTCAGGAAAGCGCCTCAGAGCTGCATAGCCTCGCGTCTATAAATCTCCATTAAATCAGTTTGAGTGGGGCGAGTGTTAGGGACAGAGCTGCCAGAAATAGCTCTTTTCCTGCAAGATGTAGAAAAGATTACAGCTGAGATTGAGACGGTGGGGTGGGGAGGGAAGGCAGGGGAGGGTGGGGGAGAGAAAAGTGGCAAATGAGTCGAGCTGGAGGAGGCGGGGGAGCTGTGAAAGGCATCTCATAAAAGTCCCATTTGTTGGAAGACTGCAGGAAGTGGAGGCAGCTTTGGCACACGTGTCCATGGTGCTAAATTAACTGTTAACACAAATAATCAAAGTGCAAGGCCCATCAAGCCGCTGGCGCCAGCGAAATGAGGGAGCGGCCAGGTCAGCGCTGCCTCTGGAGTGAGAGGCGAGCAGGTGGAGACCAAGCAGGGACCCGACAGGATGGAAGTGCTTACAGAACACACTGACCCACTGGCAGAGGAAAACAGGGCTGCGCTCCTGCTTTCCAGCTATTGTGTGTGCAGCGCCTTCTGCCTCTGTTTTTTGTTTTGTGTCTATTTATTATATTTGATGTAATTTTTCCCTATTTTATTTATTAAAGAAAAAAAAAAAAAACAACAAAAACTTTTCTTTCACAGCACTGGAGTGTTTGGACACCCCAGGCTGAGTTGTAGTACAGCTCAGCCTTTATTTGGCAGCACTGATGGAGGAACAGCTGAACAGGACAAAGGAATAGTCCAGGCACAAAAGCACTGATTGCCCTCCAGCACTACCCTAGGGAAGGAAAAACTGCTCTTTAGAGAGACATCTGAAAAACAATGTGGGCAGGGGTATTTCTACCTGGTATGTTCTCTCTCACTGTCAGAGAGTCCACAGCCCTCCTGTGTACTCTAAGTATGATGCAGATACTTGAGGAGGTGTCATGGCATTGCAGCCACCCCTGCAGGGAAGCACACAAACGCACCCCAGCTCATGCTGCTCTGTGCAGAGCAGAGACAGACAATGTGTCTGTGTGTCCACTCAATGTCTCCACTCCCTCTGAGTAGGATTAGACTTGTAAGCAAGCAGGACTTCTCCAAAAATCAATCTGAGCATGCTGAGGTTCACGGAAGGCCTCAAAGGGTCTCGCTGTTTTGTACTGTGAAAACACAAATTGTTTCAACTATTGCCCGGCTCCAGTCTCAAGGAGATGGGGCTGGAAAGGATGTCTGGGGAGCAGCTTCCCCCACACTGAAACAGCAGGAGTGCTGTGCTGAATTCATTGGCTGCTTCATTCAGGTCCCTGACACAAGACAGCTGTAAACCCACTTTAACTGCCCAGGTTTGCAATTACTTTGCATGACCAAAGCAATCACAGTGCAATGGTGAATCAGGCCCTGGAATTACTAGGATCTTTTGCCTCCTTGCCCAGGTAGAATACACAGAGCTACACACTACAATGAGTCACACATATATCATATACATGTGCTATGTACACACATATTTACATCACACACTTTGGTCTGGTGTGGCTTTTGTTGGATGTCCATGCATTCTCTACAGATACAGTTGTGGGCACTTGTATTTTACAAAAAAAAAAAAAAAACCCACTTGCAGTTATAAGGTGTTACAATAGAAAACATGGATCATTGCTTAGCATATTTGCTCCAGAGAACAAAACCCAGAAATGAACACTCCTGCTGAATCAAATTACTTTTAATTATAATTATTTGATATATAATGAATAATATGGTACAGAAAGGTATCATTTCATAGAATCATAGAATGGCTTGGGTTGGGAGGGACCATCTAGTTTAAACTCCCCTGCCAAGGCCAGGGACACCTTCCACTAGACCATGTTGCTCAAAGCCCCATCCAACCTGACTTTGAACATGCCCAGGGATGGGGCATCCACTGCTTCTCTGGTCAGCCAGTTCCAGAGTTGGAACCCCTCACAGTGAGGATTTTTTTCTTAATATCCAATCTAAACTGCTCCTCTTTCAGTTTAAAGCCATTCTCCCTTGTATCACATGTAAAAAGTCACTCTCCAGCTCACTTGCAAGGCTCCTTTAGGTACTGAAAGGCCTCAATAAAGTTTCCCAGGAGCCTTCAGGCTGATCAACCTCAGTTCTTTCAGGTTTTCCTCATAGGAAAGGTGCTCCAGTCCTCTGATCATCTTCATGGCCCTCCTCTGGACTCACTCCAACACATCCATGTCATTTCAGTGAGGATACACATCTTCTGAGCATCTAAAACTTAATTATGTCTTCAATTCATATCTGAAAGTACAAAATTACCATGCATCTTTTAAAAAATCTCATTAATTTTTTTTCAGCCAACAGAAAGCAAAATGCCCAAGAAAAATATGGAGAAGATGGGTGTATAATAATCTTATTATAGGACACAGTCATTGTTTTTAGTGAAGAATTTGCTAATAACTAAAATTAAAAACAAAAATCATCATTAAGTGTGGCAGAAATATTCACACATCTCATAGAAACAATGTTTTAATGAGGTTTAAAACTAAAGAAATCATATGTAATCTTTCCTATATTCCATAGGGCCACTTTGACATTGATCAGATATGAACTCTGGTAAATCCAAGTACTGTATCACAGTACTCACAGTAATTTAGACCAGCACCTTTAATATTAGAGATCATCCTTAGTTAATGTTGTAAACTTTAACTGATCCATGGCCAGCTGCATGATCTGTATGAAGAACATTCAGGAACCTTAGTGGCAGACATTTGATGTGGTCCAAGGAGCAGGTATAAAGATAATTTGCTCATAAGTCAGATTTGTGTAGACTTTTACAGGGCAGGAAAATGTAAGTTCTCTCAGGAAAAGAACTGGTTAGAGACATAGAGACAGAAAAATGGATAGAGAAAGAAACAAAGCGAGAGGAAATAATATTGTCATAGGCCAAATATACTTATTATTAGCCTCTGCCCCTTTTTGATAAGGGTTAAACCAACTTCAGTGAAACCTTCCATGTGTAAAAGTCAACTTGACACAGACAAAAGTCTTCTGTAAGGGGAATGGACTAAGTTACAAAAAAACTGAGAGCTGTGACTTACACCAGATGTTGGATGGCCTCTGTTGTAAGTGGTTTATCAGATTTACCTCTATGGACATGCTATGGACCCCTTTAAAGATCCCATTGTATGTGAGTGGTTGATGGGTGGGCGAGTGAGTGCATGCATGTGCCATGGCAAATGACAAGTGCTATCACAGCTAACAAATTAATGGGGAAGCTACAATTGCTCTGAAAAATGGAAGCCAAGCACTTCCTGAGTAGGCAGGAAAAGGGTAATTGAAAATTTTAAAGACCAGAGAGTCTCTGTTAATTGAGTAAGAAATTAAAAGAAAAGCCCATTAAACAAAATGTGTATATTTAAGAGCTCCTTTTCTGCCCCTAAACCAAATTAGAAAAGAATGTCATTGTTACCGTTTGATAAAAACTACTGGAGATACGAAGAAACCAAGTCAGGAAAACAAAGTTCCAGACATATAAAGATGAGATCACCCCAAACACATCAAGTCTGAGTAAGAACTAACTTGGCTCCTGTCCTACAACTCATAAATCCTGTTAAAATTTGGAGTTTTCAGGGTGTATTATAGATAGGACTAGCTGTATAATGCTAGGCATTGCTGGTTGAATGGTTATCCCTTTTCCAATAAACCCATTTGTGAAGACACCCCAACCCTGTTCTCCCTGTGGTCAAACCTTGGGGTAGGGCTCTCCACAGCATTTGTCTCTCTTCTATGTCTTCTGCTGCTTGTGTGACCTGCTGAAGCATGACACTGCTTCACTTTGGCCCAGGTTTTCTTCCAGTGAATACTCTGGCATGAGTACACCAGTCCAACAAGAATTTGGGACATAACTGAGCCAAAACCCTGTGAGAAAAGATGGGCATGGAGGCAAGAAGATTTCCCGTTAAGTGATGTGATGTACATTTCTTTGACCCTGCTGCTGATTTACACCACTGTGGTATAAGAATGACATCCCTGTCCTCCTTTAATGTTTACATTTCTAAATTGTTTGTCCTTTCAACTGTCAGGAAGGAATTCCTCCTCCCCACTGCTCGAAGCAAAGACAACAAGAACTAGGCCCTCACTTACGTGTGAGAGAAGGGGAACAAAAATTCCTGCTTGTCCTTACAAGGACCTTAGAAAAAATAACTCAGGAGATTGCTGTAGATCCAGACTGGGAAGAAAACAAATCACTCACAGGAAAGAATGTCTTTTAGTCTGAAAGAATAAAGGTGAGATTAAAGGGTAAAGTGAGGCTGGGCCCATTTGAAAACCTTAGCTGGGATTCAGAGGGCTTTTTAATAACCATTATCGAAATATCAAGAAACCTCCACCAACATCTGTACAGGAAAATAATAGAAATTATCATTTGATAATTTCTTCTGTTCTTAACAAGACTCAAAATATCCAGATTAGGAAATATCAATACATCAAATCAATAGGAAATAGCAAGACATCCAAAACTAAAACAAAGAAGAAGGAAGCAGTAAGAAGAAACAAAGAAGACACAAAGAAGTAGGTGGGAAGGCACAAAGTATTCTGTGCAGAAGTAAGTTCTTTCCACTCCTCATTGTTGATTTAAATAATTTCTGTGTACCTTTTACAATACTGGTTCTAAATTCTCAAGAATGCAGAGCTGTAACTGGAGAACACTCAGTGTAATGCGGTCAGTTCATTTGGGAACAATCTGTGATTTGGCCCTTATCTTCTACACCAGTATGAATACCTAATCTGTGCAAGAAGAGTCTCAAGTCCCATATGACACCAGCATTGTGTAATTCCCATCCCCAGTGAAAGCTGTTAGGTCACTGGCAACCAAGCTCCTGAAGCATAGGGGTGCATGGACTGCAGAACTTGGCATGGAGGCCATTTACCAACACACTTGTCAGAGAACAAACAAAGAGTAGTAGCTTTCTGCAGATCATTTCTGTGTTTAATTTCCTTTAGTCATTCCCCAGATGGTATCACTGGAGCTTCTTCCTCTACAGGGTACTACAAGATCTGTGGCCTCCTGTTACGAACAAGTGGATGCATCACCACACCCCCCCAAAATTCATGTGTGTTGAAATTGGAAGTTCTCACACTTACATTAAATCCTTTCGCTCAACTCCTCCAAATATATGTCAGTTCATGCAACACACCATCCAAGGCAAGGAGATTTCCAGATCTAGTTCCAAGGAAATTTTTGCCAGTACACCTCTACCATTCCAGAAATGGAAAAGTCAGAGCCTTTAGCTGATACAGAGAGAAGCAAAAGCCGAAGTGTGAGATGGCTGCTCAAAAGGCAGCTTCTGTCCCAGCACAGAGAGAGATGGATACACCCCACGGTACACTCACTCAAGTTCTTATTTTCCCAGGCCCTGCCAGACTGCGAACTGCATTTCCCAGCAAAGGCTTGAAAAGTGTTTGCATTTGACTCACAGGAAAACACAGCAGAATGGACTTGATGATGAAAGCTTTCCTCTTGTTCTGAAATAGGTTGACAAGAACCAGCTACAACTTTCAAAAAATTACCATTTCCAGCTCAGTCCCATATCAGTACACACATGAATACTGAACTTGATTTAACTTTGACTTCTTGTACCTTCAGTAGAAGTCCAAATAAAAAAATGATCACTGAGAATGATAACTAAGACTTTGTTTTCTAGAGTTGAGTAACATGGCCATTCCTCTGGGAGTTTCAGAAAGGCTGACTGCAAACAACCATTTTTTAAATTTCTTTCTTCAAAACTGGCAATTCTCTAACTACTGACAAGCAAATCCAAGAACTGCCTGTTTCATAACCTAGGTGTCCACCTACACTAACCTAATGTGGTTTGCTGTCTTTGGTTTCCAGGCTACATGTGATCCTCGACTAACACAATAGGCTGTACTTAATATTGCCCAAGTGGCCTTAAATAATCCTTTCATTTTCAGTTGCCATTAATCCATGAAAGAAAAGAAGAGGCTGCCTGAACTAGCACTTTCTCAGTTTGTTCTATCATGAACTGGTTTTTCTCAATGGAATTGTACACAAGCGGTAAAGATAAGTATGCCAGGAGACGAGGAGGGGAAAAGAAACAGGCGTTTTTCTCCTGAGGGGTTTTGCTCTTTCCTCATCATTTTCTGCGTGATATAGCTCCTCTTTTCATTGCCCAGCAGGGAATCCCAGAGGCCAGAGGCAAATTTTCCCTTTAGTCTTGGAGCATTCATGATGGATTCTTGTTTTAAGAAGAGTTTATTAGTTGTTTGCTCTTGAGTATTATATCATCACCATTACAGCAAAGCTGGTCTCATTCTAAATTTCGTTTATTCTTTGGCACTCGTAAGATATCTTGGGTTACACAGCTAACATCCCTTTATGTGCCAAAGTCAATGAAACCCTTTCCATTGGCTCCAATGGTGGCAGATGAAAATTTGCAAAGGTGCTGAAAAAATGATCTCTTTAGGGCTTAGTTCTGTTTCCACTGGTAAAATTCCCTCTGACTTTGACACGAGTTACTTCAAATCCACTGATTTAAATAGCTTTTTAGAAATCATGAAACTATTCAGCTATCATATAAACTTCTGCTTGATAAGGAATGCTCACATACCTTGAGGTCTGTTTATATTGTACCTTGTTAATAGAAGCTGTCACTTAAAAATGTCTTGGCTACTGTTTACATTTTCACTACTTATACTATAGTTCATATAAGTTCCTGTGGAAATAGCAAAAGATGCAATATTTAGAAGAGATCTCCAGTCAGGAACAGTATCTAGTTCAACTTTTAAAATACCATTTTAAATACCATTTCCACGTTCCTAATAAATAATGGAACATTGGTAATCCTGATCAGAAATTTAACCAGTGAGGGCTTGTAGCTGTATATCATCTTCTACAGCCATCTTTAGTCCCATTTTTATCTGCTTCACAGTTTGGGAAAGTATAACCTACTCTCCTCTCAGCACTTAACTTCCCAAGGCTCATACAGCAAGCAGAATATTCCTTTGATGCTTCTCCAGCTTTGTAATAACATTGATGTGCAGGAAAAGATCCATTATTCAGAAAGACACTGTAGTAGTCGTATGCATGGATTAAACATCATCTTCCTTTTTTCAGTAAGTCTTTTCTTAATAAATTAAGACATTTAATCACACACAAAGAAAATCAATCTTCCATATACTTAAGGTCTGGATAGGAGGAGCTTTCCTCCTTGTTTTCTTTTTTTTGTTGTTGTTGTTGTGCCTAAAAGATTGTTCTCCCCATCCCAAAATAGTTTGTGTTATCTTGTATTAACTTCAACAAGTTCATGAAACTATAACCAGAAAACTCTCCATGTTCAAAGAAGAAAAAAGGCACCTTTTATCTTATCTATTCCACACATACTTTTAATTCTGAGTCTGACATCATTGCTGGCTAAACCTTCATAGCTGCCAGAGCACTAGCAAGTTCACTATGGTAATGAGCTTCAAAAAGTAAGTTACCAAATCTCTACTTACAGATGTCAGTATCAAAGAGTTAGAAAATTCAGAGTGTTGCCTGATATTTCTCAGAATACCAGTTTTAACATTTCCACTCTCTATTGCTTTGTTGTCTCTATTAGCTCTTCAAACAGAGCGTAATAACTCCAATTCAAATGATCAGGTTTAATTTGTGAAGAGTTTCAGATCCAAACACAATTAAAACCAACCTATCTGATTTCAAATTGCTTCAAAACTGCTCTGATAAAATTAACCCTCTCTTCAGTTCTGGTCCCACCACCACCCTCTGGGACTGGAGATTCTCACATTCCAATACTTTAATTCATAGTTCACAAAAGAAGAGAAATTTAAAATGTAACTTTACAAAAATATTTCAATAGATATTTTAAGATGTTCTACACATCTAGGTTGGCCACTTGCAGCATGGATGATCTAGCTATGCCAGTTACTTAGATAAATTTGAAATGTTGAAATTTATTAACCATCTAATTTTTGCAGGAAACGTCAAGTATTGATGCCTGATACTTGGGAATAAGTGTTTCCACAGAGAAATGGTTTGCAGTACTTTGAATTTTCTCTTCAAGGTTAGCAGGATGAGGTCGTTAAGGGAAATCTATGTCCCGTTATGCATAACAGAGCACTCCCATCTGCTTTCTCTGCTTTTAAGAACAGTATTCCTGTTCTCACACAGGTAATGCATACTGCAGGAGCCAGTAGCCAAATATGCCTTGTGTGTTTACATCCCAGAGGATGTTTGGACAAAATTTTAAAATGTGAGCACCTGCCACTACACACAATTTAAAAAAAAAAAAAAAAGGAATCAGCTTTTGAACATCTACTGAAGTGTTGGGATCATCAGAGGTGCCAGCAAGCAATCACAAGGTTACATCTTACACTCCTTCTTGGGCTGTGAGACAACCCCATGCTCTTGTGCTGTCTTCTAACAGTGCTAAAGCAAAGCAGAAACATTGGCACAAAGGCCTGCAAAGGCAGAACTAACAGCAGCCTCCAGGGCAATTGGGATGGCACCACAGCAGAACAGCAGGTGTTCAGCTTTTCTTCTCCCACCCCACCACAAAAGCTCAATTTCTGTCTTTATTAGTTTTTATTTTTTCTGAGTTAGTCATGGTTCGTCTTGACTTTCTGTTTGTTTGTTTTGAGGAAGAACAAGGCAACAGCCTAGTCAGGGCTTCAAATACTGCTGTTATATGCCACAAGTGGGAAGGATCTGGTTAGTCAGATGGAGAGGGAGCTGCCTGGGAGGAGGGGAGGCAAGAGGGAATACAGACAGGAGAGAGAAGCAGGATGGCTGCCTCTGGGCCCCTTGAGGCTATTACACAAGCTCCTCTTCTCTCTAAGCACCGTGACCTCTCTGGGTATTAAAGAGGGTTGTTTTGTTTTCTTCGAGCTAGGATGATTCCTGCCACGTATTTGATATTAGAACTTCTCTCTAGTGGTTTGCAAGTATTTGATCCCCTAGGGCTTGTGATGCTGGATCCACTAATGATTCACACAATGGCATTAATGTCATTCATGGATGAAACCACATTTCCTTACCCTACAGGATGAGAGCAAGATGGGAACACTGTGGCTAACATTAGGAAGGCATTGGGTGGGAAAGAAAAATTGAAGTATTCAGGTCAAAAGACAGTGGGTGGCTAAGTAAAAATCCATGATTTCTGATCATTCTGGAGGTGGGGTGAACAATAGAGATTTCACCCTCGAATGCCTGAGGACCCAGCACTAAAAAAAAAAATAGACAATAAATGACCCCCCAAGTGAGCAATTTAAAACCATTCCCTTTGAAAACAGTTCTTGAAAACGAGTTGGCAGAACAGTTAGATCTCCCCACAGCAATGCATCATGAGATCACATACAAGGAAACAGCAGAAGTATCAAAGCTTGCTTTACTTGAGCATGCCCTTAGTTGCTCTGCTCTCTTAAGCTGGGCAGCCTAGAGTAGTGCCTAACAGCAGAGGCTGCATGAGGAGCTGGGAAAACGCTCCCAGTTAAATGGTGGCCTACATCCTTCTTGCTTTTGACTGGGAAATGGGGCTCTTGATTTTTAGTTTTTTAAAATAATCACAGTAGACTGAAAGTAGAAACTTACATTTAATTGCTAATGTGCACGCATAATTGGAAGGAACATTTCACACACTCCTTTCCAGCAGAGCTTCCACCAATAAATGGTATGAGGAAGGTGAGAAATAACACAGGAATGTAGGAAACAACTTCCAGAAGGACAGAGAGACTGAGCCAGCCAATTGAGGCTGGCATGCCAAATCACCTTTACCCAAAACACAAGAAGAAAGTTTAAACAAAAAAGTGGAAGGCAAAATTAAAAAAAAGAATCCCTGAGTAAGAGGTACATCAGAATTATCTGCCTCTGGGGAGATGCTGAGAACACCAGCAGGATCAGCTCAGAAAAACATGGCAGAGAAATTTCCAGCAGAAAGGCCCATTCCAAGGCTGGGACATAACTAGGTGACTCAGAGAGCCTTCCCAGCTCCAGGGTGGAAGAAAGAGGAAAGATTTCCAGTTCCTCGCAAGAGGAGAAACAGCACTTGGATCAGATACCAGCCTAATAACCAAGGTGCACTTTTCATAATCTCAAAATGTCCAGCCTAAGAAAATATACATTGTTCACTGGTTAACAAAACACAATAACTGTCAGAAAAGGAGTTTGCATCTTGATTTGTGGATATAATTTATACACAGGAGAGTCTCAGCTCTAGCTTCAGTTTTGTTGGTGCCAATCCTACCATTTAAGGATTTGATCTCAGAGACAGCTACTTCTCCAAGCCACGTCACTGACGTCATTTCCCAGTGAAGTCCCTTCACACCCACAAATCAGGTGCTGAAATCCCTTTGTGGGATAGTAAAAATGCTGGCACAACTGGCTGCCAACGTAAAATTATTTCTGAAAATGAGAGGGACAGGTCAAAGCCCCTTTAAAAAAACAAGTTTTGGTGGCTATGCAGAAAAGGATTATATTATGCTTAGCTAGTGCGTGGGTGTGGAGAACAAGGGACAGAGACAGTGTTCCTCAGTACGCCCTCCCCACAGCCCCTTGCGAGGCAAAATATATAGGCAATATTTCAACCTCAAATCCACAAACAGATCAGGGTACACTGGGGGAGAGAGACAGATTTCTTGGTTTTTAATAAAAGGTAGGATTAGGAAAAGACGTAGGTGGGGAAGGTGTAGAACAAGCAGGCAGGCAGTCCTTACTCAGCTTCCTTCTTACATTCATTGCTCTGAAAAGTGGACAAGCTTTAGGAAGAAATAAGACACATGGCTGTGGGTAAAGGGGGGGAGGAATTAGAAACTGTAATTCAATCTAATATTTGAGGCTTGGCAAATGCACCTATGGGATTTCATGAAAACCCCCGAATCTTTTTCATTTCGGAGCAATTAACCAGATCCCAGCATCGCTGGCTCCAGTGAGCCGCTTAGCTCTCTGTTTTATTACCCATTTCCTTTCCCCCTCGCCAGCACTAGCTCCCATCCTCGCACTTGGGAAAAAAAAAAAAAGGGGGGGGAGGTAAAAACCCCACACACTGTTACAATGCCACAAAGGGGCCACCACAAACAAGTGCCAGCCAGTGCATTTCAGAGCAAACACAGAACACACATAAATGAGGCTCACATTTGGATTAAAACACTGTTGTGTTCAGGCATTTATGTGTGGCATAATTAAAAACATCCAGCTGTAATTTAATAGTTCCCACCAAGCACAGACATAAAGTCTAGCAATTTTTTCCCTCCGCATATTTAACCCTTAGAGACAGTAGGAAGAGGAGGCAGGGGGCAGGGGGAGGGAGCAGGAAGCTGGGGAGAGACAGAGGTCTTTTGAACACATTTTTTTTCTCCTTCCTTTGTGTTACACTAGTTTGCTTTTTACCTCCTCTGATCTTTTGCTTCTACAAAGAGAAAGCAAGAGTCTTCTGGATGTCGTAGAAACAGGAATCACATTCTGAGAGCATTTCTGTAGTGCAACAGCAGTACAGCCGGGTACAGGATCCTCGGTTTCCAGAGGATAACATCTGTAGCTGGATGCACTGAATCACAGTTTGTGAATATGCCAGATTTTTCAGGCTTAAAAATCAACTACTAAAAAGACGAATTTCACCACCATTACTCACCCTGAGTACAGTCTTTCTATTCAGAGCGGGCCTTCTAAATCAAAGGCAGCAGTGACAGGACTAAGTACAGTGTTAGGACAGGAAGGGTAAGCCAGGATTTGCAGCACTAGCTAAGCATCTGGGACACCAGGGCGGGTTCAGTCCCTGCTCTGCCACGTTGCTCATTTTCAGACAGACATCTCTAGGGGCATTTTCAAAAAATGTTCAGCTACCTGAGTAAGGGCCCACCTGTACCACTGGAAACCTGAATGTTTTAAAGTTTTTCACTTCTCCTCCTGTCAATCCCCTGTAGGCAGACTTGGGAAGATGATATTTTCTTCCATCCAAAAGTATGTTACAAAGAGAAATGTATTCAAGTTTGGGATGTGCTGAAATCCCACAGCAAGGAAGAAAGCTAATATAGAGGAGATAATCTGCTTGGCCCTCTATTTCTAAATGCATTCAGGCAACTGTCCATTACACTGACTCAGCTGAACAGCAGGACTTTACTACAGCAAGGAACACAGAATTCCACCCTTATTCTGGAAGAATGAAAATGGAATTAAATGCTCTGCATAAGTTCATAGTCATGGCCAATCATGTCCTAATTTTCCAACAGTGTATATAACAATTGGCCTAGGACCTTAAATCTCTCTGTCTCCAGAGACAGAAGACTACCTTTGCATATAAAAAACCTATAGGATTTCTACTGTTAGCTGTTCAGCTCTACCCTTTAAACACGTACCTGGCCTACAGAAGATACGTGCAAAATACAGAGAGAGGAAATGGACTTCCAGAGAAGTGCTGTAAAATAGAGAAAATTGGAAAGAAGCCTCTTCTGTCCATATAATTTTGAATTTTAAGTTCATTCATACATCTCTTCTTTGTCACATCCAGGTCAGTATCTACTGGCATGAAAACCTTCGGAAAACATATGTCATTCTTGCCATCCTGAGGAATAAGAGAAAGTATCCAGTCTATCCACACAGGATTATGGAACCCAGCCATGCTGTGAACTTCTCCCAGCTCAATCAGAAACATAACCTTGACAAGGCCTCATACCTAGCTGCAAATCAGTAATCAAGAAGCCTGGTGATGGTTCCAGAACTGTTCATAATCAACATAAAGACAAAAGAACTGTGAAAGACAGCTTTTTAAAATATGTCAAGTAATGAACGTGAAAAAAAATATGATCAGCTCATGCATGTCTCATTTGTATTATATTCCTGCCAATAAAAGATAATGCATCAACTTTGCTCTGAACTATTTGCTCAGATGTAGGAGCAGGTGAGCAGCACCACTGTCAGTATCAGCACTGTCCTACTGTGTGTGCAGCCAGCTAACCTCAGCCATGCCATGAAGGAAGGGATTACCTAGGGCTGCAACAGCAGCTCTATAGGATCCCAGGATCATACAGGAATTCAGAAGGTACAACCAGATGCTCTGAGATAAGTCACTTGGGCATACCTGCTTTGTACATCAGAGCACCCAAAACACTCACAGGTCTGACCGCCCTGGATGACTGCAGTACAACATGGTGTGATGCAGAGACAAGAAAAAGTTATTACTCAAATCTGGTAGCAAGAAAGCTTCCACTCCCAGTACATCCCTGAGAAATCCAGGATTCTCCTTAGGAGGATCATTTAATCTGGTTCACTGTGGCAGTGATGAAAATGCATTGCTCCTGCATACCGAGTCATTATTGCTGACTCTGTACTCCGTACCTGCAGTGCCCATATACCCTTAGCTCTCAGCATTTCCCCTTCCCAACAATAAAGTATTCCAGACTGCTCTAAGAACTAAATTTAACCTTTTGACAGCCTCAAGCCCTCCAAAGAGATGACTCCTGTAGGTTCCTAAGACAGATAGTGTGTGAGTGTGGGAGTGGGTTAGGTAAATAAGTTCCAAATGAAATCCCACAAACTGTGGCTCAGGACTACTGAAGCATTGTTTTTGACTGCCACTTTATTACCTCCTTTATTGCCTCTCAAATAGACTGCAGAGAGCATGGCATGCCAAGAGAGAAGAATGAGCCTCCCTGTCCTAGTAAAATAGTGGGTTTCTTCCAACTAGAAATCCTAACCCAGATCTCTTTTTATACAAATAAAAGTCAGAGCAGGTCTTGCACTGTAGCAATTCCTTACAATGTCATTTTAAAAGTGCTCTGCTGCAAACTTCCCTGCAAATGAAAACAATCTGTCTTCCCAAGGCATCCTGCAGAGTGTGTGACTTTTCAGGCAAGGTGGGAGTGGGTGATGTTGAAATGAAGATGGAATAGGGTGACACAGTACACCGGGACTTCATGAGATCTGTTTTCTGCATACTGACCCTTACTAATGAGAAAAAAGCTCCACTGTGTCTTAAACATCACGAAATCACAGACAAAAACAACTAGCTGGTGATGGCTGCCAACAGCACTTCTGTTCTGTCTCTGTACCTCGACACTTAGCAGTGAGTGCCGGGCTTCAGTAACACATGTAACAGGGAATAATGACAGGAGCACCCAGGCAGCTCAGCAGCCAATCTGCCAACCTGCTGCTCTTGGTGTTCTGCTATAACAGTAAGTCCCAAGCACACAATGTAGGACAATAATGTTTTATGTTGCAAGATATTGCTGTCATAAAGTTTCCCAGGTAAAAAATACTTGAAGGGCACTAAAAGTGGGGAGAGTCACAGGATGAACAGTTTTCATGCTTGCCTGAGTCAGAGCTGATACCAAGGTTCTATTCAGTCCTAGTGAAAAGGAAAAAAGATTTGTCCTGGTTTTAATAACGCGGACAAGCTGGAAAGGTGCTACCTTTGCACCACAGCCATTCTGCTTTGCCTTTCACCCACCTTCACCCTCCACCATCATTTTAATGCAATATATTGAATCTATATATAGTACTATAAAAGTGCCAATAATGTTGCAAACTGAAAAAAAGAAAACTTCAAAAACACACCAAACCCAGCAATCTTATGTAACCTCCACATCACTATGATGAGAAGCATTTCTATCATACAGTCTGAACCAGTGAGCCCTAATGACATCAGTGTCAGGTCTTCACCATATAACTCAGTGTTATATAAGCCAGTGGCCCAGAAATCTCCATCACCACCAAAACACAACCACTGAAAATCAAGGACTGATTCAAATCTTGCTGCATCACAGTTACTGTGGAACATAATTAGAGCCAAGGACTCTGCAACTAGTCCTGAGAAAGAGCATAGTGGCAGCTTTAATGTCAGCACAGAGCAGATGGGGACTGGGTGTTGGGCCCTGCAAGGTTGATTGAGCACGTGGGTAAGGCTGTGCACTGTGACATGAAGCTTCCTGGCACAGTGGGGGCAGAAAGGATGATGGTGAGTTGTGAGAAGCTGAATTCAGAGTAGGGCCCCCTGGAACTGCGAGCCTGTAGGTATCACCATAATTCACACTCATCTGGAAGGCCTTTTCTCTTTGCCAAACTGGTAACAGTATAAATAGGACTCAGGATACAGAGCTTGAAAGAATGAACCATTGTTTTTCGTAAGGCCATGTTAAAAAAAAAATAATAATAATCCCCCTAAGTTTTTCTTCTGCACTTTGCATGCTAGTCAGAATGCACTTTCCTGGGAAATGCATTATAATAACAGGCAATGTTTAGCATCACATTTGAAGTGAGCACATCCCAGTGATTAAAATCCAGGCAACGGAAATAAACACATCAGCAGGACATGCTGCACAGTACTGAATTGGGACTTCTTTGTTTTATGGCTTTCTTGAGCGTTAAATACTGTGTGAGAAAAACATTGTTCAAACTTAACCATCTGTATTTGGTTTCTTTTGAGTGCATTACAATCATCAGCAAACATTTTAAGCCTAGAATCAGAAAACCTGCTTGTACTTGTGGGAGAGTAATTGTGACAGTAAAAGGTGTCTTTGTAGCAATAGAATTGTTTTAGTTATTTTTAAAATGAATTTATTAGAAATTTGTTGTTTGTAAATGGGGCTGGTTCATGCTAAAGTGATATAGCCTGTTATGTTAAGCTGAGAGAGAAATAATTTCTCTGTAAACAGTTTTCTGCATATCAATATCCCACTTCAAAGTGGGAGGAAATTTTTCAATTATTGCAATTTTCAAAGTTAAAGACCTGGAATTCAAGGTCAGCAATTTGCTTTGACAATTTCAAAGCATATCTTTTAATGCAACTTCTTAAATATATTATTAGGTTTAAATTTCAAAACAAAAAGTATTTTTAAATGAGAAAGCCATTCAGTTAGAAACTACCAAAACATTCTGGTGGTTCCAAAACTTTATTTCCACAAGAGTTTTCAAGTCAAGATATTTGTGAAAGCCAACTCTTTCCCACAAACAGTCTCAATTTCTGTGAATCAGCATGTTCTGTCTCCGAAGACTTTATTACCAGCATGACACAAAGGCTCCCACCTCACAAGACCTCTTCTCCAAGGGCCTGTTACTCTCCACCCTCCTGGGAGCTGCCACTGCAGCAAGAGCACTGGGTTTGGCTTCTACTCCTCACTGAGAGACAACATGCTGCTGCCAGCTGTGGTTCTCTACACAAAGCTCATGTCTCTGCTGAAGTCTGCTCTCTCCAGCCAAACACCAGAAGATAACAGGAAGAGCACAGGGTAAGAGAAACACTGCACCTGCAAGCATCTCCTCATACCTACCTCTTGAGTAAAGCTTCAGATCCTTCAAAGTTTACTTGGAAAAGATGAGCATGAAGAGGAAGAACTGGCCACCCCACTCACAGTTCCTTGAAATCTCACAGCCCCCTGTACAGAAGTACAACAGTAGCCATCAAGACACAGGGTGATATCAGAATCATATTTTAACCATCCATGTTGAAAAGCACTCATTACTTCTTCCACCTCACTGGAAAATGCAACTCACGCTTCCAGCTCATCCTCTGGGCCACTCTGGCTCTGCCCATGGCCACAGAAAGTCTGTAACACCAGATATGTCACCTCAAGGCTCCCCAGGTCAGCCTCAGCACAGACCCCCTCAGCAGTCCAGCTTACAGCACCCCAGGGATCCTCTCCTTCTCCCAGTTCCTGGTTCTCCAAACCACAGTTAGCAGCTGCTGTCATTGCTCTTGAGCTCTACTCATGGAAATCCTGGCCCAGGCACAGGGGCTGGAAAAAACTGCCTTGATCCAGGCTAAGACTTTCTGCTGCACTCATTAGAGGTACTCGGGTGCTGAACGAGCTGGTTGGATGTGCCAGCAACATTTTGCAGTCCTAGTAGGTTAACCAGTTGAGGCTGGAAGAGGCATGCAGGAGATACAGGCATTTTCATTCCCACATAGCATAAAATCAAAACGTGGTTTCAAAACTGTATGCAGAAATACTGCCCACACCATCCCACTCTTCCTTTCTCTAGCACTGTCAGCATCAGGGGCTTTCTGTGCCTCTTGGATGATTAAAGCCATGCAACCTTTGGCCTCATGCCTTATAACTCCACCCAAGGCATGCTGTAATTCCCTAGAAATGCACTGTTTGTCATGTTTTATTATTGAATTACACTCTGGCTTTATTTGATTTGAGACATGTATGTTTCTTCACTAGCTACATGTGAATTTTGTAAATAATAAAATATAAGGAAGTCTTGAAAGCAAGACTGAGAGCATAGGTGCCCTGCAAACCTTGCTGATACCAGAACTGCTGTGCTCAGCACTTGTCCTCTTCCATTTGCCTTGCTCATGCTCCCACTAGGAGAAGCACAGCCCTCCCAGCCAGTAAAGTCTAATTGTTTGTATCTCAGACTGGATAATGTCCTCATGTCACATTGTAGACCCCTAGCCTCCCAGTTATGAGTTATCCTTTACAATACCTTGGTAATTCCTTAAATAAACAAAAATGAGCAAAGGGAGAAAATGAGCACTTAGAAAAATTATCCAGTAGGAAGTTATTTTTCTTCACAGATTTTTATCCCAAGAACTGACAACAACAGATGCCAAGAAGAACTAATGAACAATATACCTAGGATGTTAACCAGAAAAAGGAGAAAAAAAGAAAAAAGCTGAGTGATTTGGTCATTCCCAAGTCTAGGCATGAATTTTCTAGAAGTATACAGTCCTTAGGATGAAGGAAAAGCAAAGCACCTTGATGTAGCTTCATTTCTCAAGGTTTGGCCTAGCTTAGCACATGCAAAAATCTGTGGAAGTACGAGACAGGCTGACAAGCTATCCATTACCACAATAATTATTTCCATGTCATGAATGTCAAGGTCATTATTCACATGAATTCCATGGAAGTTAGTTGGGCAAAAGTTTGGAAAATTTCCCCCAACAAAGGAAAATACCATAAAGGTATTTACAGTAAATTGCAAAATATAATTAAAGTTGGCTGGTATTCTCTAGCATCCCTCTCATTCTCGCTAGCCCCACTGATCTTATTCCTCTCTTTTTTTCCTCTATTTTAAACACTTGCTAGAAATATAAGTGCTACCTAGCTAAGAAATCCTTTCAAATAGGAAACTGCATATTTAGAAATGTGTAACGAAGAAGGAATAACAAGCACTCTCTGTAAACATCCCTTACCTCCTGTCATTTTGCCCTTACAGAGAAAGGGAATTTGCCATTCAGAGCCAGCAAAGTCTTTTTGTTGCCTGTTTCTGAGTCCCAGTTGATCAGTATTTCCCAAAACACAGCACTGCTGTTTGAGAGTTGCATGTTAGGCATCTAGAGTTCAACAATAACAGAATTCTTTCTGTTTTGGCAGAGTTTGTCTCAGTTGGAAACTTTCTTCCTGAGTTTGATGTCACTAAGAGCAGTCAATATGGCCATCCAAAAAAGTAATGCTAAGTAAATAGAGTTCTGCAACTTCTGCTAAGGCAACAGACATCATAATGTGTTCCCAATTTTTTTGTATTACAGGGTTAACAAGTAAGATATACAGATGTCATTATTTCTATATGCATATATAGATATATATATTTATTTAGTTTAACTGATGGATACTCCTAAATTTGTGTAACAGTCAGATCTGAAGCACAGGGCAGGCTAATTCTCCTTATCATTTCTGCCAGAGCTGATGGAATCTATGCTGACATTAAGGAAGTGGTAACAATAATCAAATCCTTCTGGCTAACTCAAATCCTTCAAGTCTGAAACCACCAAATATCATCCAGGATACATTTGTGAGTCTGCAAAAGGAGATGCTGAAACAATAACTGACAGGGTATCTCTCCTATGTTAACTCAAAAGACTGCCCTAGGAAGGAGGCGGAGATATGAACCTTCTTCAAATCCCTAAAAGCATGGGAATGAGAAAAGAAAGCTAAGGTAACTGTTGATAAAATTCTGGATCATATGCATGACATTTGCATGACTATATGTCTCTGTTACCTCACAAGAAAACTTTACTGCTGTTTTTCACCTTGCATCTTTCTTTATCTTTCATCCTTAATAAAAATTAACACTGAAATTCACTGTCTTTAATGATTTGCACATGAAGTGTCATTTGCCACAAATAAATTTTTAGAGTTAGCTTGTAACTTGTAACATAAACCATTTTTAAACATCATTCCATACTCCATTTGACATTGCATGTCAAAAAATCCAGGCATGTTTGCCAGTTTGGTGGATCACAGACAATTTTATGCGTTGAGAGATACTGAAATGCCTCTGTAATGATTGTGGGCTGCTCACTAGACTATTTTCCCAAAAGCTTGACGTTTCTTGGTAGTTATAGTATGACACATCAATAACAATTCTTTTTAAGTAGGAGGCTGTGAATCCCACAGCTGCAAGGGCTTGGAGAAGCAACTTGCAATGTAACCTCAAAAAAATTTATTTTTGAGGGGGAAATTTTCATTTAGACATTTTGACACTTCTGTCATTCTTTGGGTCTGCTGTTTTTAAACTAGATTGGTTTACTGTGAAATCAATCAATATATAACTGTATAATAACCCTTAGTACACATCTATTTACTTGCCTTGTTACAAAGAACAAGAAATCTACCCTTCATTTAAGCAAAGTCAGGGCTGTTTTCTCTTTACTTGTCTGTCCCCTTCCTATTCATTCCTAAAATTTACTTAGCTTTTTTACTGGCTGTGAGCTAAGGTTTGCATAGACTTGCCTACAACTATTTCAAGGTGACTTCCCTAAACATACAACAGCTTATGTGGAGTCTAGCACTGCATAACATACAGTCACAGCTGGCTTTCCACCCCGAGTGGATTATTTTGCATTTATTAACATAGAATTTCATCTGCCACTTTATAGTTCAGTCTTTAAGTGTTATGAGATTTTTTCTGCTGACCTGTAAAGGACCTTCTTCTTGAATAAGCCTACCTTGTCCTTCATCCTCTCATAAATACAGCAATAGACCCATGTATGCAGACTAACCTAGTAAGACTTTAGTGGAAAAACCCTTTACTGTGCAAAGTTAAATTTTTACTTCTCACATCGTTCTGAGAAGGGAACTTTCCCACTTACTGAACAACATCATAATTTTATAAGAGGAATGGTGATGACTCTGGATCATGTTCCTTGGAGCAGCACACAGCATCCAACCAGCCTATATTAACACCTTCAAAAAAACTGGTAGAACAGCAAGGCAGGGCTACAAAACCACAATGTCAATTTTTTGCAATGCATATGCCTGTGCCTTCTCACCTAATCTTTATTACTTAGCTTCTAAAAATCTGCCTACCACACAGCCAAAGACTCTAGAATGGCAGCACAACAGCCACTTTCCACCCCCAGACAGCTAGGATGCATATTCCAGTTAACAATCTGGCAATTTCATATTTGTGTCATTTAAACTACTCACAAAGCAGTGCTTTTCTTTAGAATAATATAAAAATTATGCTATACTTAGCCTAAAACTATTCTGCCTCAATTTGAATATATTTTCTTTCCTCTCCTCCTGAAAAATGTTACAATAGCTGTAAGCTCCTCCATAGTGAACATTAGTACACTGCTATCACACTGTTATAATATTCTATAGATACAGAAGTAAAGTTTCAACTTCTAAAGTGTTTGAGATAGAAAAGTGAATTTATTTACTTTTCTGTATTTCATAAATTTCTTCAAAATCTTCCTATGTTTTGGCATGTATCTTGGGAAAGTTAATTCTCCTCTTTATGTTCCTTATTTGTAATGACTTCCACATATTCAATTATGCCTTTTCATTTCATTTATTCTTCTTTGATCTGATTAAAAGCTAATTTTCTGAGGGGAGAAAAAAGCACAATACCTCTCAAGAAGACCCTAAACCCATCCCTCATACTTCATGACATTTCAAGGAATTTAACATTTTGCCTGTTTTAATTTCCTTTCAGAGAGATTTCCTCAGTTTTATTTGACATCTCTCTGGCTCTTTCACACCCACAAGAATGTTGAGCTTCAGTACATGACAAATGCTACTGCATTGACTGTTTGACAGTTACCTTTTAGGCAAGTCTGGCACAGGAACTCAGACATAAATTTCAAGCTGTTTCTCTTCTTGCTTCTTCTGTGGCCATTCACTCTAAAATTTCATTCATAGTGTAGCAAAAAAAAAATTCTGTCTTATACACTCTTATGATGTTTGTACTTCCTATATAGAAACAGAGTTTTTCATTATTATTGTAATTTTTACCTTCTCTTATCATGTCACATTCATTATTAGTTGTCCAAGCAAGTGATCAATATTGTAACCACAATACTAAAATATTTCTTTTCATTCACACCACAGGCACATTGAGGTACAGTTAATTTATTTAGTTTCTTTGAACATGAATTTGAATGTATCAAGCTACTTATCCACCAGCAAACTATTTCGTCACTCCTGTACATTTTCTATTCTAATATTATAGCTATTTTTGTTCCTTCAACCTATTGACATACATTGACATATAGATATTAATATAATTTCTGAGCTTCTAAATATGCCCAACACTAACAGGATGCTTCCAGAGGGCTGAATAAATTTAGGGCACATCAGTGTAGCTGATGAAGGCCAGTGTGCCAGCTCTGCCTACATTCCCTAGAAGTGAGAGAGGTCAGGTCTAGTCCTGCAGCCATCCCAGCAGTACCAGCTAGGATGATGCTAAGTCCTTCCTAGCTGGAAGGGAAGCAAAATCCCATACTAACATCATTGGCATAATTTTGGAGATCCCTTATTCCTGCTTCCTGAACTGACAGTGAAAGCAAAGAAAGCGTGAACTCTTTCGTTTCTGAACAGTAAGGCCTGAGGTCAGGATCTGGATAATTTAATGAAAAGAGAGGGAAAGAGCTTTCCCTTCCTACACTACAACCTAAGCAAAGTCTTTCTAAAGTGCTAACCAGCACATTTTAACAGTTAGACATCATTATCATGTTTTTCCTGAAGAGAGCCTACTCTTTAGTTAAGAATGAAATATGGCAAAAAACCCCCATAGAGTTTAAACGTTCATTATTCTTGTCAAGTTGCAATCCATATTTGGCCTATTTGACAGAAAATTCGGAAGGTATTAGTCACTTAAAAAGAAACAACTTCCCTTTTTCCTTACTGCTTTCCTGTGGTACAACCTAGAAATTTGACAGAAATCTCCATTTCCATTTGGATTGGGCTTCTGATCACACAGACTGTAACTTCTGGTTGACTTAAAGTAAATATCTTTTAGATATCTTGTTTTAAAGGCATCCTTATAGACAGTCTACTATACACCTTAGCAATTTTCTACTAACTACTTACCCTTGCACTTATTTTTCAGTTTATTCCCAGGTCAAACCTGATTAGCTTTAAATGTCCAGTAGTTAGATTTTGTAAAACCACTTTACCAAAGAGCCCTAAAGTATTACCTATTTTTCCTCAGATATATACTTAAAAAATGGCAATCAAGCCATTTTTAGTATTTCTTTTTTTTCTGCACATACGGAATTATGATGGTCTCCTGCTGCTGCACTGAGGAAAAGAAGTGAGAAGCTAAAAGACACCAGAAGAGAATCAAAGTGGGAGTGAAGATGAACACTGATGATTCCAGTGTTGATTTTCTCTTGCTTCCCTGAAGCAACTACTGTCCCAGTGTCCCACGATGCTGTGAGATGTGCAACACAACCAAACCCTCCAGCTGCTTCACTAAGTCCTTTAGGTATCAAAGCCAAAAACAACATCATGGGTGTGCCAACTTCATTAGCAATGATTAAAACGATCACACAGTTGAAGTATTTTGCATGGCTCAGCAAAGGACTCTTCAACAACTTAAATCCAAATCAAAAACATCTTGTTTTACTGTTTGGCTATTATTAATTGCTTATGTGATTACACCAGTGAATGTAGGATTTAAAAAAATACAAACAGGATAAGACCTGTTCTTTACAATGAAACATAATTTTAGCAAAACACCTGCAAAACAGAAATGCTTCTGCATTCAAGGAAACTAGTAATGAACCTGGCGACTTAACAGAGCAGATTTGGGCTATAAAGGCAAACACAGGATCTCATTTCCCCCAATCCTACAGCACATGCATTATGGGTACATGTACAAAGGACATCTCCACATTACATCACCTGAATAAAGAAGGCACCTTTCACCTACTGAAGGAACACAAAAAAACCAATAATGGACTTGTTTGACTCTGTCCCAAATTACCTTGCTATGCCTCCTTCTTTGGCCTCTGAAAGGAGGGCATGGACTTTGCAGTCTCCCTTTACTGCTCTTCTCATCATGTATAAAGTTCAATGAAACTTCAGTAACAGAGCAGACTGGCTCTGGACATCCTGATTGGTGATAAAGATTTTGATGTACAATTTCACATTGAACCAGGACAAAGAAGCACAGTGTTTTCAGCTTCAGGTCTCTAAAAGACATCATGCGCTCAATATGGCAAAACCTAAGAGGTGATTCCAGGAGTGTGGTTAGCCAGAACAGCCGTTCGGAAGATCTCGCGCTGTTACGAGGAGTTAGGGCCCCTCCTTCTCCATGACGT
>JAOTQP010001286.1:108998761-109109700 GCA_026413545.1 Cichladusa arquata | reverse complement strand
CACTCTCTATTGACTCCCCGGGAAGGGAAGGGAAGGGAAGGGAAGGGAAGGGAAGGGAAGGGAAGGGAAGGGAAGGGGCAGAAATATGGAGAGAAAATAACAGTGAAATTCTTTGTGGAAAAATGCTGTTAATACAACTGCATTGTAACTAATACACAACTAATAGGAAATAAAAAGGTGCTGTATGAGAAAGAGCAAATGCTCAGAATACTGAAGAAAGAGCCACAAATGAACTATAAACTGATGAGACATTAAAGGCATCTGGCCTGCAGTACACAAGAATAGTTTTAGCATTCTGGTCCATGCACCTATCTTAGCAATATCCCAAATCCATGCCATAGGAAACTTTAGTGACCTCCAATCCTACACACTAATTTGGACTCATAGGAAGGAAATGCAGACAGAGGGGCCAAAAGGGCCCTGCAGATTGCATTGATCTGGCCTCCACCTATGCCAGTAGCTTGCTTTTCAGAATAAGGGCCTTACCAAATGCAGATGGAGCCATAGGTCCTTCCTCTTGAGGTGCTCTGTAAACTCTTCTGGCTTGCAGTGCTGCGGTCACTCAACTGGAGATCCCCCTAGTGGTGCTCACAGCCTTATTTTCCATGCCACACACTGGATGGACCCCATTTTCAACATTTACTGTGGATCTCTTCTTTATTTTCTTTGGTCTTCCATCATGGTCTTCCATGTTTTGCCACCAACGTGCAAACAATTTAAGAAGAATTCTTTCTGGCTGAGGGAAGCAATATAACAAAGCAGGGAATAATAGATACAAAATGAGCTTCTGCGACTGAGAAGGGTTCCATGTTGGACAGAGAAAATAACAGCAGCAAGCAAATACAAAATCAATTAACCCGTACAAAAAAATTACCAGGGACTACACGGGAAACAAGTTGCAGAGGTACAAAGCTCAGTCTGTCCTAAGAAAGCCAGAAAGGCTGTTGACAAGTAAGTTTGTCATTCTGTGTCCTGCCAACCTCCTATTACAGTATCCAGCAGCCATCGGCCCACCCAAGTCCTACTGTCAAAGGAGCTGTATGTTCTTGCTGACAAATGTAAAGAGTCGTGGAAAAATATGTCCAAACCCCAAAGCCTCACACACAGCACCTTACAGTTTTTAACTGTTACAAAACCACCCTGAGTAATTTCCAAAATCACAGCCAGACCCTAATGAATAACTTTTCATAACAATGTTGTGGATGTTTCTGTTAACATGTTGAGTGTATAATTCTTAATTTCTTCATTTGGAGCTATTCTGTGCTAATAGACATTATGTTCCTTTCAGGAGACAGCAGACAACAATGTGGCTGCACTCAGGGGACATCTTCAAGAAGGAGGAGAAAATTGGGCTTTTCCAAGAGCAGTTGAGCAACTTTTCGGGGAAAAAGTTTCTGGAGTGAAGAGCAAATCTTGACAGAGTGGAGAAACACACAAGGAGTAGGAGCCTTCAACAGAAGCAGAAAGGAGAGCTCTGAGAGGCAGAGGAGACATCACAACCAAGGGCCTAAGTTGATGTAAATACTTCTCTCAGGATGCTGAGAGGGAATTGTGAAGGCTTCTATTTAGTGCAGGAAGCCACTGAAAATTGTGGGCTGAGAAAAAGACCAGAATGTAAGGACACATTGCTTTATAGAGGGAAAGATAGCAATGGATTAAAATCCTTACATTTCCATTGTCCCTAGGTTTCTTCCTTGAAAAAAATGAATGTTCTGGCTTATCTTCTAATGAAATCATGCTTTTGTTGGCAGAATCTATGCTAAAACTTGAATGGTAGAGAAGATTAGCATGATGCCTGCACAAGTCAGTTTGGGGATGAGGAGAAGTCTCCACAGTATAATGAAAACATTGACATATTGGAGAAAATCCAGCAGCAGGCCACCAGACTGGTCAGGGGACTGGAGCACAGGCATATGAGGAGATGCTTAGAGAGATAACTCCATTCTCCTTGGAGGAGGCTCAGAGAAGACCTGACTGCAGAAGCTACCTGTCCTTAGGCTACAGATAAGACAGAGTCAGATTTTCCTGCATGTGTCCAATGATAGGCAATAAACTTAAGATGTAACATGGGAAACTCTAATTTATAAGAAAATATTTTTACCATAAAGATGGTCAAATACTGGAGTAGGGGATGTGGGTTTTCCTTCTTTGAGGGTGTAAAGGGCTTGAATAGCCTGAGATACCTGATCTAGCTGGACTTCCTTGGAGCAGGGGATGAACCAGATGACCCCCAGAGGACCCTTCTAGTGTGAACTCTTCTGTGGTTCTGTGAAACTCGGCTTTCTAAGTTCAAAGAGCTGATGTTTTCAGATGTTCTTCACCTTAAAGACAACATGCAAGAAAGATCCTTGTCAGAGACACAACCTGCCCAGGCTGATTAAAAAATGTCATTTTTGTGAACAATGTTTATATTCTATGCTGTGGTAGTCATATGAGAAAAGCAATACTTCTTATTTGTATATCCTGCAAGATACTGCTCTCTTGGGCACTTGATTCTGTGTGCTTTACCTCTGTGCTTTGCTCTCAACCCTTAATTTGCACCAACACTAATCTCTATCCCACTGCTTACCCCTTAAGGATTAAAAAGGTTTCTATAAGTAGTGGCCTGTATAACTGTAGGATAATGAAACCTCAGATACACATAATTTATTTCCGCCTCCTTTTTTATTTTTCCTCAAACTAAATATGTATCCTCATCCAGTGCTTTGGCTGTCTTCTAAATTACAAATGATAGTTACAAAAGGGTTATCCAGTCTTGTTTATTTATTTTGTTGCATCTCATGCTTTTACAGAAAGCCACACCTTCTGCATGTGCAATGCAGTGACTCAGCAGTGGTCCCATCCTTTACTGTGCTGGCCCATCATGTCTAAGGGAGACTTCCAGGATGCATTCTCAATGAGAGAGAGAGAGAACTTATACAGGACTACAGTGTCTGCTCCACAGGAGCAGTCCTTACAGTCCTCCCTGTTGCATGGGTGGCTTTACTCTGTATACCAGGGGCAGCCCTATCACACTAGAAACACTTCAGTGTGGCAAAACTGCCAAAATGTGAGAGGACATGGGAGTCACACAGCTTGCCATGACTTCTCTTATTGCTAGCCTTTGGGTTCACTTTGCACCGAAGAAATTATTACTGAGAAGAAGTGAAGTCAGGAGTATGAAGTTCTTTTAGTTCTGCCACAGACTCATTTTCCAGTCCTCAGTAGACTACTTCATATCCCACATCTCAGCTCCAGCAGATAAGAGGGGCAATTATAGGAAAGCCCCAGCAGAAGTTCTGGGACTTCACATGTACAGAGGTCTTTGCAAATATAAGCTGCACAAAATTACAAATTCCTTTCTGTAACCCTTCAAAATAAAATATGCAGAAGCTGGTAATTCCTCCCCATTTCTCTGCTGTCAGGGTGTAGCCTCAGTGGCAGAATGTTGAGTCTGTGATCTGTGATCTCTGCCAAGCAAAATTCACTAGTTTAATGAGATACTGCAAGTTAGTCAACCATTTCATTGCTTTGGCTCCTCAGAAGTGTCTAGGCATTGATTACAATCGCATAGTGTAAATAATTCTGGTTTGTAACTCCTCATGTGTTTGAACTCTGATGCTGGCGTTCCCATGCCATACCGTGTTAGACATTCAGACAACTGTGCTGATGACATATTTCCTCTTACTTTAATAGGCCTTTCAGGAATGAACAAGCATTCCCTTGTATACTACTATGGTTCCCATCACTTGATGGTCACACTTAATTAAGCACTATTTTAGTAGAGAGGTGGTTACACTTCATTTCATTAAGTGATTTCATAATCACCAGAGGTACACTGAAGCTCTGTTAGCTGAAGCTATGTGAAAAGGGGCAGCAGAGACAACAGTAACATTTTGCAGCACTTCCTCATCAGTGGTTTTCCAGGCACTAGTCTTGCAGAGCACTGCTACATTTCCATTAGCATTTAGATTTTTGGCTCAAGGCTATCTGAGCCTTGAGGTATGATAGATGATATCATATTACCCAGTACCTTTAGCAGTGCTGGTCCCTGAATCCTTAAAGTCATCATTTTTATATGAAGTAGATACAAAGAATTTCTTCGTCTGTCTTCCCTCCTTTAGGTTTTTCTGTTCACAGTCAGCAAATAAATGTGATTAAAGGACAAAATCCCGTTTGAAAAATGTAAGAAGGAATCAGTTGTGCAACAATTTTGAAAGGTTCTCCTGTGTGATAAACCAGGCAGTTTAAAAACACTGGGCAATTAACTCTAAAGTATGTAAGTATCACAAGACAGGAAAAACACAACTAATGTTACATAATGGACATTGCAGGATACCTGTAAAACCATACATTAAAGCTGCATGCTAGAAAAAACTTCTCACTGCAGTTTATGTTCACTCATAAGGATATGTAATGCATAGATGGTTTAGTATTTCTAATGTGAAGGCAGTTTTCCTAATTGAATTGGGAATTTTGCACAACTGTACTTCAATCCTAGATCTAAAGTTCAGTCCACCTGTGCTTTAAGACACATTTCAGTTTAAGAGGGAGAGAATTATTAGGAAAACATCATCATAATGGAGAGCAAGATGAAATATATAGATAGGCAGTAAAAGCCAAAAATAATGCCAAAGACTTGAATTTTGTTGTGAACCCCTTTGTCACTGAAGTTTGGATTTAAAAAATGGTGGAAATTGATAGAATGTATCTTATTAAAAAAGCATATTTGCTCTATCTAGCCTTTAGTTCAAAATAAATGAAGAAACTGCAGAACATTTACCATACGCTAAAGTAGACAAAAAGAAAAAAGTATTTGTGCCTAAGAGTCAAATGATATGACTACTTGTTACTGTGATTCCTTAGAGACCTTTTCTGTATCAAGACCATGACAATGACATACTAATGAAAAACTTCCTACCAATTTCATGTTTTCATTTTCCTATATGTATTAGGCTATTATGATTTGTGATAAGATGGGTTTGTCACTGGAGTCCGTAGTATAAAGGAGACACTCCTTTCCGTCCTGGGAAGAATTCTCTTTTGTGTGTCTTCACAAACACATACACAATACAAAAAAAACCAAAACTAAAACCAGAATCAAACCAAACCAACAAAGAAACCTTCATCTAGCAATAAAACTAGATACATAATAATGTATGGAAAAATGCAGCATGCCATGCCCCACGCAGTTCACAACACAGCTATGAAAAATTCCATGTAAATTGTGTAAACTTTTGCTTAGAAATCACACTTGTGCTAAAAGGGGGGGGAAAAACGGGCAGCCCTGCTATGATTTTTGTAACTGGACAGCCCAAAATATTCTTTTAAATAGTTTATATTCCTATGATATCTTTCCTACATATACTCTTTATAGTATCTATGGTGGATTCACATCATTAAAGGCAGAGCGAACAATAAACCAAGCATTTAAGTGACCAGTTCAAAGCAGTGTAACAAGTTACTGTTATTCTGGCTGTCTCAAGCTCTCATACTCTGCAAACTACACCCCAAGTACAATTTGTACTGAGTCATGTAGCCACAGACATGGTAAGCAAAAAAAAATTACATTACTCAGGTCTTAGAAAGGTGATACTCTGTGTACTCAATAAATCAAGGAAAAGGAAATCAGCAATGGGCTTTGAACCAAAAATGCAACTTCATGGCAAGGTTACTCAAATTTCAGAATCCCAGAGCCACACAGAATAAGCTCAGTTGGAAGGGACCTGCAAGGATTATTGAGTCCAACTCCCAGCCCTGCAGAGCACCATGTTCCCAAGAGTAGATTTGGTTATCAAGAGAAGGGATTCTCACTGCCTCAAGAGGAAATCACCAGGGGTTTCTGGATAGTTCTGCTATCACAAAACCCCTAATTCCTTCAAGAATAATTTGGCATTTTCCAGGTAGGTGAGCCATGGCTCATTAGTGACAATGACCCTGCTAGTGTTCTAATGAGCAAAAGATTGCGAACTGTAACAGGATCTAAATAAACATCCATGTCCATATCTCCTGGATGGATGATTTGCAGAGCATTTCTCTTCCTGCATATGACACATTTTAAATTACCATTTCAAGTGCCTGTCTCATCTGATTTTGAGCATTTCTGGGCTGCCAGTTATATGTATTGACTGGACTCTTTAGTTTTAAAGTGCTGTGCATTCTCTGTGGTGCTACAAGAACAACATTATTAATAATAAAGACAAATTCCTAAAGGGAAAACTAGAGAACATCCTACAAATCTCTGATTTATAGGAGAGTCAGAGCTGCATAATTCAAATACCAGAAATTCACTTTCAGGAATTTTGGCAAGTTTTTATAACCAATAAATTATTACTAGTTTTCCTTGGTATTCACTCTAACATTAATAGTGGTGGATTCCTTCATACGTGTTTCGTTTTAATGTCCAAATATGTGGGAATCCCTCTGGTATTTAACATGGAAATCATAGGAGCAAATCTAAAACATTTTCCTTTTTAATAGGCAAATACTCAGAGACTGAAGATTTAGTCTTCACTGAAAAGCTTTGCCAACATAGCTGCTGCTGATAGTTATGATACTTTTCAAGAGGCATAGACACATCATGACAAAAGCGTTCTTGACATCCGTCTTTCACATCTTATTTTATGTCTTCCATAAACACGTGAATTCTCATGTTGTCTCAAAAGCATCTCAATTAATGAATTTTGCAGTCACCAAGCAGCTGAAGGGACACAGCTCTGGGGCTACAATCTCTCATGTCAAGATACTACACCTTTTAAACGTCTTCTCTGGAAGGAATCAAGTGAAAAGCTCTGAGAACGTTTTCCTGAAGAAGAATCTGGGCTCCAAAACAAGTGGCAAAGCCTTAGAAGGCATGCATGGCCTTGAATCCAATGCTATTTGGCATCAGTGCTCTGTGGTGCCAGCTGGAGCCTGAGCCTCTCCTTCAGTCGGAAAGGCTTCAAGTCCTTCCTGCTGATCACCCCAAACACTTGGTTCTGCAGGTTCTACAGGATCCAATAAGAGCATGGATTCTCTCCCTGCTTCACATCCTCAATTGTACCTAAAACATCAGGAAATACCATAGTAAAAGAACTTTTTTTTTTTGTAAACTATAAGGTTCAGTCTAAATAAATTATTATAACTGGAATGTACTCAAATTTCACAGTGTGGAAAAGCAAAATTGAGGCCTACTTTCTAAGTCTAAGACTTTTCTTGTCTAAGATTTTACTTGAAAATAGTCAGTGATCCCAATGTTTATTAAGTTTTAAATTTTTTTATTGCTGCTAGCTCATTACACAACCATTTATGACATTCTATAATCTTTTGCAGTACATGCTTATAAAAATCAATTCAGGTAGAAACATAAGCTGCAAGGAAGAGAAACAATCACATGATGTGAGAAGAAGAGGGCCTACCAGAACTAAACTCTGGTGACCAAAAACTATGAAGGCTTTAATGGTTTCTTGATAGGAGCAGAGCTAAAGATCATTTTATTGTCAACCAGGCTGGTCTTTATAGAGCATGTAGCTGTTCACTAAGACTTTTATTTTTCTCATAATTCCACAATATTAGTCCTGTGACTTGGCCAGTTCTGTCAAAGAAGGTGTATTGTGCTTCCCAATTGTATGTTTCCCCAGACAGAGGAAGATTGAAACAGAGACACGAGAAAACAACAAAAATAAATGCACAGGATAGAAGGTCATCTTGTCTCCCTCTCTCATTTACAGACAGACAAGACATTCAAAGACATAAGAAGAAAAACAAATTAAAAGTAAAGAGGTTTCCTCTTTCTATACCACATGTAGTTTCGCTATGGAAATCGCCACAGGAAATCATTGCACCCAGGAAACTCACCAGGGATATTTAAGTGGATATCAGAAACAGAGTTTCCATGAGTAATAATTACAAGTTGTGGAAGAGGATACTAAACTTTGTTGCTTCAGGGATGCCATTAGTATGAAACGTAATTGAGTCCCATAGGTTTCCTGTAATAAAAAATTGTGTGGCCCAATGGCACAAGCACTGGACTGGGCCTCAGCTTGAGCTGGCTTCTACTTCCATGTATGACCTCCTTGTGAACTTTGGAAAGCCACGTGTCCTCTCTCCACCTCACTTTCCCCGTCTATTAAAAGGAAACTCTTCAACTAAACTAGAAAATGCTTGTTAGGAGCCTTGTGGGTTTTGCAAATTTTCTCTCCTTCTAGCTATTCTCAAAGCAAGGGATTTTGACCAGATGGATCTCAAATGAAGTCCCATCATTTTTACACATGAGTAAACAGGAGCAGGTTTTATATCTTTGTAAAGAAAACCCAACTGAATTAGGCCTCTGAGCTGGATTTCTCAGTGTCGCCCATCTCAGTTTCAATGACTGGAAATTCACTGAGGCAGAAACTGCATTTATTTTGTTTATCATGTGTTTATTTTAGGCCTTACTCTGTATACCAAACTTATTATTGCTTTTGGGCCCAGTATTTTAGTACAGTATTTAGGAAATAAATGTGGCGATGTCATAGCAGGGATTAAAAGAAAAAAAAAAAAAAAGAAAGGAAAAAGAAATTTAGTTTTATTTATAAGTTGATGTATAGGCACTGTACTGTAATGGAGTCTAAATCTCAAAAGTGTTGCTTTATATTTGCTTTATAGGACTATAGGAGCCAAATAATGACATTTAAATGATCTATTCCATTAACATTGTATCATTTTGTCAATCTGGAATGTATTTTAATCAAAAGCCGCCTTGAAATGGTCTCCTTTGTTGTATTTTCTTTTTGGCTCATTTTATCAACATCTGTTATGTTTATACAATATGAATTAAAACTTCGGAATGCTGTTTGTACTCAGCTACTTTTGTTGAGAATGTAAGGTCCCAGGATTGGCAGTGTTTATGTAAATCAGTGCGGCTGACACAGCCATCATAAACAAATGAGAAAATATAACAAACACATTGTTCATGGAGGAAATGTTTGTTTTTAGAGTTGGCTTCAGTCTTACCAGATTGATGAAGAGTTGCTGATACCAGGGATCTGTAGTGCAGCGATTCAGCAGCATGGTTGGGCGCGACAGATTGGGCAGCTTCTCCATCACTATCTGGAAAAGGCAAGAACTCATTTCTCTTTCCTTCTGTGCCGCACATTAGAACCCAAGGTTCAAAAGATTCCCAGTTTTACTCCTACAAAAAGCCTTCTAGCAGAGCTACACCAGCAGAACTTGTCCAAACTTTCTTAATCCTTTTGCCAGTAAGGCTTAAATTAGCAATTGAAATTAGAGCACTCTTTAGTTACAAATTTTTGGTTTCATTTACTGTAATTGTATCTCTATTAAGACAATGTCAGTTGTATTGGCTTAGGGGTGAGGTTTTTCATGCTGTTAAAATTCACATACTAAGTGGTAATTACATGATCACAGAGTGCAGAAAAATGCAGCAAAACTGGTATCAGCCACCAGCTGAGCTTCAGACATTTTCCATAGGAATATCTATTTGTGTACTGGCACCTCATCATACATAACTGCCCTGCTCCTTCTTAACATTAACATTCCCATGGGCAGACCAAGTTCCAATAATACATGATGACTTTCCTGTTGAGCCTGTATAAATTCCTAAAACTACATTACTAGTCTTGCCTTAGTAACTTACAATTTTCTTCCACTACGCTTAATTTACTATTCCTAAAAATCCTTTGGTCGTCTATCAAGGGGAAGAATGCTACATGCTTTTCAAGTTTGAAAGCTTTTATAAACACTCATCATTCAGAGAGGTGCTATCCTATACTGAATTAAATATTGCAACTATTCTGCTATGCATAGAGAAGTTAAGAAAGAGAAGACTGGAATGGCCTATCTGAGCAAAGAAATTTTTTACCAGCAGTCTTGCCCAACTTCCAGACTCTCAGTGGCATTATAGTTTGTGACATCTGTCCCTGTAAGGTCTCTGGTCATCCTTAAATTTAAGTTGCACCTGATCAACTTCTTTATCTCAACCACATATGTTACATAATCTCTTCATTCATGGAGTACTCATCCTAAATCACCCAAATTTGCTTATTAAACAAGAAAATAACTGAAAGAAAAGAGGTTACCTTCTTATAGGAGAGCAGATGAGATGGGGAGACTCATTTGTCTCCAGTTCAGAGATGTGCTTATTCTCCAGCAGCATGCACAGCCTTAACCCAAAGTTAGAGCAGATGACTACATTCATTATAACAGGCAAATTTTAAAGAAGTACACAGTGCTTTAGCATCAGAGACATCATAACACAAGTACTCTGTGTAGGTTTGGGTTCTTGATATAAGAAGGACATCAAACTATTAGAGTGTATCCAGGGGAGGGCAACCAATATGGTAAAAGGCCTCAAGGACAAGACGTAGGGCAGTGGCTGAGGCTGCTGCTTTTGTTCAGCTTGGAGAAAAGAAGGCTGAGGGGTGGACCCATGGTAGTCTACAACTTCCCCAAGGACAGCAGTGGAGTGGGAGGTGCTGATCTGCTCTCTGGTGACCAGTGGTAGGACACGAGGAAATGGAATGAAGCTGCATCAGGAGAGTTAGGAAAAGATTCTTCCCTGAGAAGGTGGTTAGTCACTGGAACAGGCTCCCAAGGGAAGTGGCCATGGCAGAGTTCAAGAGCATCTGGAAGATGCACTTAGCCATATTGTTCAGTTTTAGATAGTCCTGTGGGGAACAGGGAATTGGACTTGATAATCCTTCTGGGTCCCTTCCAGCTTGAGATATTCTCTGATTCCAAAGTAATGTGTGGCCTGACCACACATTTGACTTTCCTAAACATCCATCAGCAATAGCAGCATCACACAGATGTTTTCTGATTTAGGTTTGGCATATTACATTAAAAAACATCACCTATCTTACATGTTTTTCTTGACCTCTCCTTGACCTTGTCCTTGGCAGGACCAGCTCAGTTTGCACCCAACAAGACAATACCTGAAATAAGCAAATAAAATTATCTAGATACAAGTAGGTAGACTGTTGTTGCTTCCCACATTCTTCTTAAATATCATCTACATTAAAACAAGATCTGCCATAAGATTATGTCCTCTTTTAAATCATCAGTGAAACCCTTGCTCACAGTACTCCATTCTAGAGTTCATTAAGACATCTAATATTATTGCTGACTTAGTAATGTTAAAATTGATATTTTTATAAATTATTATATCATTTCAAACCTTTCTTCAGAGTTTTACCTTTCTGCATTACATAGATAAAGCCTTGATAAGCAATATACTTTAAACTGTCATTTTTATCTTAATATTTGTTTGCTACACACACACACACATACACACACTCCATTCATACTATCCACTTCTCAACTTTTAACTTATGTTTTGGTAACAGACATCTTAGGGACTATCACAAATCTTTTTGGTTTGTAGCATACTTAACATCATGCTAGCCTTATTCTGTGATTACAGCTAGGAGCTAGGAGTCAATACAGTAGTACAAAGTTGTGCAACACACTGCTGAATTTGTTGCTTGCTGAACTCAGAGGAGAGCAGACTAATCTTCATTAGGGCATCAGAAAAAATATAAACAACATACCAAGTAGCTTTTGTGACTGGAGCAACACGTATAAGCTGGGAATTTTTCAGCTGAATATTTCTGTGTCCAAAAATATTGTTTTATCCAAAACAAAACATGTTATAGGGATTTACTAGTTTTAACATAAATGTCTCCTAGGAAAGATTAGTCTGTTTCAAGGTGTTATTAGCACTTCAGAGCAGAGGACTTACACTGAGGTTCTTCAGTAATTTTAGTGAGTCTATGATTCTGAGAAAACATGCCTGCCTGATCCAAAAGATCCTAGGGACTGGATATGGATGAACTAGGTTCAAGTCCTTTATTATGAAATACCATTTAAAGCAAGTTATTCTGTGAGAATCTACGTCTGCATTTTTGTACAGATCTGGAACACACATTTGAAGCAAACTTTTCTACCACCTCCACCTCCCACAGGTTAACATTGGAGACTCCTTTCTTCTGAATGGTCAGTTGTTACACTATGTAGTCTTGAAATCTGCATTTTTTCAATGGCTTTGTTCTCTCATCTAAGGTTCTCAAAGGCATTTTTATAAATAAGTATGCCTGTGTGAGTTTAACTTGTGGAAAAACATCAGTTCTGAAGTAAATTAGTGACACAGCCAGAAATTCTAGGAGTCTGTCGCCTGTTCCCACTTTTGAAGCACATCCCATTCACAGGACAAAGAAGGAATTGGGTATTCTTCCTAACTATTGAAACTTTATTTGTCTCAATTTAATATCTGACTGGCTTTGGTTTAAATAAAATCTCTTTCAGGTTACTAAGATGAGTGCAACACTGCAGCAGAGCTAATGGCTGAGCAAACATTTTGCCCTGGGCTCACATCTCCCCTCCTGGGAAAATCACTGATCTTCTTTCCCTAAGCCTCCTACCACATGCATGCCATCATATGGACATGTAGCATAGACAACTGATGGACTTGGTTTTGAGGACAATGATGAGAACACACTAATAAGGCATGCTACAATAGGCAAGACCTATTCCACTCAGACTACCTTAGGAGGAAGAAATGGAGAAAAACACAATATATTCAGAATATATTCACTGCAGCAGAGGGTATAGAGAAGAAACTAATCCAATCATTCTCTATGAATTACTTTTTGTAATTCAAAGTGTTACACACTTTGTTCTGCGGGCCACTCTAAAGGTTCACATTCTACAGTCTTTCACAAAAAAGGTCTGTAATCATTTTAAGAGACATAAATACACAGATCCAAATTCTGCTCCGAGATCATCATGCACAGCTCCAAGAAGTCTACTTCAAGAATGATCACTGGGCCAGGAATACTCCCAAGACTTTAATCCTAACATATATAGACAGCAAGTGTGAAAGTTATGATCCACCCTGATCCTCAGCCAGACTCTGTATGCTTAGGTCCAAAACACTGTTCAGGTCTGTCTGTAGTCCAGACTGCACCATTTTCCACTTGAACGTGATGCTGGGATTAGGAAAACAGTAACATTCACCATGAGCTGAAAGAGCAGAAACATTTGCTCATCACCAGTGGTTTGTTGGCTGGTTTTGGCAGCCTGCAATTTGCTTGGCACCACTCTTAACTAAACCCAGCAGGGAGTCACTTAACAAAACTTTGAAAAGTGTGAGAGAAATTTGGATAGTCAAAAAAAAATCACACACAAACACAATGAAGGAAATTATTGGAACATTTCTGATAAGAATCCAAGCCTATTAAAAGCTGCCATATTCTGGAGAAAAATGAACATACATTATTTCACTTGGACTTCCAGAAGTCAGGCTTCAGAGGTATAACAACATCATTCTTTGATGTTACATACAACATCCTTCCTATCACATCATCAAGCCTTAGAAAGCAGACCAAACATGTTTCTTGCACTATTTTGTGAGGTTTAACAGGAAGTGCTAGGATTCAGACTTGGACTCTGCAATTGTTCGTTTACTCTTTATTTATTTAAGAAGGAAGAAAACTCTTAAGTAGAGAATCTCATTTCAAAGATACCCTGGCAAGGCACTGCAGTATTTTCATATGCTCTATCTATTATAAAGCATGTATCATGAAGATACACCTAATTAAGATAACACATTATTATCCCAATATCCACATGCCAGTTTTGGCATGGAAGTCAGGAATGAAAAGTATCTGACAGCTGATTGTGTCACTCTTCTTGTCAAGATGGTAATTATCTGAGGAAACTACAAATTCTAAATATTGGGTAAGTGACATAAAAGGAACTGCAGTTCCAAAGTAGCTGCAAATGAACAGAAGGAACATTAAAAGGTGATGTAACTGGCAAAAGCATTCAGGGCAGGACTCTCCTAAGCTGAATGGATAAAATAGCTACACAAAGGGACAAGGGGAGGAGGGAGGATTAAATAACATGAAGCATCTTTTTTAGTTTACTTTAGAAAGCTTTAGGCTTATTTGTCCTGCATTAATCCACCAAAAGTACCTTCCTTTTTTTCCTTTTTTTTTCCCTTTTGTTCCTTTTTTTTTCTATTTTTTTTTTTTTTAACTGATTTTATCTGTTGTTTTGGCCAATATCCAATGCAATCATTTGCCTGACTTCAAATAGTGTTGTTCTTTTTTAAACTTGTAAAAAAGAGTATTCTGCATATGGTCAACTAGACAGTAGATAAGGAGTAGGTCATCACATATCAAGAACTGTTTTAAATCAACCAAGTCTACATCTTACACAATAAAATCTCAGGGTTACAGGGTTGTTTCAGGTTAGGCTGACTAAATCATTACTGTTTACTTAATATTTCGTTCTTCAAATGAAGAGGGAGCGTTGCATGAATTTTTGGCATTTTACCTGAAAGATGATAAAAAGGTCACTATCAAGTACTAGGCTGAGGTTTTCCAGAGCAAAGATCAAATTCTGTCTATGCTACAGCTTTCCAAAGGACACTGAGCAAATATTTAATCTCTGTACCTCAGTTATCAAATCTACAATACAGAGATTTCTTCTGTGTCAAGGCTATGTATTGAAATTAATACTCATTACTTAAGTTGCCAGTTGTCAGGTTTTATAGGAAACACCATCAGAGTGAATGAGCAGACAGCAAGTCCACAGCCTCAACACAGCAAAGGCAGCTGTTAATAAATTGTAAATGCAAACTTTATTTTTCAGACCTGCAGACAGGCTAGATTTTAGAAATGTATGAAGACTTAAAATCAGATTTATATTTCCCTACAAGCTGGCTTGCTACTAGGCAGACTTTCAGTTTCAGAGGAGCCTACCACACATTTAAATGGCAGTACAAGTATGTGATCAGTCTTTCCACTCACACACCAGTTTTCCCCATGCCTATATTTGATTTCAACATTTAACAACACTCTGCACTTGCCTAAAAGCCACCCACATGCTGCAGTGTGGCTGCATACGTTTTTAATTTTGGGTTAGCACACTGCCTCTGCAACACTCCAGTTTTCCCTGCAAAGGGCTCCATCACAAAGTCCTACAGCACCTGCACAATTATTTGTAGGGCTGAACAGGCCTACTTGTTTTAAAGTATCCTATAATTTTGTTCTTTGGGAGAAACTTTTCACACTTCGGATGTGAAATAAAATCACTGCCACAGACTCTATAAACCTTCCTCCATCTGTGTTATTCATGACCTATGGTGCCCCAGAACCCTGACAATGCATGGGAGGATCATAACGTCCAGGGCTTTTGTTGAAAGTACTGAATTCCATTTATTTTAATAGGCAAGATTACTGTACAGGGTATCATTGAAATTAACTAGAGCATCTCTTCAAAAGCAGGAGGCTGGACAATAAAAACAATCAATGTGCTGACAGACTCTACCCTCTAACATGAAAACCAAGTAATCACAAAGGCACTTTGGTATTGCTGTCAGATATTGCTGTCAGCTCCATAGTCTGCACACCTAAAAATAGTTTTCAAGTTCTTAATGGGCTTCCCCTCCCCTTTTTTCTTTTTTGCTGGCTAAGTTCAGATGAAGCCTTCAAACCACTGCCAAAGGTGTTTCTAGCTTTGATCAAACCTGGTAGAATCACTGTTGCCCAGAATTTATAGCCAAGGCACAGTGAAAAGGAAGGGGGAAAGTTGACCATGGTCCTCTGGTGAGAAACAAAACGCCATTTTTATCTCCATTTATTGCATGAACTTAGCAGACTTCTGTGTTTGATTGAGTAACTTTGCATTCTTGTGATCTAAACTTAGCAATCTCTCCACAGCAGTGCCAGAAGGAAAAGACTCTCCAACAATCTTTCAAACCCATATCAGTTATTTTGAAAGTGTCAGCAGCAAGGCTGTCACAATATTAAGGTAGATATCACTAGCTCAGTAATTAATTTATGAATTAAATGTTTCAGGTCTCCATTCATCTTTAACTTTCCTTCCTGTAAGCTGTTGCACCACATCACTACTGAAGGCAAGTACCTCTCCTCTTGCTAAGGAAAATAAAAGTATTACCTCAGTAAAACAGTGTGTGAGGACTCTCTGAACCCATGTGCACGCACAAGCCTTGAGAGCAGTGTTTCATTAGTCCCAGCTGGGAGTGCAGATTAAAGAAAAATGCCAGAAACCATACCTACAGTCTGACATATCTATGATATGTTGCAATGCCTGATATGTTCTGTGGGAAAAGAGATCTATATGCTATACTCAGTTTCATTGAAGTGCTTGGCAGAAAGCTTTCCTGACTCACAACAGAGTCTGTTCACTGGACTGGCCAGAGGGGAGTCATACCTAATAAACTGCCATAAAATACACATACACACACCACTTTGGATCATTGATTTCACTGCTAAAGGATGTTACTGTGTATTACAGCTTTAAGTTTTCAACTTTGTCATATTTTCTAAACTCTGATCTCTTCAATTTACTTTCAGTTATGTGACATTCCCCTTTAGCAGAGTGAAAGCATGCATTAGCTAAACAATGTGGTTTGGATTTAGCGTTCCCATGCATCATTGTGAAAATGTTTGTCTCAGCAATAGTGTCATTATTGTTACTGGAAACAGCTGCTCTACTATGTCTTCTGATCGAGGAGAGCAGAGTATCTCCCTTCCCACACCACCTCACTAGCAGGGAATCTAAAGCAGCACCACTGAGTAGAAGTAGTTCATGAGCACACACTGTTCTGTACCTGGCTTCCTCCTACCACAGAGGAAACAGAAAGTGCAGGAGTGCAGCAAAGAACAGCAGCAAAAAAAATACTGCCAACAGAAATGAAGTTTGGCTCCCTCGTCTGGCAGTCCTTCTGGATCTGGACCGGGGACTAACCTGAGGCAGAAATCCTCCTCACTCAGGTGCAGCTTTCTGGCAGTTCAGCTCCATTAGACATGACATCCTTTGAGCGAGAATTGGAGCGGGGAGCTTGCTGCTGATCAAGCGGATGTTTAATATCTCCCTGGAGTTTCTGAAGTGGAAAGATGTAACTCTCAGCATTCCTGCCAGCGCTCCCAGCCCCACTGAAGTAAGTCAGTTTCCACATCCAGATCTACAAGAGCGCTGGAGTCCCGCCGGGTTCTCTGGGAGCATCCCAGCAGCAGTGCTGTGCTCCGCAGGCCCGTGCAGCTTGGCTCAGGCCAGCTGGACGCCTCAAGGAAAGCTTACAAAACACGTTTGTGTGGTTACACAGAGCAGCAGGCTTTAACTCACCTTTCACAACAAGGCCTTCAGAGGTAATTAGGTTTTATTTTAAGATGGATTGAATCTGTTTTCCAGGGTATTGGACCTTTTGAAATGTCTTTGGATGGGAAGCCATGTTTTCAGTCAATAGGCATTTCTGCAAGTCCAACCTCTGGTAACATTTTAGGTACACAAAGACCACAGCTTTTGGATATATTTTATCTTTTTTTGAAAGGATCTTAGATTCCCAACTTTGTCCTGAAAATTAAGTACTGTGAACACTTCATTTGTATCAAACAAACTTGAGTAAGGCAAACACATAGTCAATACGCTCTTGCATAGCGTATCCATAACATACAATCATAAAAACATTGCAAGGGATCTTAAAGATAACCTAGTTCCAACCCTACATAGGCATGGACATTTCCCATAGACCAAGCTGGTCAAAGACCCATCCAGCCTGGCAAATTCCATGCCCTATCCATTCCAGGGATGGGCATCCAACTGTGATAAAACAGTTTGAACAAACATGGTAAAGTACAAGGATTTTTGACAACTTTACCTTCAATATTTTATTTAAATTTCTTTTTGGCTTCAAAGTACCTATTGTAATCGACCACAAATGCTGAAGTTTCAGTAAACTTGATGGGTGGAAAGAGATGGGATTTCCTAGGTGAAAAAATATGCACAAAAATGCAGACATAATGCCAAAAATGTCACATCCCCCACAGAAGTAGCGTAAAACCAAGTTTTACCCATTTCTGCTTAGACAGTTATATTCTGTACAGTCTGCTTACCATCAGAGATATTGTGGTTTCTGCATAATTACTTTATCCAAGTCAAATTAAATCAAGCAAAAAAAAAATTTCTTTCAGCTAAAAGATAGACAAACAGAATGCAGAGTAATGGCTAACAGCTGTGTAGGTAAGAGTACAGAGGCAAACACAGGGAATCCAACCCTCAGGCTGACAGGAGGAGAGGCATGTATGGTACAGATCTGAGAGCCTCAGGCGTGAACAAAATGGCTTATTTGTTATGGTAAAATTCCCAAACAGGCTACTCAGTGGTATTTGTCAACCTAGTAGTTTCTCCAGCAAAATTGTCTCGCAGCTGTGCTCAAGGCAGAAATTAAGATTGCTGGGCAGCATTCCAACTTTTGACTCTCTTCACCATTTTTCCTCAAAGGACATAGAGGGGACAGATCCTGGTCTAACAACATGCCAGCGTGCACCTGCTTTACTTCAATGGACACCAGGAGGATTTAACCACAGTATGGAAAAGCTGCTCCCTAATTTTCCTTGGCAAAAGTGAAGGCAAAGGCAAAAACGGCCACCAACACCACAACAGTTCCTGGGAGGAACATGATATTCATCAGTCACAAATATGCAGGAAACCTACATAAAACAAGGAATAGACAGCATCCCAGAAAAAAAAGCAGCTAGGTAGAGAGCACATTGTCATCCATTACACATGCCTGTAGAGGGAAGCAATCAGAGGATGCAGAGCATGGCAGCAAACGTGCTGCTGCTGACCATGGAGTATCGTCACCCTCCATGTTGTGTCCCAGACGTGTCCACAGACAGGGAAAAGAAATTCATTACCTACAGATTTCTCCTCAAATCCTCCATGTCTTCTCATGTTACTGTGTTTGCATTATGAAGCAACCTCTGGCAAAGAAGATGGAGCAGCAAAACACAAGTGATGATATATCTAATCTCTTCATCACGTCAAAGAACCACTTCATTGCCCCACAATGGCCCTGCACCAGTACATTGTAACATATGTGGAAATGAAAAAATAGCTCTTTTTTTCAGATTTGGTCTCACAGAAATTAGGCAGAAGCATAACTCTATCTCTTCCCACTGGAGGAGGATCTGGAGCCACAGTCTAAAGCAGCCAAAACAAAAGAGAGCCAAGGGACCTCCCAACAACTCCTCAGTATGCATTTCCAGCCTCATGCTGTTTCTCTGGCAGAAATGGCCTGGGAAGGAAGGCAGTGGTCTTATCCTCAGGTCACTCTGAAGAATGAATTCCACCTAGCCAGGAGGGCATGTCATTGAGGGTATGACATTTATAGCTCTCAGCAGACTCAGGGCTAACACATTCATAGCAGCTCAGCTCAGCTGCAGTCACTGGGGGGCAACAGGGGAGGCATTTCAGCTGCAGTGCAAAAGAATAGCCTGTTTTATTCTGATGTGCAAGTATCATCACTACTGTGGGAGAAATGAAGGGGCCAGCCAGTGCCTCAGCCCTCTGCACTGCACACAGTAAGTCCATCATCCCCATCAATGCATCAAGTTCACCAGCCACATGTTCCTCAAGCTGAAATCTGCAAGGGTTTCCCAGGCATGCACAGAGCTCTGGCTGTGGCAAAGTGTCAAACGTATTACTCTAAGGAGATCTTTGTTTTGGAAACTTGCTTCTCAGCTACAGCTTGCTTCCTCTTTAACAATTTTAAAGCCAAGAAGTTTTCTTTAGTTGTTGCTTTTGTTTTTATTTTCTACTGCTTGCTCAGCTGGGGAAGATAACAGCTTCAGATTTAGGTCACCCATGGAAAAACGTGTTTGGTGATCTCATCTTGATCCCTAGTGGGTAACCATCCAGATCCAAAGAGTAGGAGAAAAATTTGGCCCCACTAGGTGGATCTGGAAGATTTGGGGGAGAGGGGAGACACGCCTTGAGTTTTTCTTTAATAAAATTGGAATATCTATGTGTTTGCTACAGGCCAACACTAAGGTGCATTTGTAGGCCCATGCAAATTCCAGCCAACATTGCTTGGCCACCATCCTTGCTTTTGTAAGAATTGGCATTGACCTTTTCTCTTCAAAGGGTCAGAATTATTCTTATGTGTTATGAAACATAACAATATTTCATCTGTATACAGCAACTCTCATTGCTACAGTTTCCAAGTGTGGCCAGGTACTACATAAGTTTTACATTTGGACCAAATTTACAGTGTTTCGTCCATCCTTATTTCATGAGAAAAAAATGGTACAAAAAAGCATATAAATGAGAAATGTTATTAAAATATTATGAGCAGTCACTGCCTTCATGCAAGCTTAGCAGATTGTTTGTTTCTTTCCCTTCATTAGCTTGTTACTTAATTCTTTTTAAAGTAATAACAACATTTTTGTTCCAGAGGGGAAAAAACCTAACAACCATATTTGAGAGTCAATAATTACATCCAAGGCAACTCTCAACAAAAACATCATGGCAATTATTTTTTAATTTATCTTCCCCAAGCCACCTTTTTAAGATATGTTAGGTGAGCCAAATATCCTCCACTTTAACATTATTGATGCACAAGGTGGGTAAATAACTTATCATTTTTCTGCTGTGGTCATATCACATTCATATGGGATTTCCTTGGGTCTCGTAGGGTAAGAGGTTGAACAGCACCCCTCTCCTTTAAGGAGTTCACAGCATTTGTCATCTTGGTTTTAAGAGTTACGTGCTGCAAGAGCTGTAATTTTTATGAGTAAGATGGAAAACCTAAATCCGAACTGCTTCTGGTCATGAATACACAAATTCCATGACACATCACATTACTGGAGGGCTGTTTCAGAGGATGACTGCAGAGCATTCCCTTTCTAGTGCTGGTGAGAGCAGCAGAACAGCAAAGTCACCTGTGGTCCCTGCTGGGGACAAGGCACTCAGAACTCATCATGAAAGTCCTCAAGCCACTGGGCAAACACTGGGGCAAGGAGGTGTGTTATCAGAGCACCCCAGAACACAATTCTTGCTCCCAGACAGCCTCTCTGTGTGTGTTTCACGGGAGTGAGGTACTAGCCAAAAAAAGCTATTTGATTCTTCTTTGTCAACCATCTATAACATTATCCTCATTTTATTCAAAACAGTCTAACAACAGCTCATTTATGCTGAGAGTGACAGGGAAACAAACTCCTTCCTTCATCCCTTTAAAAACGCTCCAGCAGAACGTATCATGAAAGAGCTCTGAGGACTGAGAAAACCTCAAGACCACCAGAATTTTCAGGGAGCATCAGCTTTTCTCTACAGGCACCTCTCTTTGGAGTGTCCTAGTATCAGCCTTCCTTTCCCCCTTTTTGCTTCCTCCAACACCAATTTGCTCTGCATTATGAAGCATGACAGTATTTACATGAACTCTGCATATGTCTTAGCAGCCTGGGCCTGTAAAGTGAATTTTAAAGGAACTTTGGCTGTAGCTGTTGCTAGTGTGCTTTCTAGTTTTATTGCTGTGAACAGCTGAGAACTAAAAAAAGCACACTAGTTTATGCTCTATAATATCTTCAGACTGGTGCACACTGCAGACTATCACTCAGAAATTTAGGTTTTAGGGCCTTAGCTCATTTTGTTTTAATTATGTTTATGATAACATCACTGTGAGGAAACAAGTATATGTATCATACACAAGTATGCAACACTGCACTTATTGATGTCATTATTCCTCCAGGCCACTGAAATCCAAACAATTCCCACTGTACAATTCTCATTGCAAGCAGATATTTATCTTCCTAAAAGGTTTATACAAATTGTTTCACTTGTCACTGAAGCAAGTTCACAATTTTCATTAAATATTCAGCTGCTGGTAGTTCATCCTTGAAAATTTGTTATAAAGTAGGCAAGTTGGCAAGTCCTAATCAAATCTCCACTAATGACGCACGGATAGTTTTTTCCACCATCCACACTGACAGAAAATACTTTTATCCTTGTTTGCTCATAGGTAGCTCCAAGTGCCATGCAGTTAAGGCAATAAAACAGGAGTGGATGTAAAAGGAGCTCTGTACAAAAAAAGCTGTAGAATACTGCAGTCAGTCATGACAAAAGAAACCATTAAAAATTATAATATTACAAAACAAAACCGGCCCTGTGTTTTTATTACGTCCATTTTTTTTGTTGTTCAAAGCAGAATTCATAGGGCTTTGCTGTGTGAACTCCAATGCAGTAGGAGGTGCATATGCATCTTCTCCTTTCTTCTAGGATACTCAAGGTAGAAATTAAGTCACTGCCTCTCCCACTCATGACCCACCACTCAAAGGACAGTCTTAATATCCCTTCCTAAAAGGATGAATCCACTCTTGCTGTCATATGAAATACAGTACCATAAATACTTCATTTATCAGGAGATTTTATATGCCTTTTGAGAGTGCCCCATATGGCAAGGATTCCTTTAGTCTGATTCTTGTTTACCCTAGCATGTTACTTCCAGTGACTTTGTTGCTTATCTTGTCTGCAATATGATTTATGTTAACTCATTTCCTGTAAAAGCATACACTAATAAAATGAGAAAAAAAAAGTGAAGAAAGAGCGGGCCAGCTTTGAATTGGCATGGGAAATGTCATGAGTAACTGGATTCAAATCCTTTTAAATTACTGTTTCAGTGAACCTTTAAGGCTCCGAAGGGCATTTTTCCCTTTTTCTGCTGTTCCCATAAGATCATTTCATTGTTGCTGTTTCCATAAATTCCTGATGCAATAGATGACCTTGTGCTAGAAAGGACCTGGGTCCTTTCTTTAAAGGACACCTGCTTTTCATGCTGAAGAAAGTAAGAATAACTTTCATATACATCCCAAATAATCTTCACAAACAGATGCTTAAAAAAAAAAAAAAACCTGATAAATAGCCAGAAACATCACATGACATCAATTTGATAGCATTTTTACCTTTTAATAGTTCCCTGGAACACCTCTGCATGTTCTGGCTTGGGCCTGCAAACCACTGGGAATTGGCTGTGGCTGGTATTTGCAAGAAGTCAAGCCAAGGAGGCAATGTTTTCCTTCAGGTGGAGGGCTCTGACGCCAGGCTCCATGACGTCCCTGGCAGAGAACAGTTCCAGGTCCCACCTGAAAGACACAAAGCAGACAGCCAAAGGATCACTTAGTAAACAGGAAATGGCACGCTGCACCATGTTAGCGTTTGACGAGTTTATAATGTGTTAGTAAATTACTTCAAGATGGAAATCAATCTGCTTTATTGGCAAAATTTTTTTAAAAATGTAATTACCCAATAAAAGTGCTTATCAGGCACTGCCTTGCCTTGTGTGAGATACGTGATAAACTCTACCATATGCATGACTTGGTCATCCTGGGCAGGATGTCGTAAGACCCATTTATCAATTTGTATGACTTTTCATGTTGAAAAAAATTTTTAATCTGAGCTGAAATCCTCTGGAATTCTGGATGATATCAAATAGATTAAAGTTAAGCACTTTGGAGAAATTCAGCCTTATGCTTATCGCTGCAATAGGGTTGGTTTTTTGCAGCGGTAGCAGCTAGGAAAATTGTCCTTTCAAAGACAGCTCACAAATCATATGCGGATTCTTCCAGTATTTTCTAACAATTTTCAGGTTCTAGGAAAAGTTTCAGGAAATATGAACATACAAAATTGAAAAACCCACTATTTCTAACTGTTGGGTGAAATGGAAAATAAAGATATTTTCTGCAAAACTTAAGAGTAATTTCTACGGAATTATAGTAGGTCAGACTCTTGCAAGTGAAATCAATGAACCGCTCTAGCTATAAGCTTGTTTTATAGCTTCTATTTAAAAAAAAAAAAAAAAATTAATGATGCTGACTATCATCTGGACACACCATAAGCCAAAACCTCCTGGTCAGACACAGGCTGACACAAACCACAGACAGAGACAACTCGAGCATACATTTGCCCACATCCTGTTTTACCATGGTACCTTTCATCCCTGTGGTAAAAATAACTCTTTCCATATGTTGTTAATTATTGTTCTCCCTCCTGACAGACACAAGGTGATTTTTTCAAGCCAATTATTCTGATGGTTTGTTATATGAGCACCTGCCTAAGAGTAAATGAGCTGAGAAGACAATGCATTTCATATATGGCACCAACAAAGCTGAGATATGTTTCTTCTTCTAAACTGGATGGATTTAAATGAATTCCAAAAAATGTCTTATGTGCATGAAAACACTTCATACCCCTCCCCAATTACATGAAACAGACTGCAGACAATGTAGAGATAAAAATACAGAGCCACATTTCAAGGGACCAAGAACACCAATATATGGAAACAATGAACCTCTCTGAACTGCATTTTGTTTCTGAGTTAAAACGAGCAGTAACTTACCTTGCAAATTAAAGTAGCTGGGTGCAGAATTTAGTATCAACTACTGAAAACAAAATTTTAAAATCCCCAAGAGATGGGTTTTCTTCATTCTTGACTTCACTGAGTGCTACCAATTAACAAAATACAAGTGGTGAAACTCAAAGGGAAGCATAGATGCTGACAAGCTGCTGTCAGAACTGTGCTGCTGTGGCTGCTTGTTGTATAAAACACTCCAGCAGAAGAATTCCATTGTTCCTAAAAGAGCAGATTCCTGCTCATCCTCTGCCTCTTTTCCATTTCCATAGGCCAGATAAAAATCTATATTTGCCTGCCTTAAGCTTTGTCTAGAAATACAATAGACCTATCACAGTGAACATAATGTGAAAACATGATTAATGATAGTAGCTACTTTTTGAATCAAGTGAACTATGTACAAACCCCAAATGGTTTTAAAATAAGAGTAATGTGAATACTGTTTCATTCCAGCAATTTCTAGAGTGTGATTCTTAGCAGGGTGTAGATTTTCAGTCTTCACAACTTCACAGTTTTTCTCTGTTGCACAGAAAGCAAATATTCCACGTTACTGCAGAAACCTATGAAATATCCTTATGTTTTGTCAAATCAGCCACTTAGAAAAATGTGAGGGATATCTCATTATAAGCTTCTGTGATCTTGGTTTTGTCTGGGATTATGAAGTGTGTGTATTGCCTACATCCACTATACACCTTGCATTATCATCAGTGAGCTTTTGCAGAGGTAAGAAGACACTAAGGACTGTGCTGATCCACTGCTCATCATCAGTGACATTTCTTTCATAGTCTTCTCTCTGTCGGTGTAAAGAATAACTTTGCTTTGAGGGTGTAGGAAACAAGCAGGCAAAAGAGTTGTTTTATGGAAGACTGTTACAAAAAATTTAAAAATTTTAAAAAATTGGCTAAAGAAAGTCTTTACCAGTATATTGCTTCTCAGGTAAACATCTAGCCAAACTGTGGTTGCACCTGTAGGATCATAAGAATCAAGGATTGCTCAAGTCAGAAGGGATCTCAGCAGTTCTCTGGACCAGCCTCCTGCTGAAGGTGAACTCAACCATGAGCTCAAGTGATGTGCTTGTGCATTTCTTCTGTCAGGTCTGAAAGACTTCCAAAGGATGAAGGCTGTGCAACCACCCCAGGCAGCCTGTGCCACTACCCCACTGTCCTCATGGTGGGAAGGTATTTCCCCATATCCAGTATGAACATCTCGTTTCAACTTGTGCCATTTTTCCTTGTCCACCGTGGCATGTTGTGGAGCCCACAGCTCCACGTCCTCAGTGATCTCCAGTAGGTATGGGGGTGAGGAGGGGGTGACACTCTGTTAGGGGCCTCCAAAACCACCAAAGCTCCATGTCCTCAGTGATCTCCAGTGGTTATGGGATGAGGAGGAGGGGACACACTGTTAGGGGTCTCCAAAGCCACTATGGCTCCAGGATGAAAGAGCCCCAGTTGTGCAGGCTCACAGCATGAATGGTCCAGCCCTGACCACTCCAGTTTGTCACATCTGTGATTCTGTTCAAAGCACACTCCACTGTCTCCTCCAAGTCATTTATGGAAATGTTAAACAGCCAGTTCTGGTGATAGACCCTGCAATGCTCCCCTTGTTAGTTCTCCAGGCAGTGCATGACCCATTAATCAATGCCCTCTAAGGCAAACCACCCCACCAGGTATTTATTTCACCAGCTGGTTGTTCAGCCTCTAGACTGAACACATTGGATACAAGAACATGGTGCTAAAGAGTGTCAAAAGCCTTGCTAACCTTCACAAGCACCAGCTTGCCCGATTGCCTCCCAAAGGACACTTTGCTCAGCTGGTGAGTGCCACTGCTGCTGCATGCTTGTGCTGATGCAACAATGGCCTTGGCTTCAAAATGCAATTTCAAGCAAGGACATTTCATTTACCATGCTGAAAATGCCTTTTTATGGAATAATACGGGGTACTTACATTTGGATTTTATCAAGTAGGTCTGTCTTACTTTAATAAATTTACCTCAAAGAGACACACAGAGCTGTAGCCATACTACAGAAATAGATCCAGTGTAAATTTTTCTTTTATAGGACATGTGAGAACGTTTTCTCCCAAAACATAATTCACTATAGTAGCATAATGTGTTAAAGTATTAGGGCTATTTCACCAAAGTTATGATATCCAAGTTCCAGGTTGCTTTCAAGACCACATCCATGGGACAGGATATAACATGGAACAAAGACAATCTGCCTTATGATCTAACTAAAAAAGTCATTTGGTAAGAAGCCAATATCCCTGAATGGCAAACTGTCTTGAAATGATTCATGAAAATGTAGTTCAGACCTTGTTGTTATTAAACTCAATAGAAGTTTTCCCACTGAAATAAATTGTTAAGGATCTAACCATAACAGATCTAATCATAACATGGAGGTTTCCTTAGACAACCTGCAGTACAAGAGAACTTTTCTTCAACTAGATTTATTCCATATTTTATGTAAGTTTCAAATTATTAAAAGGACTTAAAGGTGGGTGGGAGAGAAGCATAATCCTAATTCAAACACATGACAAGGATTAAGGTGCATGAGAACACAGGCAGTGCTGCTTTCCTGGATTTATTCACAGACTTGCCTTCATCCATTTCAGGCTTCTTCTCCCTTCTTTCTGCACTGAGAATGTTTACCCATTGACTCACCACAGGCCATCCTGCTCTGGACAGCCCTAGGTTTTATTTGGGCTTCTTGTAAACCACTGTTTTACTGGCCTGACTGACCACTGCATCTTGTATAAATAGTTCTCAGGAGGATGTTTTGGGGGTTGCTTAATACTTGCAGTGGTTTTTTTGTCTGAGTATGGTCAGAAGTTTGAGCAATTAAGAGGACAGGCTCATTAGCTAAGGGGAACATCTCAGTTTGGAGGATGTTAAAATTACTTACCTGTGTTATGAACATTAGCAAGTAGTAGAGTTATTCTGTTCCAGTCTCCACTTTCTGAGACTAGAAAGTTCTTTTTTTCTTTTTAAATACATTTCATTTTGCTGGAAAAACAGAATAATCATTCTAGTATTGATCAAGCCACACTGCTATGATGATCTGTCACTGGTACATTATAAATACAGTTTATTTATTTACATTAGCTTTCTTACTATCACCTTTAAGGTTACCCCACTGTGAACAAACTCACAGCATCACAGAAAATTGCTTACATTTAAATACAAATTCTTTTTTTCCTTCCCTTAAAAGTCATAAAAAAGATTTCTAAATACTTGTCACAGGCCCACCGATTTTCTTTTCAACACAACATTTAGTGAAAACAAACTATGAAAAAGCTTATCCAAAAATTACATGCCAATATGGATCTGACTATGTAACAGAATAGGACATATGTACTACAAAAATGTTAATCATGTGCAGATGACTGAATTCAGTAGTTTTGCAAGTAAGTTGTGTGGAAAAAAAATGGGGTTTTAGCATGTTCATAGAATACCACTGAGATCAATAAAGGGAAACAGAAAGGCCTATAAGACCTCCTTACATTGGAAAAGAACATCACTTTAATTACACTTAAAATTGATTTGCTCTACTCAGTGCTAGCCCATGAAATAGACACATTTAAGCTGATTTAAAGTTAAATTAAAGCTATAAAATCTGTGTGCTTTGATGTAAGTGCATGCATGCTACTGATGTGCTTTTGTTTAATTAGCTCTATTGAAAATCAGTCTTCAGCGGAACTTTGCACGGCAGACCAGGCCTATGACTCCTTTCTGTCTCTATTTTAGCTGAACACTAAACTAAGTGAGAAATCCTTATGGTTAATTCAGGAGCCAGAAGTTTTGCAGGGTTCAGACTCCCCTCAGAATATCTACAAATATTTACATTGACTGTAAGACAACAAGCTTCCCAGCATCCCCTGATCCTGGCTCCCTCAATATCCTTAAATGAGGGGACATTTAGCTATTCAGTCTAAAAGCCTTTTGGTAGAACAGCACTTACTGTGAAATGTGTTGTTTGGGTTAGCTGAATGTCTCCCTGTCACTTATTTCCCAGAGAGGATTTGGAAGTCATATATGTTGAGCAACTACTGTACACTAAAGAAAAATGGATTTCCACAAGGTCTCATAATCTGCTGGTAAATTGTCTCTTTCTAATGCTTGAAAAATTGCAGAACAAGAAAGAAACAAAGGTCAGAGATAAAAAGGTCTTTGTGTTTTGGAAAAGAGATGGAGTAGGGCAAGGAGGGCGAAGGGTGAGAAAGATGGGGAAAATGTTGAATGTTTGGAGATTTTCTTCCAAGAGCTTGCTTTTTCTGTTCCTTTACCTTTTTTTTCCCTTCATTCTTATGAAGTTTTTCCCACCAGCACCATCAGTATAAAATACTACTAACTTAGAAGAACAGCAGCTTCTACCCACTTTGTATAGGTGCAGTTTCTCATGCAAGGGCATTTAGCTACAAATAAATGAATTAGGATGCATGTTTGTTTGACCTTGGGATAAACAGGTAAAGGATCGTGGAAGTGGGTCCACATGCTTGAACTATACAAACAGCAAATTAACCACTACAGCCTCAACACACCACATGCTAAAACATAGGTAAAAACATAAAAGTCATAGTTCTTGACTAAGTTTTCACACTACAAGTCCAAAAACAAATTACAAATTGTAATTAGCAGCCTTCATTAGCCATGTCACTATATAGGGGTGTACAGCCATCTAAATATTCAGAGCTGTTGACAGTGCCTGCTCATTGCTTCCACCCAAACCTGAAGTCATCTAAACTCAGTTGGGTTTCTGTCCAGAACTGGGCATTTCTCCACGTGATTTGATTAGTAGCAGGTGTGGAAATGTCTCATTTCTAACAAGCAGCTGTCTGGCACACATCTGGTCTCACCAGCTCTGCAAGTCCAACACGAGGTGCTGCGCCATGGCCTTTGAAGGGTTGCATCCAGAAGACATGACCTGTAAAAGTCCACTTTTGGTAGAAACATCAGAGAATCCAAAATGGGTTCTCACCTCAGCTGTGGGGATTATGAGCCCTCCCCTGGGATCCCCAAGACACCAGGGATGATGCAGCACCCAGGCCAGGAGCAAACACGCTCCTGCCAAGGCTGCTCAGCTGAATGGTCAGGAGAGGTCAGGAGAGAAGGAGCCCTGCAAGTAATGAAGCACCAGCCCAAGAGAGAACATATATGAATGTGTGTAAGTGTACACAGACAGAAGGATCAATGTCAGATTGCCTATCACGATGTCTAATGGGCTAAGCCTAGAACACATTACTGATTGTTACTGTATTAAGAACGGCAATAAATCAGCTATCCTTTATTTTCCAAGTTATTATCTAAGCCTGTACTAATCTTTTCCAAAAAGAAAAGGGTTAAGCTTGCGTTCAATCCATCTGCCCTGGCATTATGACCAACCAGAGGCAAAGAAAGTAATTTCTCAAAATGACGCCAGTACAAGCTATCTAAATCCAAAGAAATATTTCAAACAAACTTCCATAGGAATGAAGAGAGAAGTGAGAGAAGCAAGTAAATTGAGCACTAAAATAAATGCCTTGTGATCTTGCTTGTAACCAAACAAACAGGGAAATGCATCTTCTCTGGATGGAGCATTGCAGAGCAAAATCCAAAGGAAATTCAGAAAGTACTAAGCAGGCTTTTGCAGTTTCAATGCAAAGACATGATGAGTTTCTTGCAAACGGATGCCAAAAAACCTAATCCAAACTGGAAAGAAGAGATGAAATCTCCTATGAGACAGTTTTTATAAAAGCTTCATTCAGGGCCTCCACCCCCATGTACTGCACCAGCCACCTTAGTTTTTCCACTCTCCTTGGTCCAAGAAAGCACTGACTAGTATATTAAAAATTCTGGCTTTAAAATGTTAGGGAACGGACAGAGACAGCTGTACATGTTTTAATAATCAGGCACAGATTATCAGCTGATGTTTTAGTCAAAATGGGCATCAAGATTTAGGTCTAATAGATTACAAAACAGGTAAACTAAAGTAACACAGATAGAAAAAAATATGACAAGCATTTCGAATTTCTCAGTCCCTCCAAGAATCAGACACTTTGTAGCGGAAAAGTGCAGTCAGGTTATTAAAACACAACATCAGTTACCTAGAGATACAGATTACACCCTGTTCCCAGTCCAGTAAATAGAGGGGTTTGACATTTTTAACCAGAATTCCAAGCAAATGCACTTCTCCTTCCAGCTGTACAATCAACTTCCTTGGGAAAGGCATTTAACCCCTCAAACTTCAGCATTCCCTTTTCTGAAAGAAATATATTCCTCATATCTTTTTCACATTAGGAATTGTAATTATTTTTTCATAAAAATACTTTGAACTACAAATTTCTACAAACTTTCATAATTTTTAAAAAGATTCCTTTAACTAACTCCCCTGCTTTCTACATACCATTCATGTGCAGCACATGTTTTTTCCTAAATTATGACTTATGGCAAGGACCCCCCCTACAAGTGCAGAATATGTTAAAAATAACACACTGGATGCTGGTATTACTTTCTGCCCTTCCAGGAAATAAGTGGCTGTCTCTCTGCACCTGACAGTGTATTTATAGTGAAATGTGGTCGATATATGCACCCTCAATTCTGGGAACAGATTTTTGTGTGTGTGACTTGCTTTCTCTTTCTCCTTCCTTCTTTCTTCCCAACACCAGGATTCAGCTTCCTCAGGCTTTTTCTGTCTGAAGTGGCTTTTGTGTGCCATTCACCTACTGTCAGAACTCCGTATATTGAATGGCAGCAGCTAATAAAACTATGCTCATCTCTTTATGGCTTTTCATAAAACTACTCCACTCTGTCTTTTTTTTTTTTTTGCCCTACTTCTACTGTTACTCTATGTACACACAGTGTGCTGAATAAAGAGCTCCCTTGAAATTGTGTGAAATAGCATTTAACACCTTCACAAAACTGATACTTCTAAGAAAGGTATTTCATTTCTCAAACATGCTGAAATTCATTGAAGTATTCTGTGCCATCTGTTTCTTCTTTTTAAATAAATAACTCTTTTAATCATGGCAACCATTATGACAAGCTATTTATGAGGGCATAGCACACTCACAGGAACAGAAAAAGTGACATATATGTGAGCAGCAAAGAGACTCTATTTCAGCTTAAGGTGAACTTGGAAGGAGTCCCTGGTGCCAGAATGAAGATAATATCCTTACATGCAGCTCAGGAGCACTGAGGTGTAACTATTTCGTCAGTGGATGTCTGTATTCCCACATCCAGCAAGGACCCCCAGGGGGTTCCAGCCTGCCTGGAGTCAGACCCACCATTTCTTGAAGGAGTTCAAAGGGCTGCTCAATGACATCTTCATGAGATCAGCCGCACAGCTGGCTTTCTGGTGAGGTTGGCTGGCTTTAAGTGGAAACTGTCAGTATCTGCCAAATGGTGGCCAGACACCAGAACAGACTTCCCAATTAGTGGAATACCCCATTTGATGGCTGGATGTGATTTTCCCGTGTGTGTGTGTGCACGCTCCACCTGCCTGCTACCACATCTGAAGGCTGTGGCCATGCCCTTGCAGGGAGCCTGTGGTCCCAGGTGAGCCCAAAGGGAGTCAGGCAGTCTCCTCCTCGCTGGGCCAGCAGAAGCTGTTCCAAGTTTCCCACAGCTGAAAATGAGTGTGTGCAGGTTTTACGTAAGGGCCTGCCGGAGCCGCAGCAGCTCCCTTGCTGCCCACCAGCGAGCTGTGAAACACTGCTTATTAGCTCCAGATGCTGCTTCAGCGCCTTGCCTTCTGCAGAGAGTGTGCAGAAGTCACTTCTTTTGGTTTCTCAGGGCTTCCCAGAAATAGAAAACACCACCAAAAGTCACTGTGGATTTGTTATCCCTCCTTCAACATCAGGCAGAAAGTCTTGTCCGTGAGCCAGAAGGGATCTGTGTTACACTCACTGTGGGCCTTACAGCCGATTCACAATGGACCTCACAGCAAGAGCCAGAGCCTCCTATTAATTACCAAGCCATTGTCACTGCAGGTCTAATACATGCAGCAGGTGTGCCAGCTCCATGACAGTCCCATTCACACTCTAGCAGGAGTCTTGTTTTGGACAGAAAAGAGAAGTGCCTTGTGACAGAAACCAGAGGAACATGTCAGCTGCTTAGAAATTCACTGTCCTTGATCTGTGTCTTCATGCCTCCAAACTTCCACCCTGAAGTTTTAAAAAACTGCCTCAAACCTTTCAAACTTCTTATAAGTTTGTTTCTCTCAAAAATCTCTCTACAGAAAACTCATTTTTCTTATCACTTTTTAATTATAATAGAGGCAAATACTGTAGATGCATCTTTTTGCCAATTTATGGTACAACATTCCCTTGTAAATTCAAACCATTTTCTTCTTACCACACTGTGATCATATTCAATACATAATTTTGGTAGAGTTCACCATTTACATTCTGCATATTTGGGGGTAAAAAGGAATCCAGCTTTAATTGTTCATGAGAAAAAATGGGCCAATAGAGAAGCTGAGCCTGCAGTTTTCAGACATATTAGAAAATATAACTTCTTAAAGCCTGAAAACATTCCAGTGTAAAACATTTTGGGCTCATGGAAAGGTAATTGTGAAAATATACGGGCCCTGTGTAAACATTAAAGTATTTACGAGGTCCTTCAAGGATTTCAATCCGACAGATTGTTGGCTCGTCTTCACTATCCCTGTGTTCGTAACTTCTATTGTATATCCTTGCTTATGAGGGGTGCAGTAACTACCAGTGCACTTCCAAGGGCAGTAGGTCAGCAGTGTGCTAAAACTCAGCCTCCAGCCCTTCCAACCAAACCCCTCCAGCCCTTCCAATCCCTGACCTCAGCCAGCTCCACACCTGCTCCTCACCCACCCCGCTGTGGAAGCCTGCAGCTCCAAACCTGGAGGGCACAGTGCCAGCTCTCATCCTCAACATTTTAGGAAAGGGAATGGCTAAGATTGGGAAAGGTTTATTTTAGATTGGAGGAAGGGTTATATCTGTTGGTATTTACTCTAGCTTGGGAAAGGCTATTTGTTTTATTTGTTCAGAGCCTGCTCTAAAAATAAACAGTAATGTAACTGGAATGTTGGGCTTCTTTTTATGGTTTCACCAATAAAAATAAATAAAATCATTTTCATTCATGTAGAACCCTTTAGGTAGTAGCTTCATTAAATAGTCAAAATGAGAGCAGGTAAAATCATCTTCTAGAGTTCACGAGAAATGTTGCCTTTACATAAGGCATTTGTTTAAGAAATTGACAATACTTGGCAAAGACAACAGACGCTGAAAGCCACATGAGGCATGGAGGCATTGTTTTCCCCTCTGTAACTGAGAATATTGCAAAATGAATTGGTTTGGCCAAAGCAACGTGAGAAAATGGGGCAGGCCTAAACACAGAACTCCTCCTGCTTCCTTCCATATAGCCTCCCTGTGTCCTTTGAATATTCACAATAATACAGTTAAACTGTTTGCATGTGACTCGTTTTCCTAATAGAGTTGGACACTGAAATCACTTCATTAAAAATTTGAAACTTGGAGTGAAATTTAACAGTACAAAACAGTGTCTCTGTTCTCTGAGGATTAAAGCTGAAAAGGCCCATTAGTTCATCTTTGTAGCTCATTCAGTGTCATTGAGTTTTGGGGTTTTTTTCAAAACTCCTGTAAAGAGAGAAAATCAGGTCTCCTGGAAACTACAGAGCTAAGTAGTCTTGTTTACCACCACCTGTCAGAAAATCATGCCTCCATAACATAAATATTTGGGTTAATATACAGCAGTAACTCTGCCCAGCTGGAAGTTTGCCTTGCATTCACATTCAGATTAACCTTCTTCACACAGATCCATGTGCACCAACTCTCCTCTTTGTTTTGCTGCTTTGAGGAGCAGCTCTGGATAACCTGGCTGCAAGCACAGGCTGAAGGCTGGTGTACAGTGAAGCAAGCTGGCATCAGCCCCTGGCCAGGTTAAGAGATATGAAGGGGGACAAGCTGGACTCTCCCACAGAGAGCTGCAGTAGGTGCAGGAGGGAGCAATGCATCCTTTCACCCATCCCACATGGGCACCACCAACAGCACCACGCTGAAACCAAGGCAAGGCTGCACTGCTGCTCTTCCCTGCACATAAAGCAGCACCTGGTTCTGCCATAGTATTTTTGTCAGGGGTTCAATTCCACTGTTTATGGCTCATACAGCTGCTTCTCAGGTAATGGGATCACCCCAAGCTCAAAACCCAGCACTGGAGAATAAGCAAAAAAAGGAATAAAAATGGTTCTTTGCCATGTTTTCTTAAACCTGACATAGGCTTAAAGCCCAAACGTAATTTTAACAAATCTCACCCACATCTCAACACCTTCTCTCCATCTTTTCTGTGGTAGTCAGGATTCTCCTGAGACAAAACATGGCCTTGTTACAGCAGCTCCCTTTTTCCTTTGTGCAGCCAGAAAAAGACCCAGCTTCCCCCACAAACACTCTGAAAAGAATGGGCTGGATGCCCTCTGATGCAAAAACTTTGCCAAGTCCACCACCTAATGATGTCTGTCAGTAAGAAAGCACCAAGCAGTCGTAAAACACACATCTTCTCAAAGAGGCAAGACAGGATGCACCACATGTTGCACCATGTTGGCAAGCTGTCTTTGAGTGAATACTTATGTCAGCAAGATGAGAAAGGAATTTTTTCATGCAGTAGTTACTAGTGCAGGCCCAAACCAAAAGCATCCTCCCAAAAGTCTGGTGATTTTCAAAATCCAAGGTATCATCTAAAAAAAAAAAAACAAAAAAATCACTAATTACTCAAATTTTATTACAGGCTATACCAAGACCTTGGAACCCAAATAACCCTCAAACTTGAGTTGGCTCAAATTCTGGATCCTATGCCTGCCTTGTGGGCTAAGGCAAAACTAGAAGGGAGAAGGAAAAAAAAATCAGCCTTGCTCCATGGATCTTTAATATAGGGCCACCTCTGATGCACTTTAGAAAAATATAATGAGACCACTATAATATATATTCCAGCCAAAATTCTTGGCTCCCAAAACCAACTTTATATGGCATGCAATACAGAAACACCCAGGAGACACTATAAGAACTTTGACAAGGCTAATATTAAGCTAGAACAAAACAGAACTACTGGCACCAACTCCACTCAGCTCTTAAGTAAACTTGTCCCATTAAAAGTAGCCTCTAAGATATTTTCTCTCTGAAGTGTATAGTAGCTTATAAAAAGCAGGAAGGGTTGCCAAGTCATAGATGTGTTCAAGTACTCCTTACCCTCATTAAGGAACATTCCCTGGCAGCCAGCAGCTTTGAGTGTTCCAGTGAACCAGATTTTATAAGGGGGGTGTTTACAGTGGTGTGCAATGTAGCTGGAAATCATAGTGCACTGTAGCAGCCCTGTACTAGATACAGCTGTGTTTAGAGCCTTATCACCCAGAGCACAGAATAAAACAGGCAGGGTGATCAATGAGGTTCCAAAAATATAATGAGTATTAAGAAAACAAATCTTAAGCCTTCCTGCTCCATAGGAAGCAGAGCATCCAGAGATGACAGTGCCTAAATACAAATGAGGCAGTGAAATACCACTGAAGATCCAGGTCTCACTTCCACCAGTTTTGCATATAACAGTATTTACAGAGATGTCTTCACAGTCAGTGTGTAGATAATGTAGCTCCTCAGTGTACCCACTGACTTGTGCAGCAGTCAGGAGTCAGATTCCTTTGTGGAGCTGGACCCTAATGCTGTCCCCTCACCCCTTGTTCATCTAAGGGTTGTTTTTGCTTCTCCATTCAGTGTGTAACATATTTTCAGCCTAGGGATATTAACCAGACCTGTAAGAGGAATCAACAAGATGGTTAAACACAGAAGGTCTTATAATCCTTGACACCAGTGAAGAAATAAGTAAGAAAAGACCCACACTTTGACAGTATCAGTGCTGAGGACCTAAAATGACATGTTCTCTTGAGTCTGTCACTTCCCTCTCTGCTACAAACCAGGTGCTGTTTACCAAAGGTTTTTCAGTTTCCATTGAAGAAGGTTCCAAATTTATGTGGCATTTAAGCAAGCTGTTAGTTATCTGAATCTTTCACTTTGCATACACAAATATAATTTATCACCTATTTATAAATACATGCTAGCTACCAGTTCCTACATAGCTGACCCCTGTCCTTGTTTTGATTTGGGGAATCCAGCAATGCACAGTTTATACATTTTGTGATCTTTCAGAATAATACTGAACAAAGAAGATGCAGAACCTGGCACAAATTTAACTGTGTCATCCACACTTTCCCAGAGCAGCAAACCCTCAACCAAGCTGACAAAACCAGAGAAAGAGGACAGTCTCTGCAAAATGACATCTGGGTATAGACATTTGAAGATAAAAATACTACTTAAGTGTAGCAAATGAACTTCAAAATAGCAGAGCCTTACATAAACTGTGTGGTCACTGAGATAAAAAACTAAAGAAGCAAATAGACAGGCTCCCACAGCACCTTTTTAGCTGCAGGATCAGTCAGAGAGAAAAAAAGAAAGAGAAACCTTGCTCCACAGCGAAAACATATGGAAAGTAAAGTTCATTGCTAGACACCTTTCTGTAGAATTTCTGCTCAAGAACTTCTGCTAAAGTTTCAAGGATGCTCTGAAGCAATGAGGAATTGTCTTGTCTTAATCTGTGTATTTCCCACGCTAGGTGAAGTAACAAGATCTAGGCCTTGGAATTCTTACAAAGACTTCATGTTAGACCTCATAATTTGTTTCAATTGTTATATTTTTACTTTAAGAGGCAGACCAGAAATCCCTTGAGTCACTCTTCAGGGTTTGGGATGTCCAAGCTATAAGAAAGCTGGGGATCAGTCCAAATCCCAGAGGTCTAAGGTGGCTGAATAGTGAAGCTTCGTTTGTTTGAGAGAATAATAAGGTAACAGAGCATCCAAGAAGTATGCTGGAGAGACCAGGGACATAGAATCAGATACTTATAGAATGGGCTGGGCTAGAAGGGCCCTTAAAGATCATTTAGTTCAAACCCTCTGCCATGGGCAGGGACACCTTCCACTAAATCAAGTTGCTTCATCCAACCTGGCATGAAGACATCCTGGCCTTGGACACTGCCAGGGATGAGGCACTCTCATCATAATAAATGTCTTCCCTATGCCAAATCTAAACCTATCCTTTTAGTTTAAAACTGTTGCCCTTTATCGTATCACTAGAGGCCCAGACAAAAAGTCTCTCTCCATCTTTCCTGTAAGTCCCTTTTAACAAACAAGGTGTCCCCAGAGCCTTCTTTTTTCCAGGCTGAACAACCACAACTCTTCCAGCCTTTCTTCCAGCCACCGGATCGTTTCTGTGGACCTTCTCTGGACCTGCTCCAAGAGATCCATGTTGGATCTCTGAGGGTTTCAGAGCTGGATGCAGTGTGCCAGGTGGGGTCTCACAAGAGCAGAGTAAACCTGCTGGTCACACTTCTTTTTACACAGTCCAGGATAAAACTGGCTTTCTGGGCTGCAATTACACATTGCCAGCTCACATCTGATTTTTTGTCAACCAGTATCCCCAAGTCTGCAGGGCTGCTCTCAGTCCATTCATTACCTTGTCTGTAGTGGTGCCAGAGATTGCCCCAGCACAGATGTAGGGTTTTATTGAACTTCATGAGGTCCACAGTGGCCCACCCCTCAAGCCTGCCAAGTACCCTATGGATGGCATCATTCTTTCCTTCAAGCAGACAAACTTCAAGCAGACAGCACTACTCAACTTTTCATCATCCACCAACTTGCTGATCCCACTGTCTATGATAGTTGCTGGGGTCTGCCTTTTTATCCTTCTTAACAATGGGTATGAAGTTTCCCTTTTTCCAGTCACTAAAGACTTCACCTGACTGTCATGACTTTTTAAATATGATGGAGAGCAGTTTTAGCAACTATGTCTGCTATCTGAGATATATATCAGCCTATTCAGACTATTTCTAAGAGGATTTAGGTTAAAACTTGGCAGTCTGTAAAGTGTCTAGCTATAAAATCCTTACCAAGTTGTGATGCTATGTATTTTGCTTTAGAGTATTGGTATAGTCTGTGATCAGGTAATACAGAAATTTTTAATGTGCTTATAGAGAAAAAAAAGGAGTAGGAGGAAAATGAAATTTTATATATATGTATGTGTATATATATATATATATATGTCCTTCAAGTGAATAGGACCTCACCCTGAACCAGAAAAGCAGTTATAATTCTTTCCATGGGCTTGTCATCTAATTGGAATACCATGGGAAACTTTATGGCTTCTTCCCTTCTGTTTTATCTGCCGTGGTACGTATAGAAGTCATCCATAATGTCACAGATTGTTTTTATTTCCTCCTACTGCATTGCTGGCAATTTTTTCTCTCATGATAAATAGTTAGATTATACCCAGCATTCAATGTGCTTGTTAAAACCTTTCAGACATGGCTACATTTGGAAGAAAATGTGGACAGAGTGAGTCACCAACATTTTATTTTTCTAGAGGGTCATTTGAAGCTAAAAGATTGTCCAGTAGAGCTCAGTACTGGGAGAAAAGTGAAGTGTCCTGCAAAGAGCTTTGGCTGTGGTTATATACCTAATTAATTCCTAGAGAACATCTCAAAGAACCAGCATTTCTGCTAATTATTTTATAGAAGACAGTATTACAGAGTTGTCACTACCAAGGATAAATACAGACCCAGCACTAGCACTTAGGAGAGGAAAAGGTGCTTATTAGCTGACATAAACGCCATGAAAAAAATGAAGTTTTGGAGACTGGTTCATACACTAAAAGACATACAGAACATGTTGGATTAATGTAGATTAAAAAAATAAAGGATACAACTTTTTTCCAAGATATTCATTTAGTCTTAGTGCAAGCACTTCCAGAGAACAATTCTTCTTACCTCCCTTTAGTTGCTGTCCTTGGATGGTAGGAATCACCACCTGAAAGTGTACTTATGGCACCCAACACCCAGGAAGTCCAGACCAGTCATCCAGAAGTCAACCATACTCTGTTGTTGTTCCTCTGTTCTACAGCTTTTGTTCACAAGAAACAGTGACAATGGTCTGTGAAAACCTCCACTGGATTCTCAATTGGACCACTGACAAACAGCATCCAACTCAGATTATGGAGCACTCACTGCTCCCAGGACTGCAGTGGTAATTCAGGTCCCACCATATGCCTGAAGAGAAAGGGAGACTTTCATTCTCTTTGTACAGCAAAGAGGGAACCTTGCTCAGGATCAGGGTCTCCATTTTCCCCGTTTTCTCTCCAAGCTCCAGGGCTCAGAGAAGTCACACAGCCTCTGCGAAAAACATGGCACAGAAAAATTACAGATCAGCAACATGAGAGATTCACCACTTTCTCCTGTAACAAGCAAAAGGTTCCACATCCAAGTAGGGAATACATTTCAGCTTCGTGAGGGAACCCTACAGGGACACAATGAAAATTCACCAGCTATCTTGGGCAGCATGACAGCCAGCACTATCAGTGGGGAGGACTGGATATCATGTGTGAGCTCTATCTAAAGAAAAAATGGAGTAAAGGGTTTTGCAGGTTTTGTTGGGTTTTTTTCATATACCTGGAGATGAAGGCAGTGGTTGCACAGGACAACCTACTTCTTTCACAAGGGAATGTAAAGAAACTCAGTCCTCTGAAAGGGGAAGGGTGCTCTCCTCCTTTCCCAGGTATAGGTTATCAATCAACACTTCCACAAGAGAATCTTGGCTGATGCAGTGAGAATTGCCCCTCCCATCCCTGTCAGCTTGAAGCATGACTCTTGCATTAAAACTGATTCCTATATTTCAGATGGCTTGTGATAATTCTGATGTAGAAGAGGATAGTAAGTAGAGATGGAGTAGCCAGATTGCTTAAAATAGCTTGGCATTGTGACAAATATTTAAAAATGCAAATAAATCCAAATATCTTTTCTTTCTTGCTGAGCTCAGGAGATATAAAATTGTTTTCCCTTACTCCTGCTTCCTGACAGAACAAGCTCCTTGTACAAACGTTGTCTTGAAGGATGCCAGAAAATGGATGAAGCAGCTTCACCAGAAGTCCAGCTCAGGAGATCAAGCAGAAGGATCAATCACCATGCAGAACAATGTTGAGCAGTACAAGGCATGGTGCAGGGGTTCCTGTCCCCACAATTACAAACCTATGAATTAGCATGAAGTTCTAGTTGTAGAAAATCATATGCACAAATTATGGTATCTCACCCAAAACACTCTTCTTACTCTTCTTAGTACACTTGCCCTTTCTCCCCATGTATTGACTGTATGTTCAGATGAGTGGTGAGGTATGTAGTATGTTTTAATACTTTATTACCCCTGAGTTAATTGGCTTTACCTCCATGGTTGCCTACAACCACTATAACTGAGCACAAAGCTAGACCAAGTTCACCTGACCTGCTGCTGCAAATGTCTTAAGCGACTTAAAGCACCCCACTATAGCTGCCTTTGAAAAAAGGATTCAGAGTGAATCCTTCTACACCAAACAGAGAGTAATGTGAATGTAATTAATGCTGTTTAGACCCACAATGAAGTGGGTCTCAAACTCAAAATAAAGTCCAATATTTTCCATGCTGAAAACCACTGCACAGAAATATTCTCCTTACAATACCTTCCTAAGGCTTTTAAGTGAAAATTGCCATCTCCTTTCACATCCCACTATTTCCCCTATCATTGCATCCCTTTAAACAGATATATTCATTAGCAATTACCCTGGGACCAAATATGCAACCTTTCCTCATAAGACTAAGAGGCTTTTGCCCAGGAACTTTTCTCCAATTCAGACAAAGTAAATTATAGCACATGGCCATTTAATAGACCTCATCAGTTAGAGATTGTTAAGCACTTCAAATATCTGCATTCAAAGAATGCCAATATACACATTTCTGCATGATAAGCTGTAGGAAATCCAGACTTAAGTTTTCACCCTCCTTCTGTCTCTGTTCTGGGTTTGAAAAGATAACATTCAGGGTGATTTACAGCATATCCCAACAAAGGACTCATATGGCATGGTCAGCCATGTACAACAGAGTCATGCAACTGTCCTTTCTGCTTGGACATAGCCAGAGATTTCCAATAACACCACAGCATTCTTTGAATTTCTCCTTAAACCTAGCATTCATAACTGTTTTATTTAAAAACACGAGCATGTCAGTTGAAAGGAAAACAGCAACTGTGGGATTTTAAGAATTGCTTCATCATATCTGCTGCAACTCATTCACACAGATGGATACTCCTTTACTGTGGATTCCTTTTAAGGTTTTTTTAAGTATCTTGCTACAGGAAACTCTTCTGGAATAAAACCAACACTAAAAATTACTATAAAAAGCTATAAAAGCACTCTAAAACTCTGAATATAAAAGCTCTTGAAACTTAAACTCTGAAAAATACTTTCAAGTGATTGTTTTAACCTATACAGAGTATCTTCAGAACAGCCAGAACCAGAGCCTGGCTCTCCAGTCATCGCTTCTTGGTTTTCATCCCATTTCATCCCTTCCTCCTACCCTTCTATCTCTAGGAGGAACAGTCAAGCTGACCTGGCCCAGACCCTCCTCTTTTATTGTCGGAAAGATTCAGCCGGCATTTTACATCTGTGACTGAGAAACCCTGAGGCTTGTGCTGATTTTCCCAGCCCTGCAGCTTCCTGAGTGCTGGGATCTGGAGGGAGGATGGCTCCTCTCTACTCTGAATGCTCGGAGCAAGTGTTGAACTTCATCTCCTCCAAGGGTTAATGCCTGCCGAGCAGAAATGCTGTTTATCTTTGGCAGGCTAGGATGGTTGAGGTCATTTTTAAAAAGACATGTTAAAAGCATTTTGAGCAATATCTTTTGTATGTAAGTAAGTTTAAACTTTGGCCACAATAGTGCCGATGGAGCTCTTCTGAACTCTCACTGTAGATGGAAATTGGAGAGGCAAGTTCTGTGATACAAAATTTTCTTGGATATAGGCAATACTGGAGGAAAAACATGAAGAAAATGTGCAAATGACTTAAAAATCAATTATATATTTGAACCATAAGCATAAGAAAAACAGATAAAATAATTTATAAAATTTCAAGAAAACTTTGCATGAAAATTTAATCCATTACATGATTTTAAGATAAAGTGAAGTTGTACACTAATTATAGATCAATTTATTTATGAACCCCAGCCTAAAGCAAGGTCTTATCTAAAAATTGACTTAATTTCACACTCAAATACTTAGAGACCTAGCGAAAACCATGAATTAAGGGTTCAAATAAATTCTGGGAAAGGGAATTGCAACAAATAAAGGTGCACACACAAAAGATGCAGTCATTATTCATATAATAAAATGTATGGTGTCTTAGTGCCAAGGAAGAAGGAAGAAATCACCAAAATCTGCAGCTAAAACCCCAGTGTATTAATGGCAAGTACGATGGCAATTCAGCAACAAAGTTCTCCTTAGGGTATCTTAAGAAAAATCACAGAAGCAGAAATTAACCCAAGAACTGGGATAGATGCAAGTAATCTCATATAAGCACATGGACAGGCACGACTCTTCATGCACACATATCTGTGCTCCTCATAAGGCTTTATTGGTATTCCCTGTTTAGAGAAGGGCCATCTGCTCCCTGCTGAGAGAGACAAAGTGCAGAACCTCGGGATTCGGCTGCATGAGGAAGTTCATGCTCAGTGAGCTGGGGTGTGAATTTACTGCATATTAGCTACTCTGCACTAACAGCCTGTTTGGGTACCCTTGGTGCTTGGGAAGTGAAAAACAGCATATTTCACCTTCAAAAAGGAGCCAGCCTAACTCACACAAATGCACTCTTGAAGCTAACCTGCACAAAAGCACTTTTAGTAGGTACTAGAATCATCCACCCAAGGGAATCTGTGCCAAGTGACTAGCAGGCTGTAAATCCACACTGGAGCTCCCTGCATGTTAATTCTCTCAGCAGACAGGCCCTTGTGAGCCCAGAGCAGCAGCCAAGCAAGCCCAGCCACAGCCCAGCACCATCAGGAGCCCATGTGGTCCAGGACTGGAACCTTATACATCCTCTCCTTTAAAAATACCCATGTGTACAAACGAGTCCCTAAAGATTCTCAGAAAGGAGCAAGTTATACAGATTAATACAGAGAGAGAGAGAAAACATAGGTGACAAAAGCAGAGAAAGGAGGGAGGGATTTTGGGGGCAATCACAAAATGCCTACAACTCTTCAGCCGTAAAGCGTGATGTTTCATTCATCAATATTCATTCCAAGACTGCATTCTAGGGGCTGCTCTTTAGGATGCAATTTACTCTCTGTGCATACTGCCAGATTTATTTTTTTTTTGTTCCTTTTGATCCTACGGGTGAGACAGGCTGTGCCAAAAATGTCTTTGCCTAGGGCACCCGTTTATGCATAGCCAGCAGTTCTAATAGTCACTGGAAGCACTCGGCGCTGGCACTTCATTCATCAGCAGCCTAGTAAATTGTACCTATTTCTTTTTCAATAATCTCTCTATATACAAAATCCTGGAAAATGCCATTTACACACAAAGAGACCACAATTAATTTATCAGCACAGTTATTCAAACCTCTTTAGACATCATCTTTGTCACCAGAGGAACTTTTCAACAACCCCCAATAGTCTTAAGTTCCTCAGGCCTCCACATCATTATAATCTATTAGGCACCTTCATGTTAGCTCTGTTTTATTATACAACACATAATTATGCATTTCATTAACAGCATCACCAGGCACAGTACATCAAAGGGAGAAAGGCAGCTGCCCAGGAAATTCAAAAAGATGCAGTTTACTTAAAGCTCACTGTTAAAAACCTCCCCCACTTTCAGTTAAATCGTGACTAACATGTTTCAAAGATTTTACTCTGGCTCAGAGAGCAGAGTCCAAACAACCTCATTAGACACAAGGCTGCTGACACAGTGAATATTCCCTGAACCCTTGATATTTCCAATAATATAAAAGAAAAAATCATCAGCTAGCTACATAGTGCATATCAATTTTCTTTCTTCTACTGAAAACCCACTTAACCAAAGATCTCGCTTGCTACTTGCAGCCTACAAGGACAAATGCAGAAGTGAGGGCCCATCAAAAAGAGAAAAAAAATATATATTTATTTTGTATTTTAATTATATTTTCAAGATTTGTTCAAATAGAAGAGCTTTCTAGCTAACCAAACAAAGAAAAGGCAGAATCTTGTTCCTTCAGATGATATAAAAATCATCATCCTTGGAAGAAGCAAACACCCCAGAAGAAATAATTTTGTCATTTTTCACAAGGTTACACTAAACTAAAAGGCTTGGAATTAAGAAAACATTTAGGAAAAGAAACAAGTATCTGCAGGACCAAGGTAGAAGACAGTATGTATGGGAGCAAGTTTAAAAAGGGGGTGGATGGGAAGGGGCACGAAGTCTCAGTACTACCAGCCAAATCAAATAGTTTTGGAGTTGAGGCTGCAGCTGGCACAATACACTACCTCCAGGCACAGTTCCTCAGTCTTCTCCCAGATTTTGTGGAAGAGTACACACTCCCCCTGGAAAGCACCTTTCAGTTCTCTCACGTAAAACCAGAACTTCCCTCACTGGAAATTTTTGCTCCTATTTATAAAAGACACCAAGAAAAAATTGTTCACGGTCAAGAGAACATTTCAAAGGGTGGAAGGCTTGTAGCCAGAAGAAAACTTTTGAACATTCTTCTCTTGGAGCAAATACGAACCAGGCTGCAAACTAATCATTTGATGTAAAGAATGGAAGGAGACTACAATTCCCTATTCACAGAAGTAAAAGAGCTGTGCATGCAGCTTTCTTGAGAAGAGAAGTAACATCAAACAGGATTAAGTTACTTGTATTGTCACAACTATTTCACAGACAATGTAGATCTGCATTTCAATTTCTTTTATCTTGGCCTTATCATCTGCTGGCCCTCAGCAACCTGTGTGTTGGAACACTCGAGCCACTTTAATTGCCACTTAATGATGTCCTGACAAACTATGAATTAAAATGCCATTATCATGATCCACTATTTCCATCTGGGATTATGCCAAGAGGCACCTTCTTCACATATCGATACAACTGAATACTCCCTTCCTGAACTTGCATTAATCTCTCTCTTTAAAACAAAGTAAAAAATATTCCTTTCCTGTGCACTTCACCTTTAAAGAAATCCTTTATAATCTTAGGACTACATTCATTAACTCAACTCGCTTTTCTGTCTCCTTATCACTCACCACCATCACCGCTAAAAATTTTTGGAAAAGTGGGATGCTGCATTACAGTAAACATAAATCTCCTGAAAAGTCACGATTGTCATGCTAGCCCTGAAAAGTTATGCACTAAAGTTCCCTCACCCTGCTGAAAATGATGATTTTTTGCAGCCTGAGGCACACGAAGCTGTGCATCACACTCTACAAAGGGCGGCACACCCAGCGTAGGTTCACTGCGAGGACATCTTGCCAAGCCCCAGTGCCAGGAGAATTGCACAATTAGTGGGATTCTTCCTCTTCCAGAACTCAACACCATTAACTATTCCAAACCATTACAAGGAGTAGGCAGCCTCTAGTACCCTAGAGCTTAATTGCTGCCAAGACAGAGCACGAAAAAATATCTCCGTGCAAGGCACATATTTTTTAAGCAAAATAGTTCTAATGAATCACACTGGCACACTGCTTCTTAATTTAACTTAATTCATAGTGCTAATAAGCTCTCAAGCCAGTTTTCTCTGATGTGAATTTAAATATTTTTGTGAGTTTTTCTGAAGCCAACCATTATTTTGTTGGTGATTTCGTTGGTAGAAGAGAGAACTTTTTTTTCTAGGATCTAGTACAGAAGCGGGCCATTGACTGCTAAGAGAACACAGAAACACTCAGCACAGCTAAGTAATCCCTGGAAACATATCAAAATCCTTGGAGTCTCAGTGCTTGGGAACTTGATGGAAAATGCTGTACAAACATTTGATTTCTTGTTTCAGTCCCTCAAGGCCTATAAATACACCTGTTTTGGCAGGTTGTGGCGATGGATGCAAGTGGTATCAGAAACAGTATTGGTGATAGCAGTGACTCTTGCCAAGACCCCCTGGAAAGACATCTATCAGTGATTTTTTCTGTAATCTGGCTCTTCACCTTATGTACACAGCAGACATGAAACCCTGAAAGGAGGTTTCAAAGCTGTCTATATCTGTGTCAGAAAGGTAACACTGGTGCATGTTCTGTCAAGTTAACTTTCTATTAATAAAAAGAGCAGCATTGTGTATGTGTGTTGCTGAATAAGCCCAAACATCCAGCAGGCTCACATATTAAATCTTTTCAAAACAAGCTCTGTACTGTATAATAACCCAGCTAAGCAACCTGGTACTTTTTAAACTCACAGTATGGCAGAATGCTTTTAATTATGATTCATGAGCATTTTTTTAAATAAAGTAGACAACTTCAGTGAATCTCTGTCATATTTAAGTGAAGCTAAAGCCAGCATCTTCAGAATGCCAGAATTCTTGATATCCCCAGCTCCTGAGGTCTAGAAAAGGCTGGAGAAGAAAGAGACACTGAACTACAGACAGCACAGACTACATAGGATTTACTGAGGCTTTTTGATAAATGGTCTACACCACAGGCTGAGAAACTCATTTCAACTTTAACTTCAGTGGGAGATTAGACCTTAAGTAATAGAAAACTTACAAAATCTTGCTATTGTCTAAACGAGTCCAGGTATCATTCACTGCCAGTTTCTTAAAGAACTGCATTTCAAAATCTGGGGTCCTGAAACCATTCCCCATCCCCTCCTCTGTGAGAATAGTTTCACTTATTTCATTTTCCAGAAAAGCTACTGCCAAAAAATACACAGTGCTCTTCCCCTAGTTGGAGTAAATTCAACAAAAAATAGTAGACCTAGTGTATTGAACAGTTTGCTGATTATGCATTGTTACTCAAATTATTTTGGGACTAATTTGAATAAGACTAGAATCTGTACCACAGTACTCTGCATCTCCTTTTCTTTGTAAAAGGGTTTCAATCTGAGAAAGGGTTAAACTTTTGTTAAACCATTTGAACACACTGGGTTCCTCATAACAGGCAGTGGAAGGAGAGCAAATGCTTACCCTGTTAGGAATTTCTGCAGGCTTGAAGATTTTGAAAAACTGTTTTACTTAGGTTTAATCTTTTCATTAGAAAAAATATCAGGCAGCTCAGTAACAGAAAGCTAGGCCTTGTCAAAACAACTTCTGTGAACCATCTCAGGTGTAATCAAAAACGGTAAGTGATCCCCAAATGGTTTAAGTGTGATGGGCTGATGCATTAAACAGCCTAGCACTGGGAAGAATCTGCCAAATTATTTTCCAAATAATTGTGCACTTCCTCTGCCTTCTTTAAGGAAACATGATGTGAAAAATCTTTAATACTAGTCATTTGTCCCAGCTTCTGCAAAAGATTTTCCTTTCCCCACCAAAATCAGATGGAAAAGCAGCCTTGTGGCATTCTTTCATGAGGAGTTAAAATTAAGACTGTGGTCATGGAGAGAATCCAAAGCTAAATTCACTATTGAGTAATCCTGCTGGAGTAACAGCATTTAAGGCATCTATTTTTGAACTATTTTTAAGCAACTAAGGAGGAGAAAATTTGAACTTGCCTGTTGGGTGGGCACAAATGCCTTCCTGCCTTTTTGGTAAGGACTTTGTAGGACATGCCATGTTACCCAGCAGTGCAAAAAAATGCTCCCTGATCCGGAGCATGCACATGTGCAGTCATTCTGAAACAAGGTCAAAATCTTGTCTCATCTACACCTATGTAGCACACCATGACCTGTCATGAGCCTCCACTGCGTTCTCACACAGCAATGCCTCTCCTGACAGAGAGTGTGCTCCCTATCATTTTCTCTCCATGTCTGCTCCAGGAACACAATGTCCCTTTCACGCCCTTCCATCTTGAGCAAGTCACAGGAAGGCACAATCAGAAATCTCCCAAGGTCTGTGCTGCCAAAGTGTGCTGTGAGGATGCAGTCATTTGTTACAGCCAGTTCTCCCTTGTCTTCATCTGTTGCCTCCCGAGTATTGCATACGCTCTGCTAAACAAGTGGGAGAAAGGGAAAAGTATGACTCAAGCCTTCCAAATAAATTATCTTTTCTTTAAACAAGGGTCAGACTGAGGAACAGGGTGAAATGGGAGCAGTATAACTAGAGTGACTTGATGTCCAGCATTTGCTACACGATCTGAAGCACCAGGCAGCACAACTCCAGTTGTCTCCACAGTCTGTGCAACTTTGTCCTTTCTGAAGTCAGGCACTGCTGTTTCACACGTTGCACCAGCAACTGCAGAAATCACCTGCTGCTGCACAGCTCGCCAATGGGTAACAACCTGGTTGGCCACTGCCAGTTTGGGGTGTTAGTGGGGTTTGTTTTAGAGATACAAGAAAAGGTCTCAGGTCTGGCTCTGCAGGCTCTTCTCTGCCACATCCGTCAGGCACTCAGGAGTTTTTCCATCATCATTCTTTGATGAGAGAAGAGCTGTCATTAGCGCAGGTCCCACTGGATGCCGTTTATGCTCCTCTTTTCCTCACTGCTTCTACTTTTCCACGTGTTCTCACAGCTTCCCCCTGGTGCCCATCTCCATTCAGTCTTGTTCATGACAGCAGCACGCCTTTCACTCATCTTCACTGCCATCACCTTGTGTGTCCTGAATCCAGTCTTATTCGAAAAAAAAGTTGTTCTGCCCCAGAGGAGACCATGGGGATTTTTTAGGGATTTACCTCTCTCAGGACCTCAGGAGGAGCCTCCATCCCACTGACACACTGTCCCCAGTCCAGAGCTGCTGTGCTGTGTAACCATTTGCTCCTGTTTCAGCAAAGTCCAATAATCAAATGGGGACCTCTGGCCCCAAGCCCCCATTCATCAGAGCACCCAGTTACATGGGGAATTTCATTCAAAATTATTCTAAACCCCTCATGCCAGAAAAAACAAACAAACAAACAAACATAGGTTTATTGTGGTACCTTTGTCCCAGAGATAAATAATTTTTCCAAAATTTGTGAAAAACACTCTTGGCAGCATTATGAAGGTTTTAAAGTTAAAATTATAACAACATTTAATGGTTTCAGATGCTTTTCATGTCAATGTAACTGGAAAATACCTTTAACATGGAAACAAATTAAATTTGGCAAAGAATTAGTACTTAAGACATCCCAATTGCATTTTGTAATTCAAAAAAGCTGAAAACAGATAAGATACTGTGAATTAAAAATAACTTCTGCACGTTAAATTCTTGTGAACTTTCATTAAGGTTTGTGTTACATGTCCCAAATGCACCATTGCATGTTGTAATACACTACATCCCTTTATTTATAAAATACTTTCAAAGCTACTGATAGCTAGAGCCAGAAAAATGACTATATAAAAATCTTATCTTCTCAAATTACAACTTCATTTCCAATGTGTATATATAAAAGAGAGATGCAATCTCAATTTCAATATTTCACATGCACAACTGAACTTTCAGTGCCAATTGAATCCATGTACAATTCAGTTGTGTCTGTTTATTTTACTGATAAAACTTGGTACCAAAGCTGACACAGCTATATTATAGATAGAGGTGGATTCTCTTCTAGTTTGGGAATTACCTGCAGGCTAACCAACTGTCCCATAGTTGCAGTTCTTCTTCACAGATGATGAATGAAGGAATCAGAGGGGACTTGTTGTGACCTTCTGAGCTGGGTTCACAAGGCTACCATCCAGAAAGAAAAAAGGGGCTCATTTCATTTTCCCTGCAAGCATACATCCTTTACCAAAGGTTCCAGTGACCTGACAAATTGTTTATCATCCCTATAGAGCAGTATTTTTCAGGTTAGAACCCAAGAAACTTTCATTTGGAATGCTATATTGTCATCTCTTGAGAATTTTAAAATTGGATTTGGCTTGGCCTCTCAGATTAAACTACGTCTCCCACGATGCACCGTGTATCGGGCCTCCAGTTTCTTTGGTGTTTCATGGCAAATATTTCATTTCTTAAAGAAAAAAATGTTAACATGGAACAACAAAGTTTGTAAGTTTGTAACAAGATAAGTAATTTAATTTTTTCTTTTTTCTTCTTTTTTTTTAATTTGGGTTTTTCAAATGTTCAGCTTTCTGATGAAATGTCCAAGATTTTTGTAAAAAAATAAAATCTGAAGTCCTCATTTTTGGTCAAAAATAGAGGTGAAGCAAACTTTTTGAAATCATTCTAAACTGGGTGGTGGTGAAAAAACAAACTCTTGCAGACTTCAGTGTTTACCATCACTCCAGCTATGGAGTTACTTTACGATATTTGACCATAAGATTAATATAATCTTGCTTGACCATAAGATCTTTCACATGAACAAGAAATTAATGTATTTCAAATGTGTTCTCCTGCTTCCTGGTATGCCAAAAGCATATTCAGCTCTTAGAGAATTTTTCTCCTCACACCTCAGCAAATTATAATCCTTATCAAGGAAAGTATCACATTTTGGATGGCACTATGAGTTTGGAAGGGAAGTCCCTCCTCTTCAACTAGCCAGATGTAACACCATGTTTTATGTGCTGAAAACAAGACTGGTTCCTTTTAAGACCAAAAGGACCGATTAAAACATTTAATTTGACATCTTGCAAAATATCCTGCTTCCTGCAATTACTCATGCTGTGAGAACTGCCCTGGAAACTTGTCATGGACCAAGATCCAATAGTCTCCATTTTCTGAATCTCAAAGCACAGCTGTGCCACAGCTCTTGAGCCCATCACTTCAGGGTCAGCTGCTACTCCATTTGCAAGAACATAAGGGCACTGGCACAGAAGCCCAGCTTTGTGCCAGCACTCACTTTGACCATTTAATAATTTACAAAAAAAAACAAACAAACAAAAAAAAAAACTAGCCTAAGACAAAGTAGATGGAACCTCTACATTACAGAAAGGCACCTGCAGTCTAGCTGACTCTAAACTCAGCTGTTTAAAGTGTATGTTTATTGTTTCCTTCATGGAATCATAGAATGGTTTGGGTTGGAAGGGCTCTTAAAGACCATCCAATTCCAAACTCCTTGCCATGGACAGGGACACCTGGGACCAGGTTGTTCAGAGCCCCATCCAACCTGACCTTGGCCTTTCTCTTACCATGGCAAGCTAAAGGCAGCGAGTGCATGAACAAGTCTCACATAAGACATAGTTTGCACTGATAACCTTTTGCCCTCCCAGTCCAGCCAGCTCTGGCAGAGCCCCTCCTGGAGTAACACCCAGCTCCCTTTGCAGGCTCTCCTCGCTGCCCACACAACACAGCAAGTACCAGCAGGCACTTACAAACCAGGGAGGCACAAACCACTTCATACTGTGGGCTGCTTTCTTCCTTACTTTCCAGCTCAAAGAGCAGATGGGAAGAGGGAAAAACAGGAGGTCAAGGTGGCAGAAAGAGCCCTCACCCAAATGGAGGTAGGGGCTGCTCAAGGCAAACAGGCACTGTTGTTTCACATAATGAGGAATCACAGAATACCGAGTTGGAAGGGACCCTCAACAATGCTCAAAGGCACAGCTATACAGACCTTTTCTAGCATCCCATTTGTCAAGAAGAAACCTGAGAACTTACACCCAATTAATATTCACATTTAAGCCAAGCCTGATATATATCACTATTTTGATGCTCAGTTAATGTACAATTTATCCATCTTTGCCTGTAGAATAGAGCTCTCATCCATTAAATCTGGACTCCCTCAAGAGAAATTTGATTTAAAGTCAATGAGGATTCTTGGCCTCCTGACGATCTCTTTAGCAGCCAGAGATTGCTTTCACTGTTTGGTCTTCAAACATCAGCTATGCACTATTAGCTTACTCAACTCAAGAAGGAAAGACACAGAATTTATATTTCTGTTAGCATTTCCAAAAACATCCTTCCTTCTTGCATCATCATCACTGCAAAGGGTTTCAAATGCAGCATCTTGTGTCCTACAACAAATGAGCCACACTCTGGTGAAAACCCTGCACTGGCACCAGGCAGATTTGATATGCATTTTAGAAGTTTTGTGCTTATTTTTCTAAGATCTTATATCACCATTCTGATTTTGTTATAACTTCCCTCTAGTTACCTGGACTGGGAGGTTGTCTGTGCTGTGTCCTTACATAACATCCATAAAACAATGCCCCACTTAAATTTCTTGTGAAAGGACTTAAGCTTCTTGACAGCTTCTCTCAGAGGAACTGAGAAGGGTAACCCCAGAATCTGCAACCATGCATCCTGCCTATAATTTCAGGTAAGTATATTTTGCCTAAATCAGAAGTACTGAAGGAATACACAGAGAGGGGAGAGGTAAGGATTTAGTTGTCACTACGTGCTGTCAGAGCAATTTCATCACACTTACTCCAGATGACCTGTAGCAATGCTGTGGAACATGTCAGAAGTATACATTACAAGTGAGGTATTCAAATTATGAAAAAAAAAAAGAGCTCATTTTCATTACTAATGGAATGTGTATAACAAATACATATCAAATTTCCTAACCATAGGACAGCAGTCACTTACAGCAGCATAGTTTTTTACATACAGTGTTCTGCCTGTTTTAATGTAGGCATCAAACATCAGATAGCATGAACCAACCTCATTTCTGAGCCTTCACTAGTCTTAAGAAACAGACGATTTTACACACAGCTTTTTATTTCTGCCATGTTGCAGACTCAGATAGATGTTAACAAGCAACTTTTCATAATGGCCTGAACCCCCATCAGATGGTCATATTTCAGTGCCAACATTGTGCCCATTAGCACAGCCCGTTCATTCACAGCAGCCACACCCACATTCACAGGACACTCTGGGACAGTCTGTCCTGGGAGAGTTCATCCCCTGGGGAGATTTGTCTTTGGTTTATATAACATTGCATTTCCACTTCCAAATCCTAAGGAATCTTTTCTCCTTCAGTCCACATCTGTCAAAAGCCTGATATTCCAGTGTTTCACACTCAGAGAAGGGTTTAGAGTCTTAACCTTTTCAGAATTAATTGCATTTCCTGTATCTATCAGAAGAGATTTCTTGGAGAAATAAATTTGGCCAATAAAGTGATATGTTGCTCTAATTTTGTTTGAACAGAATAGGCAAGAAAGCTTTGAGAGTCAGGGTTACTTTCTATCGTGTAATAGAAGGAAAAACAACTCATAGGACAAAGGATCCAAACTGGTGCAAATGAAACTTCTCTCAGCTTGCACATAGGCACATCAACAGTACTGGACACAGACACCAATACTAGGCTAGCCCAGAGCCATCTTTCCTCTTTAACACTTGTGAGACATTTTTATTGAGAGGTAAAAATAAAAGGAATGTTAAAAATACAGAATTAGCCAGAGAGCAAACACATTGTAGAAAGATGCCGTTCCTCTTCACATCTAGAGCACTCTGAGGCCTGCAAGCTCAGGACACATGACACTTAAAAAGACATGGGAAACAGAAGGCTGTGGGAAGGCAAGTCATAAGGCTACTCCTTGTACTTGCCAAAAAAAATGTCACCACATCTACCCTTTGCCACAAAAAGCTGAGGATGAGGGTCAAGTGTCAGCATGGGGGGTAGAAACAGGCAGCCAAAAAAGAAGAGGTGGACAGATGCTTGTGGGGTCTGCCACGAGGGAAAGGAAAAAAAAAAAGCATCTTACAAACCTGTTCACTGCAAGTCCCACATTCATAACTGTTTCCAAATGGAAGGCTGTGAAAAGCCAAAACAAACATTCCCAATTCTTTTTGAACCCATCAGACAATATAGGAAAAATATGTGCATTTTATGGTTTGAGGGCACAACCTTTTAATTATGTGTTTGCATTGTCATGTCCAAGACCTTTTTTCTCCCCAAAAATTAATATTTCCTCAAGCAATGGAGCTATTTATCTTGGATGAACATAAATTGAAACAGAATCTGCCCGTGCAGAGAGGCACAGAAGGGTTAGAACATGACACCTAGGGGAATTCAGAACGCACTGCAATGCAATTCTCATTTTTCTAGGGCCTTTTCAACTCACTTCCCTACAGCTCTTAAGAGTTCCCAGATATTGTTTTTCATACGCTGCATCTGCATGTGCAGAGGCACTTAGGGAACAGAGAACAGGTACAGGTAGTGGGGAAGGTAGGGAGAAACTGAAGAAAAGAAAATGTAGGGATTTTCCCTGGGCTGGAGCTGAATGAAAAAGAGTTCCTGACATCTAAGACCAGCAAGTGTTCTGGCATATAATCACCTCTCATTTCTCTGTGATAAAGCACAGCCTCATGAGCAGAGGAAAATGTCAATCAACTGCTTTTGCCCCTAAAGACTTATACCTGCAGAAAGACTCTAAAGTAATGGTTTACAAATGATACTTAAATAAAAATATATTGAGGCATTATGAGAAAATCCAGGCCTACTTTGGAAAAGACATTATATTTAGTTATAGTTTGGGCTCTTAGGAACCTTACATCTAGTGTTCAGGCGTCAACTTTCCTCCCTTCAAGTCTTACAGACTTAGTTGGCTGACAATTCACACACTAACTTCTGAAATATGCATAACAACTATAACAGAAACAGAAATAGCAGAGTTAATTTTTACTTAATTACTTAATTGATAAGTAAGTGCTAAAGCACCAGGAAGACACTGAAGGAGGACTTTATCCATAATCAATCTAATTATTATTTCACAACAGAAAAGGTTTTTGGTGCACACAACACCTTTCAAGCTAGAACATTAAAAAAAAAAGTGCTTCCTACACAATTTACACAACCTATCACTAACCTGGACCCAGCTTGGTGTGAGTGCCAATGAACAGCCACTTTATCAAACACTGTGCAACAGTGTGCTAGGAGGGAAAATCCAGGCTTAGTCACTCTGTGTGAATTCTGACATCTGCAGAGATTTCAGCGAGATACTTTTGGGCAAAACCAGTTGGGCAGCCAAGTCTGGGTTTAGTCATGGGTGAAATTTCCACACACACCAACACTCACAGGCCTTGAATGTCCTGCTGAGGAAGGGTGAAAACTTCCCCCTTGTGACCTCGACTTCACTTCTCTGTTGATTAAGCTGAATTTCAGCCTTCCAACTCACTGTCTCCAGGTGTTGCAATCAGCAAAGAACACCCTCTCTAAGTAAAAGAATATTTGCAAATACTTCAGCTTTCAGAATTTTGCCTGGAAAATATTGTAGTGCAGGCTCAAGATGTTCTGTTACGAAAGGAGGGGGAAACCAAAATATGAAATGTGGTCCAAATGAATCCCAAAATTTTGAAATCTGTGAGGCATAACTTGACCAGAGAGACCTGTGAGGTATCCCATTAGATCACTTGCCTATACTGTAAATCCTTCACTTACTCCATCCAGGAGGCCACACTCAACCCCAGCATTAAAAGGTGAATTGTACAAGGCCCTTATCCCCCACAGAAGTGAATTCACAAGGCAAGCAGTGTGACCTACAACTGTTTTGTAACCCAGCAGAAACATCCCTTTTCTTCTTTGTAAACCACCAATGGAATTATCGTTTCTGCAACCTCAAAAAAATTAAAAATAGGAAGAGAGATAGTCAGATTTCTCAGTCAAAGTGTTACTTCCAGACTTACAAGTAAAAGTTCCCAGACAAAACAAAACAAAACAAAACAAAACAAAACAAAACAAAACAAAACAAAACAAAAAACAAAACAAAACACCCTCTTTGGGCAAACCAGAGACAGGCAGGCCAATGATTTATTTCCCTCTGGTTCAATGTGCATGTTCAATAAGTTGCAGCAACAAAAGCTCAACTCAACCTTGGCCACAAAAATACTTGGAAACCCTACATACTTACCATTATCACAGTGAGGGGGATGGTTAGACTTAAAACAACTCTGAAAAATGAGACAGCTCCCATGGCAGCAGAAACCTACAGTTAAGGAAACAAGGATTAATCCCATCATCCTGCCCTACAAAGCTCCTCTGCACCTGTATACAAGAACAAAAAGAGCAATCCTTTTACCAGTGATGGTGTTTTCTGGAAATGCTTTAACATTCTTTTCATCCCAGACTAATTTTGTCAGGTTCTGTAGCGACTCCTTTCACACAAAAAGCTCTAGCAACCTTCCTTAGTATGATCATTTACTTAATGCCTATCACAAGCATGAAGCTGCCAGATTTACCACACTCTGAATAAAAAGGACTAACAGCATGTCTGTCTTCATGTCCTTCCAAGAACAATGAGAATTAACCTTATAGCAAAAGTCAAAGGTATAGGTCACAGAAATACACACTGGGACATTTCAGATTAAAAGGCCACACTTCTAGAACTCCAGCCTTATAACATTTCTCAAAATTAAGTCTGCATTCACCCCATAAACCTGGCAAGTAAAATATTACAGTCATATAATTAATGGGCAAAAAGGAGGAATAGGTATTAATGACTTGGCCATAGTAACCAGGAATGAAGAGAACCCAGGAGTCCTCAAACCAACCTACACTGAAGAGCAAAAACAAAATGTAGCACAGTTGTGCAGGTAATTGCTGATGTGATACACAACATTCCACCCCATATGCGAGGAAGTAGATACACAGACTCAAGTGTCAGACAATGAACAAGATTTGGACTTTCAATTCCCAGAAACATGAATTATTATTATTCATACAATAGCAATTTTAATGATATGCATTATATAGCTATTTCCTTTCTGACTGAGCACAGGGGGAATTAGCTCAGATGGTAGAGCGCTCGCTTAGCATGCGAGAGGCAGCGGGATCGATGCCCGCATTCTCCAGCGCCGCCTTTTGCTGAACAAGGGGCTGGGAGCAGCACTGCAGGAAGGGCCCCAGGGGTTGATGGCAAGTTGAACATGAGCCAGCAGTGCCCTGGCAGCCAGGAAGGCCAACCCTGTCCTGGGGGACATCAGGCACAGCATCACCAGCCAGGTAAGGGAGGGCATTGTCCTGGTCTGCTCTGTGGCCTCACCTCAGCCTCACCTTGAGTGCTGTGAGAAGTTTTGGGCACCATAATATAAAAAAGGCATTAAGCTCTTACAGAGCATCCAAAGGAGGGCCAAGAGGGTGGTTAAGATCCTGAATAGGAAGCCTTTTGAGGAGCGGCTGAGGTCACTTTGTTCATGCTTGAGGAGACTGAGGGGAGATCTCATTGCAGTTTGCAACTTCCTTGCAAGGGGAAGAGCAGGGGCAGACACTGATCTCTTTACTCATGACCAATGACAGGACTCGAGGGAATGGCCTGAAGCTTTGACAGGGGAAGTTTACATTGGATATTAGGAAAATTTTTCACCCAGAGCGGGATTGGACACTGGAACAGGCTCCCAGGGAAGTGGTCAGAGCACCAAACGTGACAGAGTCCAAGAAGCATTTGGAAAATGCTCTCAGGCCCATGGTATGATTTTTGGAGTGTCCTGTCCAGGGTCAGGAGGTGGACTTTGATGATCTTAGTGGGTCCCTTCCAGCTCAGGATATTCTATGACTGTATGATTGAGGAGCAGTATCTTGCACCCTTACACAACTTTTTTTTCATTTATTCATACAACTGATGTATTTGATTGATGGATACAGTTCTGGAGTGGTTTTTAAAACTCTGTGTAGTTCTAGACTGATTATAAAAGTTAGGTTATCAGGTCAAAAACATGAGTGCTGACTGATAGATTTAACTGTCTATATCTATTCAGCCAATGTTTCATGCAACCACTGCATATTACAACTTGATTTAGACAATAGTTTGGGGAGGGCAGGAGGTGGATACACAGGGGTAGGGCAAAGGCAGGAGGTTGTGCACACAACTAATTATTTTTATATTTTTTTCAGTCTTTTTTAATGGCATTATGCACTCTCCAGCCATGACACCTTGCTTGCTGTACATTAAACTTCTCAGCATCACTGCAAGAACCTTGCTCTAGTCCACAACAGCTTTCTAAAAACTATGACAAAGACTCAACTGAAGTTTTCTCCAAAGTTCAGGGTGTTATGTCCAAGATTAAGATTCAGGCTATTACATACATAAGAAACAGATGAAAAGTCTGGATCTGAACCCACAGCCCTGCAGTTACAGAGATGGAGCCAGAAGCCAAGACTCTTTCTGGATCGCCAGAGGATTCAAATGATCTACACTTGGAAAGTCCACAGTTTTGGCTATGGTCCTTCCACAGCTATTCTCAGATGATATTTCTTCATTCTTTTCCCCAATTTTAGCATCACTTTCCAAGCAACCCATCCTGTTCTACCTATACAGCTTCCTCCAAGCACTTGGTGCTTTGCTATTGCCAAGTTTCAACCTACAGTTCATATTGTTGCTACTTGACACAGGCCTTTCATATATGAAGCACAAACCAGGACTGAAGTGAAGAACAGGAGTAACCAGGCCACTGGCAAGGCCAGAACCTGCTGTTCAACAGCTAAGGATGAAATAAAATGCCAAAGAGATGTGCATCCAGATCCTTTATGAGTCCCACTTTTAAAAAGCTGTGTGATTCCTTGCTTCTCACCTTCAACTGGAAGCACAGCATCTGAAACACGGAGGAAGAGACATGCATGGATATGAAACATTAAAAGGTCATTTTACAAAAATGCAGTTTGTGCCTTAACCTTATTTTTTAAAAGCAATGAGTTTACATGACAGCTTCAGCATCTGGGGCACTTCCAGGAAAAAAAGGAATATATGCTCTCTCCAGTCTGGTCTGTGTGATGTTAATCCTGACCCGAATGAGGAGAAACTGCAGTGATTTAAGTCAAAGAAAGGTGACTGGACTACTTGAGCAGGACTCCTTCCCCCCTTCCATTCAGAGGTACTCAGGATCTTCCCAGCATGTTTGTCTCAATTAGTTCTGATATGTCAGAAGAGAGCATTACATTACTTTAAATAAAACCTGCCTTATGAGTGAATATGCTTCAATATCCCCTCAAGCTATTTGAGTTTCTTCTCAAGTATCAATCACGTAACTCCCCTTATCTTGAATGAAGGCTTGATTAGAATATCTGACTCCCTCTGGACCAATCCATGCACTTGATGTACAGCTCATTTCTGAAATTTCCCTCTTGAGCTGATTTATGCTTAACTATTAAAAGCAAAACAAAAAAAATTATTAAATGGATGAATATAACTTGCCTTTCTCCCTGTACAGAATATGTCGATTTATATAAAAAGCCAACTTTCCCTTATATATCCCAATTAAGTTTTTTTGTTAACTAATAATTCTAGTTTATTTGATGCTTGTTATTTATTCTCCTAATCTATCTGGTTTATTAATGCTTATATTCCTCATAAGCATACATAAACTTCTGGCTGCTGAAACCCCAAATTCCCAAAACCAGGAATTACTTTATGTGGTCTAAACACAGAAAATGGGGGGAAAAAAATTAAAATGCATAGCCTGTTCTTGGCCACTTTGCCTACACAACATTGTTATTCTATCAAAGGGGGATTAGCTGATCAAGAATGTATCATTCCTGAGGAGCACATTGGTGGATAAGCACAGCACTCAGAGCTGATGAATGCATTTGCCATTGGAAAGTTTTGCACTGGAGAGCACCATGGAGAGCTGGAAGGACTCAGAGAGCTCCTCTTCCACAGCAGCACAGGCAATAATCAAACCACTCCTCCAAGATGTCTGTCCCACATGCTCTCAAAGCTCTCCTTTGGTAAACACTGGCACCAGTTATTTCAACACTTGGCAGCTCAGACTGCCGGTTATCATGCTGACCACATCCAGCCCTTCTGTACAGCTCTGCTATTCCTGGATGCTTTCTCAATCTCTGTCATCTGGAACAACTGAACTCTCCAAGCAGGTACAACTTCCTTCTTCCAGTCTGGAAAGCACTTGGCATGTTTTGGACATCACCACAATTTAGACAGTAACCACATGAACTCTGTTCCTGGAACAAAGAGCAGGAGACCTGTGGTATTTGACCCACCTGATCCCTGCTCAGAACTACAAGGAAAAATTAAAATGCAGCCAACATCTAGTGCAAGAAAATTTCTTCCAGACCCCAGATTGGCAACCAAAGGGACACAAGATACTTCCCAATCTTGTATTTGCTTTTTACATTATTCCAACCTCTCAAACAAGAATATATTCCAAATTCATAATGGTCAATAAAAGAAGAAAAACCTGATTACTCTGCCCTAGTTTCGAAGCCATATGATTGTGTAACTCATTTATATCAAGGCCTCAAGTTCCACATATGTCTTTGCTACCAGTAAAGAAATGCATACTCAAAAAACAGCACATCTGAGAAGCAATCCAAACCTTGCAGCAATGCCAAAATAACTGAGAAACAATAGAAGAAAGTGGGGTTTTACAATTAAAGCACAAATGGTTGAGCAAGAAGAATAAAGCACAGAGAGTGGAGGTGTAGGGCTCGTACCATTAACTGTTCCTGTTTGGAGTCATTGCATTCACTAAAGACAGATTTCTCCCTGGTGGCAACAGGAGGGCTGCACTGCCACCCTGGAGGAGTACATGTGCAGAACTGACACTTGCTGATGGAAAAAACCCACTGATTCTTAACCCCCTTCTCTTGCTTTCCTGTGACCTCCTGTTCCTCCTTCTCCAAGGAATGTGAATGCCTGCTGGAAGAGCTACAAAACACTACCAAAAGCACTGTTCAGTGAGGAGAAGCTATGATAGAAGGAAGTGCTGTCATGCTGGCATAGCCACATGCAGCCCCACCTGGAGCTGCAATCTTCCACTACCTCTTTGGTAAAAGCAAAACCATACACTTGACTGAGTTGGATCAGTACACAAGACAAAATTCAGGATCTTACAGTTTCTTTGCTATTTGGTTCTCATTGCATGTCCTGTGGCAAGACTGCTTATTACTAATCTGTTGGATCTCAAAAGGTTAATTATATTTATCTGCTTCTGGAGCACTGACTGATAAGCTCACTCTGAGATGAGCCAAATTTAAATGTTCCTAACTTAAGTCTTAGAGCTGCAATCATAATTCCCTTTTTCAATTCCTAAGAAAAAGAGAAGACAACAAGCTTCTTTTCCACATTTAGTCTTATTACAAGTTCATTAGAGACATCATCGCTACCTTCAGCATGTGCATGACCTTACAAAGTCCAGAACAATTTGATGCTTAATTCCTTTCAGATCTATCCAGTTTCAACATGATGTACTCTTTATAACTTGTAGCCACACCAAATGAAAAATTGGCACTAAGACCATCCAGCCTCTAGGCTGGATCAGCTGGACTAGTTTTGATTCAGAGACAGACAAAAAAATCGTCGTGGTTTCAGATGTTTTTCCTTAACAGCAAAAAATAGTTTTGTTTTGAAAAATAACATTTTGCAAGCATTTAGTCCTTAAAATAAAGAGAGGGGGTGAAAAAAAACTATGTCAGAGTGAGGGAAAAAGCTTTTCCTGTAGCAACCCAAATAGCCATAGATACCAAGTCCTGGTACTAAGTGACAAAGGCTACTTTAATAAAGAAAATGTAAATACATGTTATAGCTAACAATACTGAATCAAGTATTACAAGTTAAATAACAGACTAGAATTGGTGTCAAGCACAGGAAAGCACGTGTGCTTTCTATATACTTAAATAAGCTGTTTAGAATTGTCCTGGTTCTGGCCCAGGTCGGTGGGATGGGGTGTGGCAAAGACCTTGTGGAATTCAATACCATTTTACATCTGGGACATCTGAAAAGCCAGAGACAGGGGAAAGGGCTCTTTTTCTTCTAAGAAGGAGTAAACGTGGAAGGCATGGGGTCTGTCCACCATTGTTTTTCATTGACTTGGGCTTCATGAACATTTGGCATGGCAAATTTCCCTCTCTCTGTATATTTTTGTTATTACTGTAGTTGCTGTTACTATTTGTTTCCTTATCTCAGTGCTATTTCCAGTAAATTGTTCTTATCTCAATCTGTGATTTCTGCTTTTTTCTCCCACCAGAGAGGGAAGGGGAGCAGCTCATGGTTTTTAATGGGAGTACTAAATCAGGGAATACCATTCCTAAACCATGAAATTACTCTAGTCACTAATGGCAAGCTAGTCAGTATTTAAAGTTTGTTTTATGCAATGTGTATATGATGCTGCCCACATGGAAGGATAAATAAATATATTTTATAAATTTATGGATTTGCAAAACTAGAAGTTGGCAGTGGCCATTTGCAACGGCTGTGAAATCAACCTGTCATTTAACCTCAGTCTGAGCAAGTCTTTTTCTACTTCCTCTGGATTCCTCATATGTATTTCTAAAGAAATATACTTATGTTACAAAGCCTGTATCAGATTCCAGGAACTCTTCAGCTGTTTAACCACAAAATCCCAATATTCCCTGCCTGTTTATTAACACAATACTTGCCAGTATTTAAAATAATTAAATACGTATTTATTAAAATGAATGTTAAAATTTATTTATTAAAATAATTAATAAGTAATTTTAAATTCCTGGATTACACTTTGTGCTGGGTTTCCTATTTGTGTTCCCACAGAGAGAACTCAGCCAACTGGAGCTGAGAATAGCGAAGATTTTTCATCAGTTTCCAGTTCCATATTTCCAGTTCAAGCACAGCCTGTCTGCTATAGACTTATATACCTATCTACAAGTCCTTTACGTTTTGTAAAGCAGAATTAGGATTCCAAATTGAAGAAGAACTTGTGTGATACATACAGCCACACTTCGTTCTCTTTTACTTTTGTTTCTTTCCTTCTTTCTCCTTTTATCCCCCCTTATTTTGACATGTCAGCATATGCCTCTCACCGGAAAAATTTAGGTGTGATTAAATTTCAGTGATTAAAAGATTAAGTGTGACTTTTGTCTCTACAGGAATTCATCTTAAATACTCAGGTCTGACACACCTTTGGGTATTTTCCATCTGAAATCTTTGTAACAACTGACTGGAAGAAATGATTAACAACTGTATTCACATAGACATGCTCATGGTGATCCTCCCCACTTATGTTTCTGACTTGTTTCTCATCTGGCAGCTTCTCACACTCAAGACAAGAGTGCAAGGAAGGAAATACAGTAAATATACTGTAATAGTTGTCATACATACCTGCAGGCATTAAGTAAACACATTGTGAGATATAAGGATGGACCAAAACTAAGAAAGAAATGTGTCTAAACTCATGAATGTCATCATTTACCACAAGAAAATTGCCCTTTTGTCCTGCCCATGTGTCCCACATTTGGTCACAAGCAGTGACTAGGGCCGAGATTCATCCAGTCTAACTTCAGGGATGGGGCTGCTGTAACCAGGATGTGGCCTCAGACCCAGTGGCCAGCAGAGAGCACTGGTAGCCCCAGGAAGATTTGGAGCACATGGAGTGCTCTACACACAGCCAGCCTGCCCACTCTGTACAGTGGCAGATGGTGGAGATGCAGCCAAACCGAGTTCTTTGCAGGCTGCCACAGCAGGAGCTCAGGAATCTGTGCATCTTGCATTAAGTTTTTTTTCCATTGGCACTCATAAGTATGCTGTGAGTCAGAAAGGGTCTGTTACTTCTATTTAAATTCCTGCCTTTTTATGCAAATTTGAAGTCCCTGGTCAGTATGAACAGTTAAATACTTGTTTCTAACTTGCAAACTTGTTGCTTCCCTTCTCTCCTGAGGATGTTATGAGAGGATTAATACTCAGTTAATCAACAGAAAGAAGTTCCTAGACATCCTAGCAGTACTAGACAGCTATAAAGCCTAAAGCTAATTAAATGATATGTGGTGGAGACACAGATATTGCAATCCAAATGGCTGAAGATACTTTATCAGGACCTTCTCGTTTTCCATATACCCATTTTGAAGTAAACATGAATGAAACCAAAAATGTTTGAAATAGAACACAGCAGAAGGTGTTTTCACTGGCTGCTTTGCATTCACCAAAAGCAAAAGGGAGTTTTTACATGAGGTGACAGCACTGCATTTCAGTGCTGCATTTTCCATCATAATATAGTTCAGTGTAACAGTTATACTTCATTCAAAACTGATGTTCAGGGTTTTATCTTAATTGAGATTAATTTACAAAAAATATTTCAGTAGACGTCTGGAGAAAAATTACAGGAACACACAGCCAGAGTAATAATACATTTTCCAAGCACAAAGTTTCATCCCCTCTGTGGATAGCTATTATACAGCTCAGATAGCACAATTATGGAAACCTTTAAGCCAAGATTCAGCTGGGTGCAGTTGTGACAAATTATCAGACGATTGTATCTCAGGCCTTTGTTCCCCTGTATCTCAAATATTGTAAGCTTATGGGCAGAACACATCTACAACAGATAGATGAAACTGGGAGTAGTTCAGTCTTCACAAAGCTTAGGTCAGGTTTTGTTTTTGAAAACTTGACTCTGGGACAGTTCAAACCCAGGTCAACTTTTTGCCAAAACTCCAAAGTCCAAAGGGATCTAGAAGGACAGCTAGCCTGGAGCCAGTGGCTACACATTTAAAGCAGTAGCCTATGTTCACAGCTAGGCAGAAAGGAAAATAATCCTTTCAAGTATGCCTTTAACGTTTTGACAGCTTATATATTAAGTATATATGCATATATTCTTAAATTGTCCACCCTGCCCAAGGAAAGACTGAGCTTTTGGAACAGAAGCATTATTCAACATGATTTAAAAAAAATAGAAAACGAAAGATAGCTCTGCCAGATTCTTGGCAAGACGTTATCTACACTGTGATTTCCTCACAGAGAGAAAGGTGATGAATTGAAGAGAAGCAAATGCAGGCCAAGGGGCAGCAGGGCACTTAGAAGACAGCTTCGTCTAATCTATGGGCTGAAGATTAGATATTCAATTCCAGTCAAAGGAATGGTACTCTGGGTTAGGTTGTGGGTGTGGAAGATACTGTGATGGGTTCTTTCCAAGTTTAAATGCAAACTGGTTTATACAAGATTATTTTTGGTTAAAGTCACTGTGACATAGTTTCTTTCAGCTGCCTCATTATGTGAGTTTATTAAAAAAAAAAAAAAAATGCATGGTTCTCTCTCAGATCAAACAGTTTCTTTCCTGCCTTTTTCTGCCAAGTTATAATAAAATAAGGACTGTGACCTGAACCGGATCTTCTAGAGCTAACAGAAAAGGAAAAGCAGTCTGAATAAGAGTTCATGCTACAAAGTTAAGGTAAAAAAAAAAAAAAAAAAAAGAAAAAAAAAAGAAAAAAAAAGGCAGAATTAAAAAAAATACAGGATTAAGGCAAGAATATATACAGAAAAGCTCTATAAGCACCACAGCCCTACAAAACACATGCTGTTCTCCCATTTTCAGGAATGAGCTGGCAAGGTGCTAATCACTCCATGAACTTTTGGAGTCAGCAAGGCACCGCTTCTTAAACAACATAAACCAACTCTTAGGAGTTTTCTTAGTGTTTTCTTTATGTCTGGCACTAAATCTCTGCTAGATGATCTTACATTTAATTCTATAGTGTCTTCTAACATACTGACTCTTACTGGCTTCTGTTGATGAATGTTTTGGTTTTTACTCCAGAGACTAATAAGCAGTGGTTTCTATGTGCTTAAGCAGTTTGTGCAGGGTTTCTGTAGTGTACCATGAGAAAGCCAAAGGCTTCCCAATGGCAGGGGAAATGGCTGTCAAACATAGCACTCAGGCTCCAAATTGTTAAAACAGTAATTGTTACAAACCCAGCCTCTTCAAACAGAGGTCCTTTGGGAACATGGCATTTCCACAGGACTAATGGGGGTCACACATGGGACTCAGCTCCTCACCCTGCTGGGTTGAAAACTGGATTTTGGTTAAGCTATCTCACTGCAGTGCTCAACAGCACAGAGCCATGAACTGTAGAGAGACAGGAGAGCAAAGCTGTAGCACAATGTGAGAAGGCTGGGCAGGGGGAAGATTCTCCCTAAATCTGAGAAATCCTGTTTTCCTTACTAACGTTACTCACTCTGTCAAACCTGGAAGCAAAAAGCTTGAAGTGAGCTCCATTGGGGTGTGTTCCCTGAGTAGCTGGTGAGCAAACTCAGCTGCCAACAGAAATGCCAGCATCCTGCCACTAAGAGGAGCTGAAATTCAGCTGTCATCAACAGCATAGGCATGCTCCAGCATAGCCTTTTCACCGGGTCCCTCCTCCTCCTCTTCCTCCTAGCCAGGTGAGATTTCACCTCTGATGTGCCAACAGAGAGCCCAACAGCAGATTGCTGCTCTGACCAAGAGTAGGACTAGGCAGAGGAGGTGGTGGGCTGCCAGAGCACACACAGAACTTCCAAGAACTGAATGAAATGCACTCTTTCTGACCCTATGGGAAACCTTTGGGAAACATGAATCTGTACCAGCCTGTGGAGAGCTCGCAGAGACTTGGCCATGTGCCTCAACATACAGTTATTCACACTTCTAGCTCCAAAAGTTTCCTCTATCATATTTAAAATATTGTTTTCCTCCCGGTATCATGCAGGCTGTCAATGCAAGTCAAGGTGAATGCCTTTCCCTGAAACTTATGTATTTTTGCTGGCTCAGAGTGGAAGCTGCTGAAGGAATGTCTGGGCTGATGGTAGAGCATCTCTATAGCCAGCTCACTGGTCTTCAGTTGAGCAATCCTCTCTCCAGCAGGGAGAGAAGAGAAAGTAGGATATGTAAAAAAATAGATATGGCATACATAAAACATACTAGCAAGTCTGCCTGTAAGAGGGCAGAAGAAAGGGGCTTTAGTGTGCACCAGTTTCCCTAAAGATAGGTTATCTCAACACTTTAAAAGACTAGAAAACTCCTCAGAAAAAATTCCTCAAAAATAATGGAAATAAAGAAAATTTATGACAAGTAGGTGTTCACTAAAGAAACTTGCAGAGAATCTCAGATTTGCACAATTTACTAAAAGTGCAGTAGAAAAGTTCTGAAGATTTTCTTTCTTCACATTTAATCATGGAATGGTTTGCATTCAAAGGGACCTGAAAGATCATCTAGTTCCAATACCCCTGCCATGAGCAGGGACACCTTCCACTAGACCAACCTGGCCTTGTGCACCTCCAGGGATGGGGAGTACACAACTTCCCTGAGTAACCTTGTCTAGCACCTCACCACCTTCACAGTCAGGAATTTCTTCTAATATCTAATCTAAACCTGCCCTTTTAAGTTTGAAGCCATTCCCCCCATTCTGTCACTAAATGTTCTTGTAAAAAGTCCCTCTCCAGCCTTTCTGCAGCCCCCTTCAGGAACTGAAAGTCACTCTAAGGCGTTTCCAGAGCCTTCTCTGCTCCAGGCTAAACAAACCCAGCTCTCTCAGCCTGTCTTCATAGGATTATTAAGGTCATAATGTTCTTCATTACAACATGCTTAAGCTATAACCAAAGCTATAACCAAAGCATAAAACTGAAAAGCGTTAAAATACTCAATATACAGGAACCCTTTGCCTATACCTTTTTTTTTTCCAATGGCATGACTCTCCCCAGAGACATATGATACCAAATGGAAACTCCAAATCCTAGGTGTAAAGTGGCCCCATTGTGTCTTATTCAAGCTCTCCATAGATTGCAAATAAATGCAAAAGCACACCAACACAACTGCAATGTGTCACTAAGCTGATAAACTATCATCAGAGTAGAAGAGCAGCAGGAGAGTGACTTTACAGGTAAAATACATCAAGCATAAAAAGCAAACCAAACCAAACCAAGAAAAAAACATCTTCTCTATTCTTATATACCTACCAACATTAAATACATATATGCATTTTGAAAATCCACATTTTCTTTCCTCTGTTGCACATTATTAAGTACCAGCAGGTCAGATTCACTTTTCCATCCAGCAGTTTGTGACCTGCCCTCATTAGTCTCTGTAAATGTTATATAATTAAGAGAAGCATATTATTTACTTATAAAAAAGCACAGTCTCCAAATGGTTGCTTGTTTTCCTAAGGGATGACTTTGGAATTGAATTAAAGAACTGCATATGTAATTGATTAATCTTTAAATTTAGGGAAAAAAAGAAAGCTCCTAGAAGACCTCTAAACACTCCAAGGAGGATGATTGGAATGAAGGCCAAGCTGTTCATGTCCAGCAAGTTCTTAATCTGAGTCAAAGAAAGAAGGGAACTGTTCTGAGCATCCTGCCAGTGAGAAGAATTATTGCATCCTTTCTCATAAAACCTGATACCTCAAAGTAATTTCCATGGAGGAAATAAATCTTTCCTTTTGATTTAGAGAACTCAGCTAATTCATTTAAAGCTGATCTCTTCTTGCACACCTCACAGAAGAGGAATCAAACAGGTAGACACTGCTGTTGGCACAGCAGTGCCAGAAAACTATGATGTACAGCACTTACCACTGGCACTCAGCACTTCAGGTTACATCTAAATAACACAATATAATGGCTTTAGTGAGCACTTCAAAAGACTTTGCTGAATCAGAGCTTTGCAGAATGTTCATTTCTTAAGTGTCAATCTGCATCCATGTGCATTGAGATAGTTAATAAGCAAATTTATTTAAGTAAAACTGTGGATATTCATGCTGAGCTAGAACAACTCCTGAAACAGCAAATCAGAGGCACAGAACATAATCTGGCAGCTGTAATAGTAATTGAATTTTCTGCTTGACTCCTCAACACGCAGCAAGGATGAAAGCAATATCACATTTTAATTTTATCTTCCAGGCAACAAAATGGGGTCAAGAGGTCAGTGATAATCTATTAAAAGCTGTGAGGATATTATTTCCCTAACCCAGGTTTAGAGTTACACAGCTTTTTGTCATGATTAGGATCTGAACAAAGCTAGAGATCAGAAAATGTATAAAAAGCTACCTGCCAGGATGTGGGAAGGTCACATGTCAAGAGTTGCCTGCAAAAAACCCTAAACTTGTGTAATCTTGGGGTTAGGGGATTGGACAAACTGTCAGCTGTCAGCCCAACTTAATTGCTTGAGTGTGAGGCCCTCTTATTGTTCAAATTCTTTTTTCCTCCTTCCTTTTCTTCTTGCCCCTAATCTTATTTTTGTTCTTGCTACAAATACCCTAGAGTTTAATAAATTCACCAGGTGGCTGTACTAAACATGGGTGGTATTTCCTGACAAGAGAAATGCCAGGATCAAATCCAAGCTTCAAGAGCTGGTCCACAGAATGCTGCAGACAGAAAAGCTGGGTCTGGAAGAGGGAGAATCCCAGCAGCCATTCCCTGGCACCAGAAGCTCAACACCTGCATGAACAGTCACAGGGAGTAGGGACAGATTTAAGGTATACCATGCCTTAGAACCAGGATTACAGCAATCATCTAGGTACACCTAGATACTCTGTGTACTAAGCAAAACTTTAATAATGCTATTTTTACCAACAGCTGTAACAATACCCATCTTTTTCCAAAGGATTTAAAGAGATCTAATATTTAAGGTGTTGGAATTCAAAGGGAACAAGCTTAATTTGAAGTAGAAAAAGGATCTGATTTATTTACTTCAGGATCCAAATATCTTGCATTATATTTTACTTAATTCCAATTCTGCACTAAAACTAAGAATAGGCATACATGATTTTATTGTTTTTTCACCCTACTTCCATTTTTCCTAAGGAAAAGATATACTGAGATATTTGCTTTCAAGTAAAATATGTACATTACACTGCATGTGTGTGGCAGTAAAGGTAAAGTCAAGAGAGCATTCCACTGGCTGGAAATGAAAGGTTCCATAGTATAGTCTTTGTTTTTGTTGCAATATAAACCACAAGCTTTGGCCAGTCATCAAGAAAAATGGTACCTACAGAGCAAGTTTCACCTTTAGAATTAATCCTATGGTCTATGTGAAAATAAAGTGAAGTTTCCTGAAAATCACATGCTCTGGAGTACAATAAATTCCCCAGGTAACATTGTGCTAGGTAGAATGAAACTAAAAAAAAAATCAAATAATTTCTTGAGAAACATAACCCACAAGCTTTCAACTCAGTTTATTCACTGCAAACAGTGTTTTGTTCATGCCACAAAATATACAAGAAGCAAAATTTCCCCTGAGCCTCATGTTCAGTGAAATGAAAATGTTTCTGCTTATCCGTACCACATTAAGAGCCAAAAACTTATTGAACCCTGCCACAAGTTATGTTCTTAATAATTTTAACTAACTTTTCCCTCTAGTAACACTAAGGGAAGATAGAAGGAGACAGAATCCACTGCTCTTTTCAGAAAACATCCTCAACTGAGTGTTAAAAGAGCAAAGCTTTTTGTTAAATAGCAACAGAAGGGAATCCACTTTCCCCCTGCATGCAGCTTTTCATTACACAACACTTTGGTTTCAGCAATGAATCTGGCTTCAGAAGGTTTGACCTCTTCCCCGCCCACGTAGCCTCACCTTTCAGCCACAAACTTTTATCTGCTTGGTGTGTAACTGCAGCTGTTTGGGCACCTGTACTATGGGTAGGTCCACAAAAAGGATTTGGGTGGAAGGAAACCCAATGCCTTCTCCACTTTCCCCTGCTAAATCTGGATAAAACAATTCTATCAGGGAGCATGTATGGAAACATTGCCCAATTTCCCAACCAAAGTACAGCTATATGTGGAAAATGCCCTGATCTTTACTTTCTGCATTGCTAGACAGCATAGAAGCTGGAAGAAATTCAGAGATCAATGAAAGTGATTGGGCAATTACTTTAGGAAAAAATTTACTTACAGTAAAAAGTAGCGAAAAGTGGACTGGATTAGGAGCACCAGGAATTCTTTTCTACCTCACTAATTGATCTCCAAGTCAAATACAAAGAAGGGTGTTTAGGCTGGAAGAAGTGAAGATCCTGATACTTGCACATCACTATTGAATCATCATTAACATCATGAGCAATAAAAATGAATGAAAGACATGAAAATAAAAGCAACTACTTTTAGGTGGACATAAGGTAAAAGGTTGTGTCACGCTGGAAGGAATACAGCAAAGGCAGCTGAGGCTGAAGATCACCTCCATTTTTCAACTAGGAACAAACAGTGATTGCATCTTTTCAAATGTTTAATCTGTAAGCACCAAGGAACAAGGGCACAGTACAGCAATGCCTGCAATAGCAACAGAATGCTTGAGCCAGCTACAGAAAGGGAGGACAGTCTATTTAAGAGCTTCTCTGCTTTTTCCTTTACTTCAAAGGATCTTCTTCCAACCAGCACCAACACAGAAAATTATCTTATGAATAGCTAATAAGCAAACAGTAGGTGTTTTGTCTGTTCACTGTAATTTAGAACAAAAACTCTTTGTTGTATGTGATTTCCAGGTGTAAAGTGTGAAGGCTTCCACAACCCATATATCTGATAACTGTCCATATCTCAGCTCTGCCCCTTCTCTGATACTCCCCCAGCAAAAACACTGAAGGAGACAAGCCTAAACCCCTGCATCTACTTCCTCCCACACCCACACAGTACATACCCATAATAGAACTCTTTTCTCTGCTTCAAAAAATCCAAAATGACCGCTGTAAACAAACCCATAGAGAGAAGAGAACAGTAAATGCATGGTGACAGTGGCCACCAAGCAGCAGCAGCAGGTTTGCCAGGCCAGCATGATGTCCCACTTCTAAGAAGAGCAAGAATGATGACAAGAATGATGACAGCACAAAATACCAAAGCTACACCTGCTCGTGCACCAGCTGTAATGAAACTGTGCCTGCAACAGGTAGGAGAGACAAAATGTGGGTAACAGGGGTAAAAAAAGAGAGACAAATCCACCATAGTTTCCTCTCAAGCCTGCTGGTATATTATGGGGTTATTATAGTGCCTTAAACCTCTAGGATGTGAGTTCAGACATGTTTGCCTTGACAAAATCCTCAGCCCCATTGCAGGGTTTGGGTACCACGGGTACCATGTGACAGTGAGCTGCTGAACTGGCACCAAACAGCCCAAGAACAGGCAGATGTGCCACTTCCCATCCTGGAGCAGTGCACCCACAGGAGTGAGCTACTGCAGTGAAAAAATGACAAAACAGCTTGGGATTCACTGGAGAGTAAGAGCACAGTCCTGGAGCCTGAAGGCTCAACATGCTGCCTCAGTCTGTAAATGTCTGAGAAACCCACATGGAATATATGCCACATCTCCCTCCCTGTAAAGGTGTGGAGTCCACATATGCCCCAAGGAGCAACTTCATTGCTGAAAGCAGCACTAGGAGCTCAAATAGCAGAGATCTGCACTGTGATTCAGCTCCAGCAAAGAAAAAGGGAAAAAAAAAAAATAAAATAAATAAAAAGGAGGAGGAAAAAGAGGGAGGAAAATAATTATAGTATTATTTTAAAAGGCATTAATGGGTAGTCTTCCTCAAACATTTATATTACATATTTTCCCACACACAATATAATTTTATTTCTAAAACACCCATTTTGTCCTATTAAAACAACATCCTGCATCAGACAAATGTTACATTTTTAAAAGAGGTCACAGTGTGCAAAACAAAGGAAGGCTTTAGAAAGAGGAAATAAAATTATGCTTGAATTCTGTCTTAGAAAAATAGACTCAAGTCCAGCCTTTGTGGGGGTTACTGGAGTGATGCTGATTCATCTAATGAACTAATCAATACTGCACAGAAGCTGATAAAACTTGCATCCTCTGGATGTGCTACTTGGCACTTCAGGGGTAATTTGTAGACATACTGAGTATTCGGTACCAGCTGAAGTCAATGAGTGTAAAAAACACTTGAGTATTTTAAATAGTAACAAACGGCACATTCTCAGGAAAATAAATAAATAAATAAAACAAAACAGTCAGAGTCGTCTCTAAACATCTGGAGGCTCTCTTAACTTCTCTGTAGTCTTCACAAGTTTTATCAGTACAAGGACAGGTAGCAATGAGAATAATGGAGAGAAAGTAAAGGAAAAAATTAGAGGTCATGTCAAAGCCCTAAACAAAGCCCACCAGTAAAGTCACACAGGTAACTTCATGTCTTATTTCCCAATTCACAAACGTTAGGACACTTTTGTGCATGGATTTTTACTTACACATGGTACTTTCCCAGTGAGGTTGTTTCCAGCAGAAGGCAACCCAAGAGATACTGCATGCCTCAGCATTTTCTCTTCTTTTTTACCACAATTGTTGATTTCTTCCATGAGTAACATTTTGTTTAACCAGAACATCTCAGATTTATTTAAATGACTGATCTTAAAATGTTAAAGGCAAAGGACATCCCATATCTTCCCTCTGATGCTTTTTTATTTACTTTTAAGCTCCAGGTAGTTCACAAGTGACTGTTCATTTGAATTCTATTTCTTGAGGAAATTAACATACAGGATCTTTTTAAAATCCTTACTTCAAAAAACTAAACACAGTTTTGCATGTCAATATGGCAATAAATACCATCCAGAAGCCATAAAGTGTTTGCAATTTCTTTTCCTGGAAACTAATGTCATTAATTTGAGTAGAAGTGTTCAAAAGAGAGAATTTACCAGCATTATGTCACAGAGACACATGAGCAGAGAAGAGCCAGACTAAAAAAGTGTCACAAACAATTTACTTTTTCAAAACTCAAAAATAAAGCAAAGACTCCCTGTGAATATTGGGCAATCCCATAATCTCTTTTTTCATGGGACAGCATCATTAATTTAAGGATGAAGTCCAGGTGTAAAAATCCTGCTGTTTCTCCCTCCTTATATAACCCAGAAAGCAATGGAAAAATGTCTTCTGTATTAATGCATTAAACAACTTGTGAACTTCCTTTTAATTAAACAACTTTTTTCTAATTGGAGTGGGTGGCTTTTGCCCCATTCCAAAGTGACAAACAGCAGGAATGCTGACAGATTGCTGGTGCAGCATCTCTCTTTCCCTTCCAGATGCAATGGCTCACCAGTGACTCACCGGACACCCCTGGGGCATCGAGGGCAGTGGTGGGCTGGCCCTGACAGAGCCCCACATCTCTGCCCATCACTTCCCTATCAGCTGGTGAATACCAGGAGGTGCATGCCAGTGGTGTCCAACTGCAGCTGCCTCAGGCCACAGCCCAGGAGAGCACTAAAAGTGATGTTGCATAATTGAGAGCACTCTTTGGTAAATTATTCATAAGGCAGTTAAAGGCAGATGGGGGCAGAGCCTTAGCCAGTGTGCAGCAGCAAAGCCAGATTGGTTTCACCAGATTTAAACATGGAAAATGCTGAACATGTCTTTTAAATATGCAAAGTCCTATTGACATAAAGGAGGAAGCTACTAAAGAATATCAGGTTCTTGACTCAGAGACTTAAATGTCTCTTTTGCAAAGATGATGGTAGTCCATGAAATGCCTTTGAAGAATTGCATGTTAATGTCTGCCCAAGTGTGGTGACACATCAGACTGGAGCTCACCATTTCAATCATCTGTTCCCAGGTTAACAACCACGGCAGCCAGAGCAGCCCTACTTCTAACAGAAGACGTGTGATGATTTAAATTATTACAGTGTGTTCCCAGGCAGCACTTCAAATTACATTTAAATGGGAAAAAAAATCCAAACCCTTAGCGGAATGAAAAATCTATTCATTGTATAATCTTGGAAGACTTTTCTACAAGACTGAAATTAGGAGCCTTAATAAATCTCTCAGAGGCTTTTAGCAACTTACGTTGTGTTTATGTTTAATAAAAATGGTGGAGGGTTCCAACTAAATTAAATTAAACTAGCTCTTAATTCCTGTGTTTTGAAAAGGCATCACGTTGATACTGTGATGACTTTATTCATGGAAATATGATTCAACTTTTTGGCTCACAAATCACTGTTACCAACCCCGCACGGAGGAAAAAAGGGAAATCACAGCTGCAGTCTCTGAGCTCCTGGAGACAAATGTCTGAAAGCAAAGAAAACAAAAGAAACCAAAAGGGAGAGCTAACCCCTGGGAAGCATTGTCTAGAAGGTTTGTGGCCACCTCTGACTAACCATGCACTCCTATTTTTGAACATCTGAGTCATCCCCTAGGGTGCTGCACCTCTGTGCAAATAAATAAATAAATAAGCATAAACCCACAGAGCAACAGAAAATCTGAATGGCTGGTGGGAAGGAACACATTTGGTCAGGGTGGTGAAGAGGGGAGAGCAAACCTCAAGGATGAATACTTTCCAACCCCAAAAAGGATCAGAAATAGAACAGCAAAACAGCCAACAAACAATCTATATCCTTTTAGCAGAGACCAGTTTTACCATCTCTATTCAAGATATGCTTCCAGATAAGTAATAAAGAGCAGCAGGATTCTCCTCTGAATGATGAATAAAGGAAATTATGTCACTTTCCAAAACAAACAAAAAACCCCAAAATCTGGCCCGCAGTTACCAAGTTTGATTGTATTGCAACACAGTAAATTCTAAGATCCTCTCTGACCTACACAGGAGGACCTGGCAAGCCTCCTCTATCCCCCTCACAAGATCAAGGACAACAGCAGGGTGATGGGGATTCTCTTCCTTTGTACATAAGAAAGCAGCATAAAAACATTATGGTTCAGAAAGACTATAAACTCCACTTTTCCCCACCTAGAAACACAGTGTAACACCACTGCAAGAAAAACAAGCAGCTCCAACCCAGCTTGCAGTCTGCCACCTACAGAGCAGCACCTGGTCCCTGTGGTTGCCCTCAGCTGGCACTGGTGGCCACCGTGTTCCCAAGCTGGAAACACAGACCCCATCAGTCTGTGCCTTGCACAGCCACTTTGGGCACTTCTGCAGGTGTCTTTAAAATTACTGTCCCTGCTGTGTGAAACCACCCAACACTCCCTTTATTTTTGTACAGACTTCACACAGGTAAAAGCAGGTACACAGCTGTCCATGGTTGTGTGGCAGGTGGCTTTTCAGGAACAAAACTGACTGCAGTTATCCAGATAACTGCTCGCTGAGCATCACTCAGGGAATAGTGCTAAGGAACCAAGCCGGTATCTAAAACACACAGCAAAAAAGTCCTTTCCTTCACTGCACAGCATGAATAGTTGTGCTAATGAAAAAGGGATGGGGGAAGGCACAGGTGAAAAGAGCTCCTAGTGCAGGGTATTTTTTAAGCCAGTGCTGTTACTGAGACAGATGTTGCAAAGCCATACCCTTAGCCTGGTAGCTTTAACATTGAGAATTGCTATTTCTCACCCCAAACGGATCATGGGACCTTCTGGCTCACAGAGGAGCCTGTAGGCTACAGCCAGCATACATGAGAGAAATGTCCCTAAAAACGTCATGATGTTAAAATGATGTTGAATAGAAGTGCCATTCAAAATACCCAATGATTTCTGGCAAGCCAGAGGCAAAGCTGCTAGCAAAACAACTGCAAAGGGAACAAAAAAATGAAACAGTCAAAAATTATTAGATGTTGATGTGTTAGATGCATCTATGGACAATTTTTCAGTGTGACCCTCACCTTGCTCTGTTCACAAACAAACTTTCCCAGAATTAGCAGACAACACAGATGTCCATATAGCTTCTGGCAATGCACAAAAATTCAAGCTCCTGACAGTGTTGCTATACACATGCTGGGGCTAATGAGAGAGGAAAACGATAGGCAAGGACCCCTGTCCCAAGCCCCAGCCTCCATCCTGATGCCTGAAGCCCATCAGCCTCTCATCTTTTTTGCACAGGCTGTCTGTGGATCAAGGTGTACATGTGAACCTCTGTGATTTCTCCCCTCACTTCAGTCTTTAGAAAGCTTAAACCTGCTCAGTTATTGTGTGCATAACAGCAAACTCCCTTTTCCTACTGTTGGTGGATTTTGGGGTAAGTCTAGTAAAATATTCACTGTTTCTCTCACCTATGCTGTTAATTGCCTGTCTATAATTAAACTGAAAACAGCAGGACAGTAAATGACAGAAAGGCTCAATGTTTTAGCTTTGGTGCCTCATAAAGTACTAACCTGGGCCACATGTAATACCCACATAGCCCAGCTAAATGATCAATCTAAAACCAACAGGAACTTTTATATGGACTGATGGTCTTTGGCTTAGGCCCCTTCCAAACACTGAGTTTTCATGAGTTATACCAGCTGCCACTTGTATTTATTTTATAAACACCACATGTTAAGTGTAAATTGCATCGCCACCACCACTGATTTCACCCCAGACACTTTTATACAAGTTATGGGTGGTGGAATCCAGGCTTAGGCTGAAGGCCAAGAAAGACCTCTCCAGTGGGGTTGCATAATTGAGGTGGGGGTTTTTTTTGTTGGGTGGTTTTTTTTTGTTTGTTTGGTTGGTTGTTTTTTTTTAATAAAATACTGAAGCAACAGGTATATGAAAGAGTAAGAGATTTGGCTCATCACAGTGTTACTGACTTGTTGCATAGCAGACCTAACACTTGCCAGCACAGAACCCGGAGAGAGAACCACCAGCCCAGAAAGAAGCACTCACAGCCAGGTCATCAGCACCCACAGGCCAGGTCCTGCTTTCCAGTCACCTTTGTATTTGTACTACAAATTTCTGCAGGCAGAAGATACATCATAGGGGAAAAACAAAAGAAGCAATGCAGGCTCTTCAGGAGGAAGGGACTGAAGAAGGGTAAGGGGAATTATGACTTTCAGTGTCAAGTCATGGGATTTTTTCCCAGGACTTCCCGCCCATCTCTAAAAACATTATAAAGGAAATGTTACTCCTCAAGGCCCTTTTCAGGTCAGAAGTACTTTAAGAATAAGCACAAAGCTAACTCTCTGGTGTCTTCAGGTATTTTACCTGATCGGAGCCTTCAAAGTCTTAGATCAGCAATTACCTTAATGATTTTGCAGCTATTAATAGTAGACAGATTATAAGTGAACAAGCTGTTTCCTGCTTTATCTTAACCAGAAGGACATCTCCCATACTGGGCATTCTCACATTTAAAACACATGTTTTGGTCACCCCAGATTTTTGGTTTGTTTGTGTTTGGGCTGACCACGGGCGTGCTCTCTCCAGACCTCCTCAGCTCCCACACACTTTTCTGCCTTCCACAGGGCTCAGCTGTGACACATGGTGGGTGCAGGTCAAGCACATCCCTGGTGCTTCTGAGGTTGCAGGGTCACAGCCTTCCCAGCAGCCTGTCACATCAAGTGTTTTGTAAACTCACCGTGCAGCACGGCCAACCAGCAAAGCAAAGTGCACAAAAATAGAGTTCTGCTCATCTGCAGCTGAAGGAGGTATTCAGATGGGAAGATCTTCCAGGGCAGCAATTACATGTTTGCACTGATGTCAGAGCTTACCTCCTGCCCTTCTGTATTAATAGTACAATAGGATACATTTTATAACAGAACAGGACCAAGAAGAGTGTGCGTAACAGTTGTTTTGATGACCTGGAGTCAAAGTGTGGTTTCTTTCTGTGTATTATTTACTTGTACTTCAGTGTGTATATATACACACATGCTTGTATATACATACAAATGCATATATACACATTTGCATGTGTATTTATCTACTGTTTATATATTTTATAAACATACACGTAGTTTGTATATTAAAAAAAGGGAAATAATATTCCAAGGGGATTATATATGCTTTCCTCATGGAAAACCTAAACTTTTTCATTTTTTTAATATTTCCTCTGATAAATTCAGCTTCCATCTGTTCTGCAGAGTAAGTCTTCCCTTGCATTTCTGTGCAACTGATTGAGATCTGTTCTTCAGCAGTTGGCAGTATTATTCCATTATCTTGAGTCCACAGAATACTGGAGGACACATCCATGTCTCTGTTGCACTGGAGAGCCCAGAACTGGGCCCAGTACTCTAAATGTGGCCTCACCAAAGCAGAAGAGAGGGGAAAGATCATTTCCCTCAGTCTGAATGCAGCCCAGGGGGCTGTTGGCCTCAGCCGTGGTCTATCAAGCACTGCTTCCTTTTATTTTTACTTTTGTCTGCAAGTTTGCTGAGGCTGCACCAAAACATTATTCCACCATCCAGGTCATTAGTGAAAATATCCAACAGTATTTGACCCCAGGGCTGACCCCTGGACTATACCCTTGAGGACCAGTCTCTGGCTGGACTTCATGCCACTGACCATAATGCTTTGAGCCCAGCAGTTCTGCCAGGTCAATCCATCTCACTGTCCAAACATCTAATCCATACACCATTGGTTTGACTATGAGCCTGTTGTGGGAGACAGTGATGGAAGCCTTACTAAAGCTGAAATAAAGAACAGCCACTGTTCCAGTCATGTCATTGTAGAGTTGCTGTCCACTATAAATCCATGCTTGATTTTGCTTGATTCGCTCATTGGAATGGACAGCTCCTCACCATGGATGAAAACCAGTCTGCCCTCTTGGACCCCAGTTCTCCCCAGGATCATCTCCTCTGGGATTCTTCCACGCAAATCCCTGAACAGACCAAAGTACTGCCCTGAAGCCCAGTTCCTCACCTTTCCCCCCTCATCTCAGGATCCCACACACCTCAATCTCATGGATACTGCTGCTCTCAACCCTCACATTCCCGATCAGTCTTTCCTTCTCTGCAAGCACAAGGTCCAGCAGAGTATATCCCCTCATTTACTTCTTGGTCACCTTATCAGGAAGTTGTTATCAATGCACTGCAGAAACCTTGTGGGTTGCTTGTGCCCTGATGTGTTATCTTTCCAGCATGTAATGGGATATTCAGCTAAACTCCCACAAGGATCTGGGCCAGTGACCACAAGACTTCCTCCAAATATCTGAAGACAGCTTTGTCTAATTCCTCTCAGTTTACAGCAGACATCCACACCACCACCCCACGTGTTGTTGCCCTCTAACACTGATCTGCAAGCTCTCAGCTGACTCTGGTCTCCCCCAAAGCAGACCCCCAACCATTCCCACTTGCAACTATGGTGTGGCCTTCCTAAAGAACTTCTATCCAGCCATTGCAGTGCTGCAGCAGTGTCAGCTGTCCCACCACATCTGTGCAGGCAAGGAGCTCATCTGCCTTGCTCCAGCCTCAGTGAGAGATCCCCAGCCCCAAATCTGCAGAGCTGCACCCTCCTCAGCAGCTTGCTCTGGGCTGTGGCCTCTGCTGAGTCAGGTAGTCAGGGGTAATTTCTCTGCTGGGCACCAGCTCTGGCAGCTCCCTGCCACTGCTGCTGAGCACAAAAGCACTGCCAGCCCACACCCTGGCCTCCTCCTGCACAAAGTGCTGCTGGCTGCATGCCGTGATTGATGGTGTACAGGCTCCCTCCAGCATCAGCTGCCAGGATTCCTGACCCTGCCTGGTCAGCATTCAGCTGGAACAAAAGCTCAAAAGCCCCTTCTCACAAGAAACTCCTAATATTTCTGCCATCACCATAGATACCACAAGCCAAGTGAAAATTTTACCATCTGCTTCTTTCTACAGGTGAGCAAAAGCAAGCAGTCAGGGTCAGAGATGCCTTAACATTATATTGGTTTTATCCATTCAGTGATTTCTACGAGGACCATTCCAATTACCACAGGGCTAATGACAACCATCAAGAACAAATTAATAATTCTGCAATAATCTATTATTGAAAATATAGCTGACCTAGACATAGAGTGAAATAATATGTCTGATACCAGGTCCACACTCACTAAGTACCTTTATGAAAGTTAATCCCTTCCCTTGGATATCGCCCAGACCTAAGCAGCACATGCCACTGCCATACAAGGAGGAAGAGGGAGGCCACAGTATATGAAAGACTGCTTTCATCAATCCCATAACAAGAACAAAATCAGATAATATCAGATATTATACTATAGGCCAAGTTGTAGCAAAGGACACCAATGTGTGTGTACACAAAGGACCACAAGGAGACCTGAACTCCACACTCACCTTCACAGGCAGCACCTTCAGGCAGTTAAAACGTGACGCTGTGCATTTTCTAATAAACTAAAGCAGAAAATGTCACTCTTTTTCTTGCTCACCTGTAATTTTCCACCAGGTTCCATTTCACTTTGATGAGAGACTTAATTATGTGATGAATCAAAAACCCCAGCAGCCACACTGCTGTTCTGATTAGTGCCATCAGCAGCCATTGATCTTGCTCTTTTCTAGAAACAGGAAGACACAGTTACCTCTCAGACCAAAACATAGGATTATTTGAGATGCTGCCTCTGACAAAGACACATTCCACTTTTAGAGCATTTTGATTATTACCTTGACTGCCTGAACAACAGGGTGCTCTTGCCAATATCTCTTTTAAAAGTGTGCACTCAACAAAGGTTCACCTTAAGGTGAAAGCCATTTTCACCTGGCTAAGGAATACAGTCGGATTTTTTACTTTTGGATTTGTTTCTTATAGATAGAAGTACCAATGCAGTCTGGTCTCTGATGTTGAATCCTTGATGTCATATCAAAATCAATTATATGACCCAGTAATTAAACATTTGGTAAAGTACTCTGAACACATTTCCAAGTAATCCCTGTTTTCCTTTGACTGCAATAATGCAGTGAGCACCCGTCATGCAAATGTGCAAACTTTTACCTTCACTTTCTGTCTTTCCTAAACTTAGACTTCTAATAATAACTGTGCGCCAGTAATAATGACAGATTTATTTTGAGTATCACCTAGGACTAGAGCAGGCCTACTGAGATTCAAACACCACTGTTCCTGCAGATTATGCTGAGAGAAAAAAAATTAAAATTAATTACTTTTAATAGTATTTTTAAAAACTAATTAACATTTATTATAATTAATTTCAAGAAGTCTCAGTAAGAGAACATTTGCCCAAACTTCTGCAAAGTCTCTTCCTTTTAAGTTGTATACATTGAGAAGTTAATAATTTAATTAGCTTTTGCATATTCAGTAAGTTGTGAAGAGCAAAGACATAAGCACTTAGCAAATATGCTTTTAATCCCTTGGCCCCCTTCTACATTCAAAATATTTTCTTGTATACAGAAACAACAACTTTTTTTAATTCCTTCTTCTATCAAGCATCTCCCTGGAGTGTCCAAGTTACACACTGTTTTAGAGGCAACATTATTTAAGGTAAGTTTACTTGTATGTTTTCTCTTGTAGCCACTTCTTATAAAACTTTGTGTGTGAAGGCAAATAATCCAGACTTTTATGGGGTAGCAGGTGTTCTCTCTACCAAAGGAAGTACAGCTTGGCTTTAACCAAGGCAATTTACAAGCTGGGGAGGAGAAAAAGACTCAATTCATGTCAAATGTTTACTGTAAATCAAAATCAGCAGTATGTTGTGTGTTTGCCACCTCCAAGGTGTGATTTTGGTAATCAAAGAAAGAGTACAAAAGGATTTCTGCTGTTTTCCACCTGCTGGAATTTGGACCAATTTGGCAAGGTCTCATCTCAATCGCAGAAACACAGACCCATAGAATGGTTTGGGTTGGACGGGACCCTAGTGTTCTCTGCCTTGGGCAGGGACACCTTTCACTAGACCAGGTTGCTCAGAGCCCCATCCAACCTGGCCTTGAGCATTTCCATGGATGGGGCATCCACAGCTTTTCTGGGCAACCTGTTCCAGTGGCTTACCACCTCACAGTGAAAAATTTCTTCCTCATATCCAATCTAAACCTACCTTCTGGCAATTTGAAGCCATTCCCCCTTGTCCTGTCACTACATGCCCTTGTAAATAGTCTCTCAATCTTTCTTGTAGGCTCCCTTCAGGTACTGGAATACCACAACTGGGTCACCCCAAAGCCTTTTCTTTTCCAGGCAATGAAGAAACATAAACAGTTCCTGGTTGTGAATCAGTGAGTACTAAAGGGCAAGAGAGAAGAAAAACTCTTTACACAAGCAACATGCCAATTACCCAAAATAAAGTCTTTTGGACCTATGGTTTTGCAACACTGAAAGTTTCCTTGTAGTCCACTGCACACACTTCTCAAATATAACAGCACATGGTCAGGAAAGAAATACTGCTCAGGGCAGAGGGTACATCCATGTCAGGACATAGCAATGGCCTAAGCCCAATTTCTGACTCCATGACTGGGGGGTTTTGCCAGCTCAGTCAGGCATTTCATTCTAGAGACTTCAAAAGTACTATGCAAATTGCAGATCTGGCAACATCAATCTGACAAAAAAGAGAAGGAGTTGAAGAGAATTGATATAAGTGGAAATCAAAGACTGCAGAAAATAATTGTTGCTGGAAACTGTGTGAATAGCTAGGAGCAACAGGAAATGCATTAGAAAAGTTACCTTCCTTCAGATACAGGGAAATAAATGTATCTGCCGCCAATACCTCCATAGTGAAGTTATCTGACAACAAATACACATTGTGTGATCAATTAAATCCCTCCAGTCAAAGGTGAATTAAGGAACAGCAGGTGACTACGTACACTAAAAATGTAAAAAGTGGTAAGTACTTCACAAACAGAAGCTCAGACCTTAGTTTTGTATTTAAGCACAAAATTGGGATTAGACTGCTAACTTCTGCTTGTACAAAAGCTGGGTTTAACTACTCCTATTCCAAGTTTAAAATGAAGCAAAAGAAAGCAGAAGCCAGGCAAGAAAAGCAGGCACCTGAGCAGAGCTCCTGGGTGGTATCCCATCACCATTTCATTCAGGTATGCCAGACTGGCTACCTCAAGGTCTCCATCTAGCCCTTTTATTTCTGGAACATGGGAATTTATATGATGTCATTTTCTAGTTGTGTTAGACCAAATGGTATATGTGAATAGATCTGGGTACTACAAAGATTGCAGCACAAACAAAAACACGAAATCCACTGAACAATACACAGGGGGGATGGGAGAGGAACTGAAACTAAAGTTACATTTCTAGGGGAAACAGATAAGGCCAAGTCACGCTGCTCACAGACAACACAGATACTCCTCATTCCATGTCACAATGACTTGTTGCATAAACAAGATGGCTGTTCTTACCCAAATAGGTATCCCATTCCCACCCATAAGAGCACACCTGAGCATTTGCCGTTGCTGTCCCCAGTTGCCAGAAAACCAAAGCTGACAACTCCTCTTCCACTAGACTCAGTCTCTGCAGCAGTGGCTCAGCTGTACTGCAAATTCTCACACCCACTCGCACATTCAAATTTTAAAAAATGAAATAGAGTAAGAATGTGTTTTTGAACTTTGACCCCTAGTTATTTGTTTCCCATGGACTCCTCTGTAGTCAACTTAACACTCACTTATCTGAAATGTATTTCATGAACCTCTGAGAAGCAGTGCACAAATGGCCACGGTTAAAAAGCTAAATGGTGAAAAAGCAAGATTTGAGATTGCAGGGGGGGAATTGCAGCATCCCCGAGATGCAGGAGTTGAGACAACTCTCCAGAGGACAGACAAGGCCTTGCAAAACAGATAAACACATGGAGCTTTGTTCATTTACAATGAAACCTGAGGACTGAGAGACATGAAGGCAAATGCAGACTGGGGTTGTAAAAGCTTCTGCACCAGACATTCCTCTCCTAAGAATACATACTGCTTAATTAGCCTGTAAGAATTTGACCCAAAACCTATGCATTTTGGCTGTCACTGTTACATACATTAACACCTCCCAGTGCAGAACATGAGTCTTCATCCTTCTTTTGAAAAGTATTTCAGATTATGTATTTTTTGTGAAGTTTGCATAAGGATTGTCCTGCTTGCTGCAATGTTTTTATCTCCAAACATCACACAAGGATCTTTCTGCTTATTCAAGAGCTTCCAAAATTCAAATTTTGCCATGGATAAAGAAAATCAAAGGCAATGATGAAAAAATACCTTCTCAATACTGGAAGATAAAATGTCCCCACCTATGTAAGGAGATCAGAGAATCCAGGCTGCAACCAGTTCCCAGGTTTTTCACTGATTTCTGACTTCTGCAAGGAGTGCTACCTGACTTAAAAGTGTTCTTTCCTCATCACAGACTAACTGGGAATAGCTGCTTTGGAGACAAGGGGGGAAAGAAGGAATGTGTTCATCACCACTAAAAGCTAATACTTTGAGGAGTCAAGTTCTAAATTGAACTCTACTCAGTTAGGAAAGAGTTTTGAAAGGCCAATATGTAAAGAACCCATGCTCTTAAGTTGCCAAGACCCCATTTAGGAGCCACAGAGCTCCTTGTTCCACTCCCAAGCAGCCTCCATGCAGGTTACAGAACTTTGCAAAAGGGTGATGGCCAAATAAGGAGTGGGCAGACATTGGCAGTTAGGACCTGGAAAGTAGCTCCCTTGAAACTAGAAAGAACAGCAAAGGATTGGACCTCTGCTACTTGGTGATCTGGGTGACAGGCAAGGTGTGTTGCATGGCAGAAATGCATGCAGCTGTCATATATCAGCAGCTGGCCATTCAAAATAAAAAGTTTTGGGCTAGCTCGTCTAACTCCTCTCCCAAACAACTGAGAAGGAACAACACAATTTTATTTGCCTGAACACTTTTTAAGTGTAAGAGTATGTGCATGCATGCATCACATGTGTTCTTAATCCCTTAAAAGACTAGGATGGGATAGTAATTCCATCCATTCCCAACTAATACTACGAAAATACAAAGTAAGGGTTGCTAAATTAGAAGCCAGAGCAAATAAGAACTGCCCATGAAATGGCAGCAGAGATACTGAATTTAATACTAAGACATTTTGCCACTTGTCTTTAAATAGTATAGACATAAATCAGATTCCAGCTATTGCACACAAAAGCACCTACAACATGCCCTCCTATCTGAGCACAAGTGACTGGTCACCCCTTTATCTAGATGGCTCTAAAATGTAATTTTAACTCTGCAGTGGCAAGCATGTAAAAAACCAGGCAAATACTTAGTTGGCATCTCAGTTTTAAGTAGACAGAGAACCACACACTTTATGAACGGTGTCAGGAGTTGTATATACTTAAATAAGAATTTCTTCCCTCTCCACTGCCCTTCTGTCTTCAGCAACAGGCTTGTTTAGTGCAGTATATGTGATCTGTCCATCTGTCAAGTAAAGTAGTGCACCATTCTTGTTGGCCTCAGTTTTAATACTAGAATCATACAGATATTATAGGATGATACAATCACAAAAATAAAGGATTAGAGACTGCGAGTTAACACTGCATGAGTAACACATCAATTGGTAACAAATCTGTAGGTAAAAGCGAAGAGGTTTTGAAATGCCAGAAGGAATAGTTTCTACTCTAAGGAACACGAGCAGTTCAGAATATATTTTTCAGCAGATTGAAAGCAGGGTGGTAGAATGAAGGGCTTCTGAAGCAGTACTCTGTTCACAGCATCCCACTCCAAAGATCAAAATCCATTACACTACTAACTGAGGTGACACTCAAAGACTTCCAATAATGAGTGTTTAATGCACAATCTGAATGATAGCTCAAGGAAGCAAATAATTAGCACAGTCATTGAACAGAGATATAAAAACATTGTTAACTAGAAATGTCATGGCTATCAACTTTCATTTCATATTATTTCAGTATTTCAAAGTTACAGCATTTAAGGAATTAAAGTATAGTACTAACTTGGCATGAGAATTTTCCTACAAATGCAACGACTTGTACATATGCTGACTTAAAGGACATAGATGTTGAAACATTTTCTGATAATGCTGTAATAAATTTCACATAGTGCAACAGGTTAGTAATATCATATGATACTGTAAATTTAATCTACAAATCTCCAGACAGAAAAAAATACGTATGACAGGAAATCGTTTCAGAAAACACAACCCCAGATGACTATGACCATCTCCACAAATCCTCAAATTGTGATGTTGTGGCACAGAGTTATTTTAGGTTTCTCAGAAGCAGACAGGTCAGAGTGCAACATACCTCCCAGAGATGGGAAATAATGCCCTCTCCCAAAATTGCAGTCACACAAACAAGAAACACTGGAGGAATCTCTTGGCCAGAAAAGGTCAGGGCTGTTGGCAATTTGCCCAATACCATTACAAAAGCAGAGCTTTTAGTACAGACTTTTCTCAGAATAGTATTAGCTCTCTTAACTACAAGCAAACATTTAAACCCAAAACTGCTTATAACCAAGCACTTAGATGAATGTGGAAAGTAAAGAGCCAGCTGCCACCACCACACACTTCCATACTTTTGGTTTACACATCTCCTCATTGTGGCGAATTTTACCATAACTTAAGAGAAACAAAATCATCTCAACCACCCGTACTTCACCACAATGTTTTAACAACTATATGCAGGAGCATTCTATCTGTAAAAAAGTGAAAGAGATTAAGAGAATTGGGTTAAGTCCTGTGAGGCTGACTTTAAGGAGTTCCAAACACTACATCATTTCCCAAAGCCATTCTGTGAACCCTCACTCCCATATTAACCCAATTTTCATGATGCTGAACATCTGCTAGAAACACCCTCTTCCATATCTTGACAACCTCACAGCTTTACTGTTTGAGCTCTCATCCTAATTGAAACAGCTCTTATTTCTATGACAATTTGAAAAATAAGAAAATTCTTCATGTGCTATTTTCAAGTCAAGTCGCTAAGAGATGTATTTACCTCTGTGAGGTTTCTTCTTTTCTTGATAATTTTTAGCAGACATTGCAGAGGGAAATCAAACTCTTCCCCCCTTCCCTTGTCATTCCCACATGCTTAAAAATAATAGTAGGATATAATAATAATAATATTAATACTAAAATTGAAATAGCCAATATGTTAAATCAGCATACCTATACATCTGTAACAATCAGCAGGGAGCAGAGTGGGAACAAGCACAAACCAGCTTAGGAGAACTTTCACAGTATGACTGCACAGCCATTCCTTCAGTACTTCTGATTTAACAAATACACAGTTTGGGTTTTTTAACCCAAACTACATAGTTTATATATTATAGATCATAAAACCATATTTACATTTAATCTATACTGCTTCTATTAAAAGCAGAATGTTAGGATGCTGCTGTTAAAAATGGTGAAAAGTAATAAATTAGTACAGAAAAGACAAATTTTATCAAGAGATCCAGAACACTGGTTTTATGTGCATTATCTCAACATCTTCCATTAAGTTATCTATTTATACAGTTTGTCACTTACACAAAATTTTTTAAAATATTTATAACTATTTTGAAATGGTAAAGACTAAAAGACTACAGAACTGCTTGAAAATGGAAATGGTACTTGGGAGTTGGCACATATGTATTTTAAAGAACACAACGGTACATAAACTTACAGCTCTTTAAAAATTAAGCTGAAAGTATACATCCATTTAGTTTAAAAAAAAAATAGAATATTATAAACCACTATGACCACTATGATAGTAACATTATGGTAATGTAAGAAGTTATTTTGTGTGGAGTTTTTGAAAGTGTCAAGTATGGTATTTTTATACTTCCAGCATTACATCCTTCATACTTTAGCCCATGATCAGTGGGTCTTCAACAGAAAATGTTGCTCATTGATTCAGCATGATTCAGGGAATAAGGCAATCAGCAGAACAAGAAACAGAAAAACATCTCCCACAATTGTTTCAACAGAGAGAGTTAAAACAGATGGATTAACAAGTTTTAAGGATTTTTTTTTTTTTAATTTATTATCATTATTATTAAATAAAGACTACAGACAGTCATGGTCCTCCAATACCTCCCCACCTCATAAATCTTTCAAACTTCACAGAAGAGTTAGGAACACATTATTTGGAAACATTGACGAGAAACATATTTTGTCGCACTGCTTCACATCTATCTGGAATTTTACTCACATAAAAGACCAACAGGAGTTTGAAGTCATCTTTCTTTGGTACAGTAACACACATTCAGACTTGTTTAGTACCAGTTTGCTCCTCCTCTAGCAGTTGAAATTGGCCATGCCAGGGCAAGCTGGCTGAGTTTTCAAAAACTAGAGGCCAGAATTAAAGCAAGTAGTAGTCAGACATCCTGCCTCTGCCACAGGACAATTTTGTCGTGGCCTAATAAGTGTGCCTTCTGCATCAAAAGAAAGCAAATATTTTTAGGCCCTGAGTTATTGACCCAAAAGCTACTAAATAGCTACAAACTCACCACATAAGTAACCACGTAAAACATAAACACTTCTCTCAATTATACAGTTGTTACCATTGTAGATGATCAACTGTTATAATACGTAGTAGAATTTTTCTCTAGGTATCCCCTATACAAGTAATAAACATTTAGGAGAAATGTGTATTATGCATTTATTTGATAATAGTTGAGGGATGCACTGCTGACTCTGTCTTGCTTGGTGAAAAGTATTCTCAGCTTGCATTCAGGAAGAGGAGAGCAATCAAGGCCATTGGTAGCTTCACACCTTGCAACGTTTTCTGCACTTTATTATCTGTGAGTAAGGCACATCATTTGTAATGTGGCTATTTCCATAGGTTTGCTCATTGTATCTTAAGGTTTAACAATGTATGAATCATACCATCTTTGGCTTTTTTTCTTTGCTTCATAGAAAACATATCCCTGCCTCGAGCAACCAAAACACAAGAACTTTGGCAATGCTTCAGAGTACAGAGCTAGTTTAAGTCCCAGCCAAAGGCCACCAACACTAAAAGAATTATGTATTTAGAGCTTTTCCACTTTGTCCCTCACTCAATTTGCTTCAAATACGGGTTTGAAAAGAGAAAAAAATACACACTTGGTAACAATGGCAAATTAAAATCTTGCCAATAGAATATAACACAAATTAAATACTTGTGAGAGGAAACATAAAATTCTGTCATCTAAGTCATCTAAGGCTACCTAAGGAGACCATAAAAATGTGAGAAAGCAAATTTGAAATAAACACTGATCAGACATAGACACCTGCAAAACATAACTTTTCTGGAGGAGAGTAAGCACAGTGCTCCAAAATCTTCTTCAGGTAGCAGAAGTTTTGAGGAGGCTCTGAACTTTATGCAGTAGTTGAAGACATTTTAAAATTTCATAATTAATTAATTTCAGTGTCCCAGTATGAGCAAAATGGAAAACCAATACACCTAAGATCACTGCAGGAATACTTTTATAGTCATCCATGTATTACATACTCCAGTGTTAGAGATCAGCTCTACTCCCTCCAGAACAGATTTTTCCTTCTGCAAAATGCATCTGTTTAGAGCTGGATACGCAGATTCTCATAGATACAAATGGACACACTATTACAGGATCACCTTGCACCACACACAATCATGCGAACAACAGCCTCTTCTTGATGCTCTGTGAATAAGCCAGTCTCTTAAATTATGTTACCAACCAAATATTCTACAAGCATTCTCTCAATAGTTTATGTTGTAAACTTCCCAAAAATTCACATCTCAGAACTGCACAGTTCCATTATTTTAATTGATTAAATATAGATTAGCAGTGTTAGTGAAAGAAAGAAGATTTAATGGCATCAAAATCATTCAAATTAAAACAAGGGGGGAAAAAAAAAGTTGCAATGCACTTCAGCCAAACCATCATAAATGATATGTTATATAAATACAGACACGAGGTAGCTGGTAGCCATAAATCCACCAATTCTGGAAGTGTCCAATTTGTCTAAAAAGCATAAATTGACAAGTATCAATAAAACTTTTCCATTAAAAAAAAAAAAAATCAAAACACCCTAGTTTATTGCTTTTCATTGTTTACATCAGAAACAGGCAAAGGTTTATCAGAGAAAGTTACCTAGCTGTTGATGGCTTTTGATTATATCCAATTTTTCAAAAGAATCACTGAATAAAACTTTGAATGCAAACAGCTGACTCACTCCCAATGTTATATTTTCTCACCAAAATGAACAAAGGTTTGCATTCTCCAAGGTGAGGAGCAGGGAAAGAAGGTGTAATAGCTGAAAGAACAGCATTAACTACTTGCTTATGAGAAATCAGTAACAGAAATAAACCCAGTGTTCCCACCAGACAGAATACATTGAAAAAACAGACTAAGGACTGCAGGAAAGGCAGAAAGTCTCTAACTACAAACACAGTGGCATCACAGCAAATGATTCATGTAAAGCAGATGGAAATATGATTAACTGTAGCACAGGTATGATTTTTAGTAAAGCTTCCTGAAGTTTCTTTTTTACGTGTTTCTGAAAAGGCAAAAGCAGAACAGACAAGAAAAAAAGGCAAGTAACATAAAAGAGGAAAAGATGCAAGGAAGCAAGACAAAGGACTGGTAAGTAGGACAGACTTCAGCAATGTCATCTGAAAACTGCTTAGAGGTCAAGTAAGCAAAGTGAAAGTTATGCTCATTTCTTGAAAGAATCTGGAGAGGAACTAAAGTGAAGATAGGTAGGCAAGGGGGTTTTGTTTGCTTTTATTTTGGGGTTGGTTTGGTATTTGGAGATTTTTTTTAGATATATTTATATACACACACACACAGAGCGCAAGTTTGTCTAAAGAAGTGATACTACAGATGACAGAACTTACTCCCCTGCAACATATGGAGTATCTTGACCTCTCAAGTAAACTAAGCATACAAAAGTGATAAGAACAAAAGGTGCATGTAACACCAGCAGCAACATTATGTTTGGCTTTCCACTACTTCTGCCAGTTACTGTACATATATTACATGACTATTATAGAAATGGCACAGCCTCAGACACTTTCCACATTTTATTTACATTTTAAGACTAACTTTAATCTCAATCACATATCCATACATTTCCTTTGTTTCACTAAAACTTAAATGCATGGTTTATTAGAACAAAGACTGTAAACAAATATTTGCCATGTCCAATACATGTAACACAGGAGCTGCTTAACAGAAATTAATCCCCCCATTTTATAAATACAGGTATCAAAACAATCCTGAACATACTTTGTGACACTACTAGTAGTCGGCACCCACACCCTTGCAAAATTAAACAAGATGAGCAACGGTATTCACTGTACCTGCTACCTTAAAACAAATTTAACTGCAGCTCTTTTACTAAGCAAGATGGATAAAGCATGCCATTTATATTTTGCCTTCTCCAGAAATTATTTTCGGTAACATATATTATTCCACAGCAATCTGACACTTTCTGTCACGCTTTCATCTTGTAATACCTGAATTCCAATTATAGGCTATTTCAGGCTTATGCTTAAATGACAGTGCCTCAATAAGAGAAAAAAAATAATTGTGCTGCCTTTTTCTCCCATAGTGCCTGAAAACATATTGGGCATACATATATTATATATATTCTTACAAATGTCCAGGTCATGTATACCAGCTGAAATTCTTTAATGTGTGGGTGTTTGCATTGTGAGATTTAATCAAGACATTACATGAGTAGAAGGTTGTTGTTTTAAGACAGAAGTTTGAGAATCAGCTAAAATTAATTATTGTAAGTTTGTCCCTCTGGAGGTTGTGGAAGCTTCATATTTTCTTTGGACATCATTAGACGTCTTAGCTCTTGAAGTACAACTTTAATGCTATATGAATTTTGCCATTTTGCTAACACTGGTATGCTCCGTGCATCCACCTGGAAAAAGAAGAGAGAAATCTAATTTATGACGGAACACAAAACCTCTAAATAACTGATAAATAACTGTTATCGACCTAATTGCTCTAAGAAACGGTCTAAGCATTACCTGACACCTCTGTGGCATAAAGTCCCTGTGTTTCTAAAATATTTTAAGGAAACAATCATATACTTACACACAGATACAGATTCTGCAATAAAACCCATGCAGGTGGACCCTTCCATCTGCGCTGTTACTTATATTAGTGAGAAGGAAAGGAGGAAGGGAGGAGGACATCAGCAAACTGTTCATTGCAAAACTGGAGCTGCTATCTCGCAAAATTTATAGGTTTTTTCAAATTACCCCCAAAAAAGAAACAAGTAATCACCTTCACTATGCTAATATATGCACCTGGGTGTTCCTCAGTTCTTTAAAAGAACCTGCCACACAAGAGTCCATAGAATACCTTTCTAAAGGAACATGTGCCTTATTGTTTCTTTGCTACAAGTATTGTTAGTGATTTCTTTCACATTGCTATTATATGGTGCTTCTGATACATCTAGAGCCACTACATGTACTAAGAAATGTCTCGAAATACTGAGATAACTGATTTGTAATGCTTGGACATTTCTTAGTTCTTTGCATCCTCCTCACAGTAAGTCATCTTATGGAGCCGTGAAGATTACTGTGCATCACTTACCAACTGGAATATGAACTGAAAGGAAAGGACATGGGACTTCTCCTATGCGTTTATAAAACCTGTGGGACAATTTACACAATTATATTATAACGGAGAGGTTTCCATAGGAAAGTCAGCAATTGAAAGTCATCCTGGGAATTGTTTTGGCAGCAGGTTAAGTCTCAGCCCCTGCATGAAGGAACTTAAGAACACAGAAGGGCTTACAGCTGTGCAACTGCAAAGCAGGCCCTGGGGCAGGACTAGGGCTATTGCATGCTACTGGATTCCTTTGGTAGAGTTGCAGCCCTACATTGCATGGCTACAAGAGTGCTAGAAAGCACTGTTTTATGATTTAGACAGCATAAAACATCAAGAAGTTATCCCATCTTAATTAGGGCAAGCTGAAAGAAAAAAAAACCCTGGAATCAGAAATAAGAATGTTAATACAGATGTTTTATTTCTAGATTATCTGAAGTGAGGCTTTTCAGAAGCTATTTTCAGAACACCAGATGAGACTAAACCTTTTTTGTAGGAGGAAGCTAAGGCCAAGGTTTAACAACATGCTGGCTTGGGCAGCAATACTATCTCAAGAAACTTCTGTTCCCTCTCTAGTTCCTTTAACAGTGCTACTGCCTATCAGCTCAGGTAAACCATGTACGAGGAAATATTTTCTGAATTGAACTGACAGAACCCACCCAGTTTAAAGCACACCTTGGAAAGAAGGCCCTAAGCAGGATCATTGACCTTATTTACAGCTCAGGATTTACAAGCATTTTTTTTTTCATACAATGTTTGCTCAGAGCTGAGAACCCCTTAAAGTCAGCAGAGTTGCCAACAACAGTGTATCATCAAGCTACAGAACGAATGGCAATCACATTACTTACTAATTATTGCAAACATTTGATAAAAAAGAAAAACAGCATCAAAAGAAAAGCTCTATTATGCAGCAACATCATGCCAGTTTAAAATATGAGCTAATACAGAAAGGTTTTGAAAGCTAGCACTGGTGAAATTATCACTGTAATTCCTGTACTATTACTACCTTTTTAAAGGGGCATTTGGGTTAACGTGGTAGATAGGAGGCAAAATGGCTGGAAAGGAAGTTGCTCTGGGACTACAAAAGTGAACATCTATCTTCAGTCTGGAAATTCTGCTTTCACACCATCTTCCTTCTCCTTAATTTTGCCTTTGTCAGATCACTCAGGTCTGGATAGGATGTTTGCCTCAATTACAGCACACAGCAGCCAGTCACCACTGCTGTTCAAATAATGCAATCCTACAAAGACTGGAACATGAGGGCTGATCATTTAAGAGTAAGCTCCTCCTGGCTTTCTTTTTTGCTGGGAATTTGCAACAAAAAAAAAACCTCACAGACTCTGCTTTAACATTGCTATGAATGTTTTCTGACTAAAGAGTGCAGCAACATGACATCTCTGTTGCTTGTTTATCTCAAGTCTCTTTTCTGCAAGTCACCAACTTCTTTCATAACATCTCGCAGCAGCAAAGATTGGCTCAGGTTCTGTTTTCTGTCTTGCAGAATTGATTTCCAAATTAGTGCATAATAAACTCACTTTATGAAGAACAGTGATAAGACATTTAAAGACACTTAAGAGAGTGACACAAACTATGTTCAAATCACACAAAAGCATTAGGTAATATTCAAATGCACACCCTGGAACGCAGAGGGAGACATTTCAAGGTCACATAAAAGCTAATAAGACTGCAAACTGCAATCTGAAGACTATTTTATTCAGACTATTTTTTGGGGGGTGTACACCACTGTGGAATCTTGAACAATAGCAAGAGAAGCAATATATAAAACAGATTATTTTTTTCTAAACAGTTCAAAATAGAAATTATTTTACACAATAACGCAAAGTATTCAGTGTTTATAATGTCCCAGGTAACTTCAACAGATAACAAATGTCTACAGCAAACATACTACAAGCAGTAACTGGACAGCTTATAGATATACAGCTGAGAGTCCCAAGTGATTTAAAAGGAAACAAGTATTTCCAGCTGTAAATGGTATCTAAATGAACAAAAGTGATTGCAAATCCTGCAAGACAGATTGCTGAGAAGTGCTATCAAAATGCATATCTGATGCAAAAATCAGACAACCTCAAAAGAAAATGGGAAAACAAATAGCACATTAAAATGCAACCTGTGTTTTATCAATATGGGATACGTAAGTCTCCAAGAGAAAAGACCCTGTAGCATTAGGAATGATAATCTATGGTTTTACAACAGCCATGTCCATTAGCACATAAAAGCATTTTGTCCAGCTCTACACAAGTACTTGGACCAGCTTTTTTGACCTTAGTAATCTAATTCAGTATACAAATACAGCAGCTCCATAGGAAAATTTAAAAGAAAAAACCCAAAAAACTAACTTGCAGATAAGAAAAGAAAGACAATTTAACAGGGTACCTCAGAGCACCTAAGTCTTTTGAGATAAAATATTCCTGAACTAGTTCTCTCCCTTCCTGCACTAAATTTATCAAACAGAGATGCCTGAAGCTATACTCCTGGCAGAAAAGTTACTTACAAACTCCTCTCTCAGAATAATCAAACAAAAAGTCAATAGTTATACCTGTCAGTGTTGATAAATTCATTACACACATGCCCTTTCCATGTAAAGTGTAAATGGATTTTTAAGTCAAGAAAGTTGAGAATCACTGCCCACAGGGCAGTTTGAGAATAGTTTCCTTAGATCCCTAGTAACTGCACTTACCCATCTTTCCCCTCCACCACTCACATTCTAACTCAACAGAAATTATCACCCTCTAAAACTTCCAGTGTGGGCCCTACTTTTCCACAGATGTTAACTGGCACACAAAGCCTACCTTAACAACATTGCAAATGTTCTTAATGTAATCTGCTAAAATGAAACAATTTCAGCTGCTGTTTGTCTCAGGTCTCTTTTTGGCAAGTCACAACTTCTTCCTGATATCTATAAGCAATGTGACCAAAAGCTGGCCACATGTCAAAACCCAGGGTGCCTGCAGAAGCTCGGATAGTAGAGGAAGTCTGCAGATGAAACCCTGCCATTAGTTCAAATAATGCAGCAAACCACTTATGATCTATTAAATGAAAGATGACCAGAAATTGGGAGAATAGCTTGGAACAAACATGAAGGAACTATCAGGAAGCAGCAATATTAACTGCTCCAGGATGCTGAACATGCCCTGACTGTTTATTTCATGGCTTCCCTAATGACCACAAAGACAAAGTAAGATAAAATGCAAGACACTGGGACAACGGGCACATTAAAAATTACATATATATTTGTTTTAAATTCATCAATTATGAAAATTATTTTCATTAAAAATACTATTTATTCCTATTTAAGTCCATTAAAAAATAAGTTATGCATTTGCATAGCAAATCCTTCATAAGATACACAAGTTTCTCTTTTGGGGGAAAAATTAATGATAGTTTGATGTAAGGTTATGAACTTATTAAAATCAACTTTTCCTGTAGCAATGATTCAATTTGAACAGTGCTTTTAAAACGACCAGGCAAATTTCCTGTCACAGTAGTCACCCTGCTCCTCAGCAAGCTGAGCAAGCATAGACTTTTCCAAGCTAAAGCTCAAACTTACTGGCTTCAGTAAACATGAGCCTTCAGGCTCTGCTAGTCTAAGGTCCTGCTTCTGAAAACCAACACCTATACCTTGAGGTATGTCGAGATGAAGCCATGAGAGCATACTTCTTCACTGAATCATAATAGTACATGTTCCTATGGTACCAGGAAGAGATATGAAAATCATCTTCCAAATATACTAGAAGCACTTTTGCTTCTCACAACTTCTCAATAAACACACACCCTCAGACAACAAGCCACAGTTGTGATTAAGGGCGTGAGCCAATTTGCAGATAGCAATTTTAACAGGATCTTCAGGTAGAGTAAGATTGTTAGCTACATAAAAGTATTTTCAGAGTAATTTTAGATTATTCTGAAGCATTAGTGCACTAGCTTTGGATGACCAACCAGAACACTACTCTACGACCTACAACAGCCCAAAAGACCCCCTGAGAACCTCTTCTGCTGCTGCAGTCATTGACACACTTGAGCTTCACAGTTCAGTACTGTTAATTACAGAAATGCAAGTCCATCTTTCTTTTATATCTTACAAATTATTTAAAATCCAAAGATGCTAATGCACCTTGCTGATGCAAGTCCATCTTTCTTTTAAATCTTACAAATTATTTAAAATCCAAAGATGCTAACGCACCTTTAGGCATTACCTTAACCCAATTACTCTACATTCACTAAAGACAAGTGTGCACACAAATGTGATTGTGCTTCCTGCTGATTTACTGTGTATCAGCACTGTATACACCACTGTAAATGCATACACCACTGTAAATGCAAGCCAGCTCACATCTCCTCTCTTTGAGTGAAGGGCAATCTCGCTTGCTAATTTTATTTTTATTTAAGTCCCTGGTGAGGAACAGAGTAACAAACTTGCTGGAGCTGCTTCGACAGCTTAGGTGTGTGAACTCATCTCGCCCTAACTGCAGGATCAGTGAAAAGCAACTTACTGCAAATTGATTTTTAAAATGCAAGTGATTACCAGCTACATCAAAAGGTCTTAACATCGAAGTTCAGAATCACATTGGATTTGAATAAATCCAGTATAAAGGAAACAAGAGTATAAATACCAGTTCATTATAAGTGAGTTAATACATCCAGAGTGAGTCTCATCAGGAATAACCTCAATTTTTAATTAGTGGAAACATCAGATAGAGTTTGTCATATTCCTGCTACAATACAAAACTAATCCCCTTTTATAAGAGTGTTATGAGGGAAATACCTACACACAGCTTAAACACTTACTGTTTTCCTGTACAAAACTAAAACCTTCATCTTCATTTAAAAGAAATAACTATCTCAATATTATAAATAATGCTCATCTCACTGGTAAGCCACAGAAAACCACAAAGATTTGAAGTAGTAGGCCATCAAAATTAAATTTAAATCTGTATTTATATTATAAAAATTAAATACAAAAGCTCTGTCCAACATGCATATTCCTCACCTCATTTTCACAGAAATATTTTTTAGTATAAATTAACAACATGGTTGATCTTACCATTTCAACTTACCATTCCATTGGAATTATTTATTCCATTCATATTAATTTTAGTTACAAATCTAACTGTAGGAGGTGCTTCTGGGTATTTAGGTCCACACTCTACTTTCAGACTGTATATTCTGTTTTCATAGTTTGTCTAGAAAGCAAAAAGACAGACTAATGCATTTTACTGAAAGCTAAATATTAAGATTTTTTTTTAAAACAGAGCAAAGGCAAGAGGAATAACAATTAATAAATATGAAATAAATATAAATTTGTTAATATTGTGTATCAGCTGAAGGTCTTGGATTACTGATGGATTTCCACTGTTTTGGTTATATTGATTACTTCATTATTATGCATAAATTACACTGCTTATTGACTACACCATACACAAATTTTAATACAATTCTGGTTTTAATTCATATTTTCTCTCATCCTTTCTATCCACCTGCATCCTCAAAACAACAGTGGCACAGTACAGGACTAAGAGAAATCATTTAGCTTTAGGAAAATTACCACCTTCCCCTATAATGAAATACCAAACACTGTAAAAAAGTTGGAAATGGAGAAAGACAGAGGTGCCAATAACTCAACAGTTAAGATACAACCAAAAAGAAAATAAAAATATAACCTGCAAAAGAAACATATTCTGGAAGTAGCTAGCACTACAGAAAATATCTGAAATTTCTGCAGCTGACAATTACTTGGTTTACTGAAGGATTTATGAGCTTGGACAGTTAAGTGACTTCTAGTTTGCAGACGTCATTCCAAAGCGACCACAGAACAGATAATTCTAAGTGCAACTATACTTTGAGAAAGCTACATTAGAACTAGATATGGTTCTATTTTTTTTTTAATCTTGTCAACTAGGCCATGCCAAGGATCAGTGCTTTGCTGGTCACTGATGCACATGCCTCTGTGCTCCAGAAGGAAGATGAACTCCATTTCTACACCTGCCTTTACACTGGCACAAGAGATAGAGCCAACATGAACAAAAAAACAGTAACATGCCTCTCAATTTCTCAGAAGTAGCATCTTTAACCTGTTCTGCATCAGTCAGCTGTCACTTTCCAAGTAGCAGTATCAACCACATAGCCAAGTTATCAAACAACAGTCTAGTCTGTGATTAATTAAAATGCAGACTGAAAGCAGGACTACTGAAGCACCCTAACTGTGTACCATAATTTTTGAATGAGCACAGAGACTGAACAGCAAGCAGATCAGACAGAAACAACAAAACAAAAGGTTTTCTGTTGTTCTTTTCCATTACTGTGAGTGTAATTAGGCACTGGACAAGGTTGTCCAGGGAGGTTGTGGATGCTTCAACCCTGGCAGTGTTCAAGGCCAGATTAGATGAGGTTTTGGGTAATCTGGTCTAGTGGGAGGTGTTCCTGCCCATGGCAGGGGATGCTGGGACAAGGCAATCTTTAAGGTCCCTTCCAACCCTTAACATTCTGATTCTATGATTAAAAGCTAAAGGCCAGATAAAAGTCATCTTGCCCTGCGACAGCTAACATAGCTGGTACCACAGCACGAAAACACAGTAACTAAAATTCTCATTATTCATTCAGCCAAAACAATTTGCTTCTCCAGAGAGGGATGCTGTCAGTTATAGTGAAAATAGGCCAAAATGTATATAACTCTGCTCACAACTCTGGAAAATCCCAGGAACAGCACCCATTCTCATTCCCTTATTCCTATCCCGGTGGCTTCTCAATTTTGCTCAATTTATCAAGTCATTGTTTTACTGCAAGCCAGGCTTCCCTGACCAACTTCCCAAAAAAACTAAAATCCCATTTTCTGGAAGTCAGAAAAATGCTTCCATTAATCCAAACCAAATCTTACCCTCCTCTCTTGCTGTTGGGTCACCTTTCAAATTAAGCAAGGAAAAAAACTGATAAGCAATTTTTTTGCACAGCTGCAGAAAAATCACATATGAGAAGAACTTCAGGGGAAATATTAGCAACTTTCTCCATGTTTTGCCTAACTGTACCATCTACTTAACTCAGCCAATTCCAAAAAACACTCATCTTCTACAGACCCTGAATCTAGATATGCAAGTCTTCTCAAGGTGCTCTCTCACTGTTTTGGGAGCTTACTTTTGGGTGGCTTCCACTTTCTACAGTCACTACATATTGCAAGTCATTCTATCTGCAAGGCTGCATGCCCCTGAAACATCACAAGATATATTATTTGCATGCACTCTGTCATAAAGAAAATAGAATCACAGAAGTACAAATTGACCAGGACTAAAAGTGTATCCCTAGCCGGGTTGAGTACTTTTATTATTTTTTTTAAACACATGCGACCTTACATAACAATATAGTTACAGTACATAAGTATAGTTTTATACACATCATAATCTCTTTGCAAAGATGCATAGTATTCTACCTTAGGTGGAACAAGAAAGCAGTGTCAGGCAGTTTTGGAGGGTTTTTGGAGAGCCAGGGAGACCCTATGACAGCTAGGTCAAATTTTCAAGTTTTTATCCAAACACATTAGATTGCAAACTTTCTTTAAAATGTACTCAGACACTGATTCTATGGAAGCTAATATCCAAAGCATACAGTCATTATAGCTATATTTTAAATCTGCCCTCTCCCAGCTGCACCCAAATCTTAGGAGCTCAGCAAAGTCATTCAGGTGTTCAAAGCAGCCTACTACTAGTGGCAATGGACTTCCAAAAGAAACTTGAATTACACTGAACCTGTCTCTGGAACTCTGCTACTTTGGAAGACATTATTTTCACTGAGGCAGAGTTCTGATCTCTGTCTTGGACAGTTCATTCCATAAGCCCTGCAGCACCAAGGGACATACAATATAGTTCTCATTCTAGCAGTGAAAGACATGTGCTAACTTAGGGCTACTTAGATATTAGAGGTCATTTAAAGGTCTCGGTTACACACTAATCTTTTGCAACTTATTGTAGCCTATGAGAAAGTAAGTCAAGTAAAGATGTCTCCACTCATATCTGATGTGGCTGATACACACAAGAGATGATTACTTCTCTTGCAAGTTGTAGCAGTCTAAATTGCATTCTACAGAACTTCAAAGGTCAAAAGGATTAGAGGTAGTTAAAAGTTGCTAGTCTTTATGATTCAGCTGAAATTCTGACACTGTAATCCTGAAACACTACTTGGTAAAACTTGTGGAAGTTAAAAATATATTGCCTGTTTACTACAAAATTGAAATTACCAGGCACATATGACAAAATGGGCAAAGACAGTTACCTGTTTATTGTACTATCAATATATACTTATATTCAGTAACAGTGGAAATACAGAATTAATATACTCATAACTCAGTAAAATAGGTCTCAAATCACAACTGGCTTTTACACACAGCTGCAGAAAAAGGGGACGCTAGCCCAAAACACTTACATGCCAGAAAGTGAGGATTATACATTAGTTCTTCAATTTCATACATTGAATTTTAACTAGTTCCTTTACACAGTAGAACACTAATATTTTCCTGCCCTTTGTATTGCCTAAAACCTTAATAAAAACATTCTGTTTCATCATGCTTACCCTTGGTGGCCCAATAATCATTCCTGTCCATCTGGTGAGTGTCATATCTTCATCATCTTCAAGGCCCCAGCTTACTGTACCATCACCTACTCCCTTCTGCCCTTCTTCAAGTTCTTCCAACAAGCGAAAATTACGAGGTACTTTAACTAGAGAAAATGGAATAATGTAATTAATATTGCTCACATTAAGGAAAAGGTAAAATGTTGCTTTTATGTTACACACTGGCAACTGAATACATTTTCCAAGTCAAACAAATATTGCCTGCACAAATTTATTTAGCACTCTAATTGCTTTGAAGCAATTAACTGCTTCACTGGAAGTTAATTACTACCAAGTAATACCAATATAAGCCATAAAAAAGAAAACAGGAGAGTTCTCTTTAGTCTAAAATGGCTTAGTTCAGATTCTCTTTCCCAAGCACGATACTGTTTAAATCCAGTACTTTTCAAAAGCAATTGACTGTCTGTCAAGTTCTAATCAACCAGAATCCACATAAAATCAATACAGCAAATTTACTCCAAAACATAATTAAAGAATGTAACATGCAACACAGATTATCCTAATAAATGTCAACTGTAAGACTGAAATATTTTCACTTGATTTCACTTGTTTAAAAAAAAAAAACCAACAAAAGATTAATATATGAAAACAAACTGAAAATCAAGTCTTTTTTAATCTAGTGATTAATACTGCCACACTTGCCTGAAGAGAAAAAATATGCACAGAAGCATTGATTAAATTGTTAAAGAGAGATAAAGACATATTCACAAAAGAATACAAAGATTAAATGCCTTTAGAGAGCACCAACTAATAGTCACTAACCAAACTATAATTACAGGATTTTTATTATTATTCGTGAAAAAGGCAGATATTGATAGATATTAACTGGATGCTCAATTGCTTTACAGCATCAAAGCTACAATAGCACTTCAGCACTGAGGGGAAAAAGGTAATTAACACTTGTGCATGCAATCATGGAATGCTTTTATTTTCAAATAAAATATGCACAATAATGTAGAAACAATACTATAATACCATAAAACTTTGACTTATTTATAGCTGCTTATAGTTACTTATTTTTTCTTAGAACTTCTTACAACTATAGTATTACCCATTATTTTCACTAGAGATCCTTTCCTGTACTATAAGAATCCAGGTGCTCCATAAAACTAAAAATTAAGACTGGATACACATGATGTTATGAGCAAGTTTGAAAAAGATGAAGGTCAAAGAAAACTGTTTTGCATATCATTTATTCAGGTTTGCATACCACTGTGATTTCAGGTTTTACATTACCCTAGCCTGTACTCCAAGCAGTCTCCATGCAAGAAACAAAGAGTTTTAATAAACTATATTATTATTTATTGAGATAACAGATGCAGATATATGGACCAGTATAGATCCACATACCTTTTAGTAACTCTTCAAATAGCTTATCTTGCAGAACTATAATTTCTCTTCAACAGCATTTAAAACTTTTTTTTCCCCTAAAACTAGGGAGAAGCTCCTAAAAATTGCAGAAACTATTGTGTCCAAGTTCTCCAAATTCCCAGGGAAATGCATTATGGGTATAGTATCAGGGCAGTGGAAGGAAATTAAGTCACGTATGGCCTCACCTTCTGTCTCCCTTGATATTGCCACTCATCTGAGCCCATACTGAGCTACTCCAGCTTGCTAACTGAAAATTATACAGCAGAAAATTATACATTTTGGCCAGTCTTCTCACAGCTTAACAAACCAGCCCAGCCAGCACACAGACTGAAAGCATCAGCAGAGTACATCAAGAAAAAATTACATCTCAATTTTTTGATACAGAGCCTTCTAAAAACCTTCACTGAAATACATTTTCCCATTCCTCTGGTCCCATTCTGATCTGTGATAAACATTAAGTCTGTACATTAACATACCTAATTCCAACTGGAGCTGAGAACTGACAGTCACATTTCAACCACAAACACATTAATGCATGTTCTGGAGTTGAGTCTGCCAAACCAGAACGATAAACTTCTACTTTGCATCACATGACTGAATAGATTCTGATTGGTATGTGCAGTCTCAAATTTAAAAAAAAATTTAAAAAACCCACAACAACCTCCACCCCCGAACCCCATGTACTTTAGCATTCACACATTACTTTAGGCTTCCCCAGGAGCTTAAATCCACCATTTCTCAGAACACCTGTTCTGACTGCAGAACTTCTGAGTCACAGCTTAGCTCTTTAAAAGGAGCATAAAAGATGGTACCAAACAGGATTTATATTTATTTCTGATTACATGCTATCACCTTTTAGCACAGGTGACATCACCCAATTGCTCATTGTCCTGACATTCCATACCTTCTTCCAGAACTCTGTTGCTCTTGCACTAACCAGGCTCCTCTATTAGCCAAATTGTCACACTAATTTAGCAAAAAAGCTGCTTTTCCTTCAGGCAAAAATCAAATCTAACCAGTTAATCAACTGAATTGACTCAGGAAAAAATAACAACAAATGCCAGAGCTGACTGCTGTCTCTCTCAGTGCCTTTCTTTGCAAAACCATGGGTGTGATGACAAAGGAGCTTTTCGTGACAAAAAGCCACTGCACTGACTCAGCTGTATCATAAAATTGTACCCAACACATTGAACTGTAGGAGATGACACTTCTAACAACCCCTTATGATGAACCAACCTGTGTTCATCACATTTTTTCTATCAGATTATCTGTGTTCACTGATTCCCATAACTGCCCAAGGGGAGCATTGAAGGACTTGGGAAACTTTCAGAACATCTCCAGAAAATAGTTTAGATCTGCTCTGAAAGGAGACAAAAACATCTGAGAGCAAGTGCCAGGCTCCCCACACTAACATTCTTACCACTGCTAGAGCTAAGTAGCAAAAGACTGTTCTGAAGTTAAAAATAAGAATAAAAACATCTTCTGCTAAAAGAAAAAAAAAAAGTATGTAATAACCCCAACAAAAAAACCAACACACACGCACACAAAATCCTGTCAATAACAACAAAACTCTCCTCCACAAAACTCACTAAACTGCTTCTATGTCCCTGGAATATATGATTAATGTTTTATCAATACTTCAAACTTCAATTGAAGTAATTACTCAGTATTTTTTACAGAAAACTATTATTGTTAGACTTCAGACAAGTGACACAGAATACCTTAAAAATTAACACAGTGGATTTCAAAACAAACAAACAACCTAACAAAAAACAACCCATTACTATAATTTATAATTACAGACTTAGAAACTGCCAGAAAAATTAACTGGAATGAAATACTGTCTTGAGCATCCACTCCTGCCCTTGTGCTCACTATTGCACTCTACATGCCTGCTTTGATCATGCTATAACCCTTACACAAAACAAATTTACCTAGCTTGAAGAATGGAACACACGTACAAGATTGTGCTGTCTTCCCAGTAAAAAACAAGAACTTCTGTCTAGAAGTCCAGTCAAGGATTTTCTGGAAATTAAATTTGCTCCTAGTATAAATAAAAAGTAAAAAAACTCTTCTTGCTATTTCAGAAGGCACACTCTAAACTGCATGTTTTTAGTGCATATATAACTGGTAGTTTTATCTCAAAACCAGACAGTGCAATTCATCAAGTATTTGCAAAAAGCTCTGAAATATTCCTGACTGAATTTGAGTAAGAATTGTTATTTCATTTAGGTAATTTGGACAATGAAACAACAACTTTCTGTTCTAAAGTGCAGCTCATTAGCAGGATGAAATTATAGAAACCAGCACCGTTCTTCAGCTGACAACTAGACCTCAGGTGTTCTCCCCAATGCCACTTGCCAATGCAATCATTAAGCAGCTTCAGACCAGCACAGATAGATTGGTTTTACTCTCAGTAAGAGGCACTCCTCAGGAAAACCTCCAACTTCCAAGTGAAGGGGATTCAAGCTGTCGATTTTAACACTGGCAGAGCTATAGGCATGGTAAATTCCTCTGATCAGGCCGTGATTTACAGCTCAATGCAACACTGCATCCAGCACAGCTCTTTGCAATGATGGACTAAGGCTCTGCATGTGCCAACACAGATGGGTTCATCCAGATTAAGAAAACAAAGAGCAAAAGCAACACTCCCCACCCAGCCTCTCTTCACTTTACCTGCAAAGATCACCTCACTGCAGATTTTACTGACAAATACCCTTCTGACACCCCTGCCCAAAAACTGTCACAGGAGCTACCAAACAACTTTGACCAAATTCTCACAAACAGATAACTAAATGTATTTCAGTTAAACAAACAAACAAAACATCACTCATGCTTACATACAGCAATTGCTTTTAATCTAAAAATTTAATCATGAAACTGGACTACAGAAATCCGTGAAATTATCGGTGAATTTAATAACCTAGAACTAGAAGAGAATGAAAGAAGACTCAGCAAACAAAGCTCACAATTTAAGTGTGAGGGTCTACTTTCATATATTTGGAGCTACTTCAGACATTACACTCTAAATCACTGTGTTAATAGAAATGAAAAATACACTAGCACAAAAGACAAGTCAGAAGAAAAGTTATAGCTATGCTTTTATCCAGAATCTGCATAACCTGAGGGAAAAAAAAAAATCAAGAAAGAATATAAAATGGAATCTTCAGTGTCCATTAGTAGCACCAACAATTTTCACTAGAGTAACAAATGAGAATTGCCTGGATGGAGCAGTTCTTGCTAGACAGAGTCCCACAGTTGGTAATGTCAAATCACTCAGTGATACAGTGCTTTAATCAGCAGCATTGGGACAGAACACACAATAACACTTACGTGCACTTAGGTCAGATTTGACTGAGCTCACTGGGTACATTAAATCGCATTTAAAACAATTCACAGACACACTCCTGCAATTAGAGTTGGTAGTCCAAGCTCCTCACACATCAAATGATTCTTTGCTGTGTAACAAGCAAGAGTGGGATAACCTACACTCTGCTCTTGTCCCTGCAGGTTACAAAAGCAATCATAACCCAAATTTTTAACAGATTGGCTCGGAACCTAAAGTGTGAAGTTTTCTGTTAGACCCATAACTACGTTTTTTAGAATAACTGTTCATAACAATATCCATACCAACATTTGGTTTCCCCTAAAATCTCCCACAGTTCTTGACTTCAATCACTCAAAGTTACATCAGTACCGGGACCATTTTATCATAGTTAAATCAGCACACCACATACTACCAACGCTCCAAAAGACAGCTTTAGAGACAAATCCTAATATGCACACAGTAATAAGTTATATCAAAAAATCCTACATTAGTACAGTCAGACACTGTCAGGGATGCTATTCTTCCTGATTGAGATAGCTACATCAGGGAGGCTGTAGTATGAACAATTTGGAATATATGCGGTAGCTCTTGCCCACTGACTTTCAGCAAAACAGAAATTGAAAACTATGTTCAGCTTGGTAACAAAGAGAAAAACCTCTCAAACCCCATTTATCAGCTTCAGGCTTGCAGCAAAGTAAGTATTTCCTAAGGACAGGGAAAGCGGGGAAGGACGTCAGTCTTGCAAATTTCAAGCCATAATACAATTTCTCCTGGGGCAGGGAGAGGAAGAAAAAAGATACAAAGAGAAACACAGAGAAAACAACTTGTTCCTTTCAGTCTCTGAACAATTCATCTTGCTCGGGATAAAATGAAGTAAAAACCTGAAACGCTGTACTAACAACAGTCCACACACCCACAAAAAGAACATAAAACAACAAAAGCCTTAAACAGGCCTTGAAATGGCCAATACATTGAAAACAAAACAAACAAACAAATAAAGGACAGAGAGAGAGGAAAGAGGGTCAGGACATGTGAAATAATACTACTGGCTGCAGAAGATATTCCTCTGAAAAATGTTTTTTTTTTGTAAACTTCATGTATATTCTTGTTTGCCAGTTACCCTGCTGACATTGCATACTCTTTAGCCTAGTAAATATTCTGAAAATACACACAAGAAAGCCTTACTATCAGGAACCTACTATCAAGAAGCATTACCAGGTGTACTGTAATGATAATGCGGTTATCTGAGGTTGAAAACAGTAATCAGGGTCCAAAATCCTGAAATATTTCCAGTAACTTGCCTGGTTACTACAACAACCAAGCTGGACATGACAGTTTTGTCTACAATAGAACTCCACAGCTGGCATTAGTAGTGGAATGCAGCAATTCAATAATGGACTTCGTTATTCTTGTTGCTCTTGTTTTAAAATCAAGTATGTTACTACACACATAGTAAAATCACCATTTCCAATAACCAAGTCAACACGATTCTTATTCAAGATAAATTGACATTTCCAACTGCTTCCCAGGAAAGTTTCAATATATTTCAGTAAAATTCAAATCCATAATTCTTTATATCAGCCATATTCATAAACAGTTGCATTTACTCTATGCTATTTTTCTCTACTTTCCTCCATCAAGTATGTCCCAAAGCAACAAAATTTGAGCAACAGAATATTCTGCATTAACAGTTTTGAGTTTAAATTGAGAAATTCCTATACTATGTTAACTTAAATGGTGAAACCAAGGTATTTAGCAGCCATTAAGTGGCCCATGCACATTGATCAGCGTGAGGACTAAGGTACTAATCAAGTCTGCACCTCACAGAGCTGTAAGCAATACCACTTCAGGTTAGTCTTAATGATTATGCAGATCTAACTATGCTTACCTGTGGAAATTTTCTAGGAATAGAGGTCCAAGAAAAAAATCACATAAAAATTCATTTCCACATAGAAAGAAATTATTCATCCCAAAAGAAACAAGACAATTACTTCGAAGAATTAATAAGAGATGAGTAGAAGGTAAGACTCCACAGCTCAAGTAAGCAGGTGTACACCAATGAGTACTATAGAGCAAATGGCCATTTATTCACTGTGCTCAATGCTCACTGTAATTCAAGAGCCAGTTTTGCTACAATACTGAACAGGTATGAAGTGGTAAGAACTCAATGTGTTATTGCACTTCTTTGCAGGAATAAAACTGTATATGTATATGTATATGTATATGTATATGTATTTGCATATATTTATATAAAACACTATGTAGGACCCCTATAACTCGTTATCCTCTTTTCCTTCTATATAATTTGAAATTAAATATGTTGAAAGCACACAGGTTGGAAGACTGCAAGGAAGAGGGGCAATTTTAGGCACCAGACTGATGTATGCATTTCATCAGGTTTTGGGTTTTGTTTTTTTCATAAAAAGATATGTCACTTGCTGAGGAACATTTCTCAGCATGAGCCAATAAAGAGCCACAACAGGGTAAAAGCTGTAACCCTTTATCTTAAAACCTAATTTTTGGTTAAGGCTAAGTAAAGTAATATTTGTTTTCAGAATTATATTGGTGAAAATTTCTATTTATTTCACCTAAGTGAAATCCTACATTTGCTAGTATCTTAATAGGCACAGTCCAGAACTTAGGTTAGGCTGCATGAAAATAACTTTCATAGGAATTCCTTTATATTTGAGTCCAGCCACAGCCATAAATATTCTAAAATATTCATAAATATGGCTTATATTAAGAAGGCAGCTGAGAAACTGTTAATACAGCAGAAGTCTCAGAATTTACTGCAACTCAGCATTCGGATTTTGGTGGAGTGGAAAAGGGCTGGACAGGTATAGAGGTATTTATTTCCTTAGGGCAGGGCACTAATACTAGTTTAAAAAACCCCCAAAAATAAAGATAACACAGATTTACAAAAGCAGCTTTCCATTACATATGCATACTCACAACATTAAGACACTATCAACTATCTACTAGTGATAATAATTGAAAATTATGAATTCTACACAGAATGACATTTTCAGTGCTAGCTTTAGTTTCAGTGGGGTAGGAAGAAATTCTAGACAGCTAGCCATTAGCAGCTGGGTTGGCAGACACACCTGATTTACAAACACATTAAAATGGTTTAAACCACAAATCTTGATGCTGGAGTAAGAGATCTCAGCATATCAAAACTGCAAAAGCAACATCAATTTATTCAATATGTTTCAGTTGCTGATGGTTTCACACTAAAAATGACGAGACCTCAAACTTGAGTTCTCCAGCAGAGTGCACATTCCAAATACAAAACTTCTTAGGGAAAAGTTTGTACAATTTGAGTTTTTATTAATTATGTTTTAAAGTGTGAGAAATTACTAGCAAAACAAATAGCTACCTTACCAAGGCATCACCTAAGTCCTCCCTTCTTTTATCTTGCCTCCTCCAGAAGGAAGTGAGTTTACTCCTTCTAGTAACTTTGATTTCTACCAATTCTGTTACATAATCCATTGGATTATTTACTGAAGGCAACTCTGTGCACACAACTCTCCCTGTCATGGTCACTATCTCCCAGGAAAACACATCATATCTGTTTAGTTTTTATACACTTCTAACCATGCTCATGGCCACTCCTCTCTCCCCTCTTTTCCTGCTTCCCCACTGCCACCCCTTTCCCCTTATGTACCTTTTTCAGAGGAGCAGCAGATGGAGGTGCAGATGCCATTAACTACTCGATTCATCAGAGCTGCTGCAACCTCTGACCAGCACCCATGGAGGAGCCAGTCTCTCAAAAAATTCCCAGTTTTCCCCATTCTCCACCATCTCTCCTTACCAAGGTTCATGCCTCACTGAAAACCTCCATTCTGCAACTCCTGCAGGCCAACTCCCAAATGCCCTCTCCACTCTCAATTCTTTATGGAACAACAATACCCTACATGTTCTAAAATTGCACAACGTACAAGAGTAAATAAGAGCAAGAGTCATCATATGCACATCAGTGAGAAGCACAGAGTAGTCAAGACTGAACATGTGCACACATAGAATAGAGTCCAGACCTGAGAGCAACTTCAGTTGAACTCAGCTTTGTTAGCAAGGATGCAGCAACATTGCCCTGTCTTTGCAATTCCATGCAAACAGGATCATCTTGAGTACTGCTGCTGTCATGGAATGACTAATGGTGTTCATAAAAATCACACTAATGAAGAAGCTTGCTTCACTACAAATGTAGTTAAAACTACATAATAGAGAAGGCGTAAGCAAGCTCTTAGCAGAAACAAAGAGGGGAAAAAAGTAAAGAAAAAACCTCCAACCTTCAGAAATTCCCACAAATGTTTTAAGTAATTAAAATACCACATCCAAACAAACTTTTTTTGTTGCCACAACAACAATAAACTATAGTATAAAACCCACTAAATTGGACTGCAATCCCAAAAGAAAACTGGTGTAAATTACTTAAAAGCAATTTTACAAATGTGCACCAATGTTAGTTGCATTTCTTTATCAGTCTATATTATATCTAAGGGCATTTTTTTTTTGTTATAAACAAGACCACTTCTAACTCAGACACAGCATGACCAGTGGTGCCTCACACTATAAGAAAAGCCACAGAGGTACTAAACAGTTAAGTCACTAAATAACTCATCAATTGACATCTGGGCTGTTTCTGTGAAGGGTGGAAATGCACAAGCGTGTGCACAAATGCACAAGACAACAGGTTTAAAACTTAACTCTTTATAGGCAACCACTGAATGAAATACAAGGCATAATAAATAATTCAACCACCTTCCCATATGTTTTAGTGTATGAAATGATAGATAATAAAAAGTGACACATTGTGATGCTTAGCAAATTGAGTATTACTATTTCAATTTTCTACAAAACAATGTAAGGAGTTGGGTAATTGTGTTTTCCTTCAGAGAATGACTCTCTGCCTCCACTTTCCACCATGCATACACATAGATGAACAC
>JAOTQP010001286.1:108971907-108998707 GCA_026413545.1 Cichladusa arquata | reverse complement strand
CAGAAGTTAAAAATTAACCCCCAAACTTGTTTAGTACAAATTACCCCATTATTAAAAGCACAAAGCTAAATAACAGCAGAAAAAAAATAATGAAAGTGAAAATGGCTCATTTTTGGAAGTTTCATTTTAAGCCTTTGTGCTGGCATAAAGAAAAAATTATTTGAAACTTTTTGAAACATACTTTTTAAGTTACCTTTTAAATTACAACTACATAGAAACTTTTTTTTCCCCCAGAAAAAGGAACAGGAGGAGCAGGAGACTACAGGAACCCAGCAGAGCCCAATACCTCATCATGAAACAGCTTTCCCAGGGTCTGCTTTAAAAGTTAAGAATACAATGTGTGACCCAGATAACATGAGTAGCATCAAGGATTTAGTCTACCAAAGCTGTAAAGCTGTCTTAAACGGGTTACAAGTCATTGATTAGCAAACAGTTGTTCTAACATTTGCATGAAGGTCCTTGCCAACATGACTCAGCACCTATCCACAGTTCAAAACATAAAGATCCTTTATCTATGTAAAACAAATAATATTATTCTTTCAGTTATACACATAAGCATACACTTAAGGATATAATCAGCAAATGCAACAATCACCACATATTTAATAAAAAGAACTGCCATTAAATTATTTTCTTACATTACTTTTGTGGGTCATACTTCAGTCTGCTGATTTCTACATGCTGTGGTACTCAAAAGTTCAAATTATTTAATATTTACCTGATTACACATTCCATTTCAGTGAGAAAAAAGAAAATGTACAATTCTTTCTCTGGAAAAGTTCAAAGTTATATGAATAAAACTGCACATTTTACTGCAAATATACTGAATAAAGGACATTCCTTTCATATGTATTGGGCAAAACATTTTGATTTATTCAAGCAAATTGCAAACACACTTAACCATCCACTTTATGAATAGTCACAAATACAATGGAGGGAGGCGATTTTTTTTCTTTATGCTGTTAAATATGTCTAAAGCATACTGAATCTATAATTTTTCTGTTTTTAAAATCTAGTTGAAGCACCTCATCCTTCTGAAATAAAGATCGTAGAGCTCTGAAGTTCTAAGTGTTGAAGATTCCACTCCTTCCAAAATGTTACCTAGAAATGCTTTAGAGCCACAGATTTAAATCATCACACATTTTTGAAAAGGCTGCAAACCAGAAGCTCATGTTATTCAGAATTAGTCTGACAGCTTCACAGTCGTAAGTTTCTGCACTGATCCAATTCAAAATATTGTTTGAATTATATCTCGTTAGTGTATTCCAAATGACAAATAAAAAGAAAAACATTCTTTGGGGAGGACAGCATATAGCAAAACCCTTCCAAATACTTCAATCAAGGCTACTTTGAATGCTTTCCCCACAGCACTTTCTTGTCTTTCCATGGTCTGTGCTGAGGTTCCCACAGGATAACTGAGACAACAAGGCAACAAAACCTAACAGGAGAAGCTGAAGCTGATGTAGTACTTTACATTAGGTTTCAGTCAAGATGAAATGTGAGCTATAGTGTACAAAAAAAGAGTGAATAGTGCAGATAATAATAAAAGATAATAGACAGAAGAGATAATAGTAAATAAAAAGAGTAGGGACAAGAGAAAAGAAAGGTCTTAACAAAAAAAAGCTGAACAGTTTCACACCATATATTTAACACTGCCTCTGGAAAAATCTTCCATAAGGCAAAACACAAACACTAACAAATACATATGTTATTCAATTCCACCAACTACTCATAAAACTTGGAAATCTAATTCTTACATGAAAAGCCTTCTCATGCATGCTTAGGTTTACAGTACGGACCATCTGCCTCCAACTGCTGAAAGGCGTATTTTCCTGAAACTGTGTTGTACCTTTATCCAGGCTAAAATTTTCCAGGATTGTACAGAATAGTTTAGATAATGGGCTTCAATACTATGTCTGATAACATCCCTGAATTTCAAACAAGCTCTTAAACAAACAGAAGATTACAAAGTAGGCCACTCTTTTACTGCAGAGGTAAGTTACTTTGCTGCCAGAACACCCTTACACAGCTATTGTGGCAGAAAGACATAAGTAGGTTTGTATTTAAAGACAGAGTTATAAAACACCAGGAACAAAACCAGGAAAATTATATAGGCAAAGCTTTGAGAAGAAACAGAGTATCTTTCTTATATATGCCCCAAAATTGGAAAGAACTGATGATCTATACATAGTTTAGAAGTCATCTGTAATCTAAACTTGTCTCAATCCAGCTGAAATTATTTGTGGTTTGTCAAGATGTTTTTAAGCAGGCAGAACAATCACATTTGCAATTCCTTGTGCATAGGACAGGATGGAAAACTTCTCCATACAGAGTACTTGCTGCCTCATGGAACACAGTATTTTACTTCCTTTGTTTGATTACTTGCAGCTTCAAGAAGTCTGTGCTTACAGAGCTAACACTGTAAACCCACAGAACAAACTTTGAGAACTGTAAAATTCTAAAAAGCTCTTAAACTGACTTCTTGGACCAGTTCTGGAGAAATGAACAATGTGGTGAAGACATAAAAGAGAAAATGGGAGGGACTGGTACATCCTTCAAGGTAAAAGACAGTGGATAGAAAACAGAACAAGGAAATGCCTCGACAAGGAGAAAAAAGAGGAAGGAAACGAATATTCCACAGGTCAGAGGAAAAGAGAAGCCTACCTGTGCAGAGTTTTCTAGACATAAAGTTTAAATTGTATCACGTCTCCTACATGGAAAAAATGGTCTTTAAATCGTTGCTTCTATAACCCACTTATGAATATATCCCCTTATTACTCCTCTGAATGGCTCTTAACACAGGTGTCTCCCACACAGGGTATAAATCTTTAACCTACTAAGCACAGAACAGGCAGACATCAGCTTGATTTGTGATGAAGAAGGAAAGAGTTCCAAGGACTTTAAGAGAAAGTACTGCAAAATATCTCAAGTTATAGAATATCTTGCAATTGAGGACTGTAAGAGAGGAATAAAAAAACCCCAACTTTCAAAGCAAAATAAACCAAAACCAACAACAAAAGCCCTAACCATTAGGAATGGCACATTCAGTCCTTGCTTCACAGCTCAGGGAATCTAGTACACACTCAAGACCACTTCCAGCCCTTCACTTTTAGTATCAGTTTCCTTATGCTGTAGTCAAGGATGCTTAGAACTGCTTCCACAAACATCAAATGTTGGCAAATAGTAAAAAACAAAGCTATGAAAATAAGTCACTGACGTGTGTTGTGCCATTTCTACTCACAGAATCAATCATCTATAAAATCAAAGGGAAGGACATTTTTCATGGGCAACTTAGGTTACACAGTGAAGCTGTTCCATTCTTATAGAGTAGAACAATTGGAAATTAAACATATGGATTTTACAGAAAAAATATTTCACAGGGATCTAGCCACGTACCTTCAAACACATTTTCAAAAAAGGTTGCTCAAGACTACATACTAGAAGTAAATCAGGACTCTCATACAACTTTGACTGTAGATCAGTCAATTTTTCATCCCCGAGCACTCAGTTTCAGCAAACCAAGGAGAATTTTCACTAACTCAGCCTTAACCACTCTCCCCCAAGCTACTGAAGCTCTCAGTTGAAGAGGAAGGAGGCAAAAGCACTAGCAGCCCATAGTTACAGCACCATATTTCACACTGCTGCCTTAATTCTCCTATTTTCCCACATAAATTCTAACTACTTAGTGACACCATCACTGCCTTTAAGGAACATTCACATTTTAGATATATATATACAGACAGAGATATGTATAACCTTATATACAAGGTAATATTAAGTGAAACCCAAATTATCAAAATGCAGAAATTAACAGCTTATAATGATGGTTTTTATCTGCTTCTTTTTCTTGAGACACACAAGAGATGTTTAAATGGTATGCCTTAGTGAATTATTTCTTTTAACTTGAAACTGTTTGTTTACATCTTCTACTATGCATTTTCAAACAAATTAGCAAAATGAATCTCCAGCTAAGCAATATGAAATTGAATGGTTATATATTATATATAGCTGCTCTCTTCCCTAAAAAATTGACTTGTTTAACCCCAGACCTCCAGCAGTACCCACACAAATAACCTAGACCAAGCTTCAAGCAGGAGTTGCAATATCAGATCAAACTGCAGCTCACAATTACCATTTCTAGCACATGCAGTCTCACGTAAAATTTACTCATTACAGGTGATTTTAGAAAGCAGGTAAGATACTTATTAAGCAGCAGTGTAACACTGACATATACAATTTCTTTGGCACACATTAAAGAAGAGCTATATTCTAACTAAATTCTCTGCTGTTAAATGCACATCATTTGTTACATGACTGCTTACAAAATTAGCAAACTCAGGAAAGGAATTCTGGGATAAGAGAGTTGATCTTAGTAAAAGTTTTGCTGTTGACATGAAGTTGAACTTTATAGCAACAGCAAATTAAAGTCATAGAGCTAGGTAAATTTAAATCTTAAATCTATAACAAAGTTAAGTCTGTAGCAAATAATTCCCTTCCCTCCTCCACAAATGATTATAACAAAGCTTCCTGGCAAGAGCAGTTCTGGGCGAAGTCTGAATTTTTGGATACTATGTGGAAAGGACAAAACAAACACCCCCACCCCCCACACCATGTGTGTACCAATAAAAAGTTGCAGTATTTTCTCCACATGAATATGTTGTTTTAGAAACTCTGACTAATTTTCCCAGCAGTTTTGTGGATGATTCAGCCTGCTTGCTGCATTTTACTACAACAAATTAGTTTTATTTAATTTCTTCAACAAGGCGTACATGCAGTACTGGCCCTTTGTATTGTTTGGAGCAGTCACACGGTATTAAGAGTTTCCTACATCTCCTGCTTTTTATGAACTTTAAGTGTGGCTGTATTTCTGAGTCAAAAACAACCCCCTTGAGTAGCCATATATAAGATATTCTAAAATAACTCTTGTAAGACTGCAAAGAACACTTACGGCAGTGAAACTATCAAAATTCAGTCAAAAAATATTTATTCTTACAAGGTTGAAGTGGGAAGAAAATAGCTTTTTTCACTACAAAAATTTTTAGTAACTGATATTCTACACTATAAAATATGGTTGAATGCCAAATGCCAGTACTCAATACACAACCTAAACCAACTTTGCTTCCTAGTATACTACAGGAAATCTCCAGTGAGAGCCTAGACATAAGCTGAAGTTTTTCAGCGATGCTCTATAATAAAACCCTTTTAAATTTAGACAACAGGAAAAAAAGTAAAAAAGAATCCTAACAAAATAAAATGCAGTAATTCTCAGATGAGTAAATACTTGGCTTCCTCCAAATATATCCATTCTAGCTCAGTTTATAATAGGCAATAGCTATCTTTTGGACTGCTCTTCCACATAGTTGCAAAAGCTACTTCACAACCCAGTTTGTTGCAACTTTATCAAACTCCACCCTGGAAATCCCACATCTCCAAACGTATTACCAACTGGAGATGATTCTCCTTCCTCAAAAAAGCCCCCTAAAACCTGTCCAAGCTTTCACAGAATCAATAGCAAGGTACCGAGGCCAGTTTAAATATACAAATGTTTCTTATGTTTTGTTACAGTCTCAATCCAACGATCCAGTGGACTGGCAGCAGAAATAAATTAGTGGCCAACATTCAGTCTAGACCAGCTGCTGAAGTCAATTTATTCCCCTACCCTGAGGTCCATCAATCCCACTTATAAAGACTCAGGGGTGAGGGAAGAGGAAACACGCCCCTGAAGATTTCAGGTGTTAGTACAAGGGGAAAGGTCTTTGTGTATTTCAAGTCTCTCATGGAATGAAGCTGAGACAGTCTAATTGTGCTTCTACATTTAGCACTTGAAGCAATATTCTTGTCCCTATCTTTGCCACCACTCTCCACAACGTTCAGCCACACCAGTGCTCTGCACACCGTGTGCTGGTTACTGAGACAGGCTTCCTGGGACGACTGGCAGCTCTTTGCCCTTAAATCTGCCTATGAGAGAGACCCTTGGCTCCAATGGATGCCATAGGGAAGAGAGCTCCACTCCTTCCCACTATGCTAAAGTCAACACCAACATGAAGCACCTTTGTCCCAAAACACAACACAGGCCAAAGCCCTTCCCTCCCAAATAAAAAGGGGACACAGACAATCCTTTATTTTAGATACCACTATACCACATCTTCTCTGTTCACCCAGAGGTATACCGGGACAAATCTTCAGTACATATCTTTCTTTCCTGCAGCGTTTTTAGCAGACTAACAACATCTCCTCCCTCCCTCACGTACACCAGCACCTACCCATGCATCGCTGCCTCTTGGCAGGCCAATTCTTCCCCTCCCCGGCACTCGGAGCCCTGTTTCCCATCACGCACCCCCAGGCCGGGCTCCCACAAGGATGTCGCTGCCCCACCGCAGGAAGGGACCGGGCCCGTGGCATAAGCGAATCAGGAGGAATTTCTTCACACTGGACATAAGAAGGGGCTGCCCAGGGAGGTGGTGGAGTCACCGTCCCTGGAGGTACTTCAGGAAACACTGGACGTGGCACTCGGTGCGGCGGTCTAATTGACCAAGGCTGTAGGTTGGACTCGATGGTCCCAGAGGTTTCTTCCAACCTCAGTGAACCTGGGATTCTGTGATAACCTGTCCCGGCGCCCCTGCAGCTTCCCTTTCCCCCTGTCAGAAGCCAATTCCTCCCCACTCAGGTCTCTCCCGCCGGGGGCAGCTCGCCCCCCCATCCCGGAGAAAGGAGACCCGCCCCGGGCCCTCGCGGGGGCGCCTCCCCAGCACCAGCCGCTCTCCCGGGCCCAGCGAGCCCCCCCTCACAGACCTGTGGATCCGGCCATCTTGTCCGAGCCCCCCCCACGCCGCTCCGGGCCCGCACGCCACGCGCGTCACTTCCCCTCGCGGCGGCTCCGTCACTTCCCGCCAGGAAGGACGGGGCGCGTCCCTGGAGCGCGGGAGCGCGCGGGGCCGGGCGGGGCCGGTGCCCGAGGCGCGCCCCCATTCCGGGAGCCGCCTGGGTCTGTTCCCCCGGGAGCCCAGTAATAAGGAAGTCGGCACACAGCGGTGAAACTTCACTTAATTTTTTTTTGTTTGTTTTTCTAGCTTGGCTTCAAACAAGACACTTAGATTCAGAAGGATCTTTGGAGCAAAAAATTAAAAAAAAAATAAAAATTTGAAAGTGCCAAAGGCAGAAAAGAATACAGATAAAAATTTAAAAGCCACAGAAATGCCAGAAAACATGTATCAGAGGTGCTGATTAGAGTTAGCCCCTCAGAATGATGTGACAGTTTCAAAGGCTGAAATACTTGACATAAGAACTGTGGAGAATTAATTCCACAAATGTCTAACCATGACGCTACATGTTCCTTCACCTGCAGAAGTCCATTACAAAACTCAAGTTCTGGGCCCTCCCCTGGAGCCAGCGCCGAGCTCAGCTGCAGGCGGCTGCTGCAGTAGCACCTTGCACATCCTACCTGGGAACCACCACCTGCACCGTGCTGGGGACCCACAGGCAGGTGGGAGAAGGCAGCTCCCCTTGCAGAGGGCTGGTGAAGGGCAGCAGGCTCAGAGCCATCCAAAAGGGCCCTGCCCATGAGGGCATGAGGGAAATGCACAACAAAGCAATCTGCAGGAGAACACACCTGAAAGGGAACACATCCCAAAACCTGTGCCAGGGTCACTGCAATGAGGGATTCCCAGGAGGACTTGCAGCCTGAGCACAGGGCTGCTGCTAGCAGCAGTCTGTAACAAAAAAGACATCACACAAACACCTCGCTAACCAGTGACAACACCCACATGCTGTTATTGACATCCTATGTTATAAATAACACTCCGTTTTTTCCTTTACAGCTTATAAAGAGAGAGTTAAACTCATTCACAGACTTCTGGTAGAGATCAGAAAGAGCAACAATGCAAGATGTTTTTCTTCCAGCTAAGCTGAAACCTCTTCCCCAGCGAGGACTCAAATCACAGAATAAGACAGAAAATGCTCTGCCTCCCTACATTTATCCTTTGTTCATTTTAGCCCAGTACTGTTTTTGCTATCTCCGCATACATAAAAATGATAAATCTACAATAGTTTTTAGTTCTTCCATTGATTTCTATTTTATCAAGTTACTAGTTTTGACCAGATTTTTGCAGCAACAGAAATAAGCAGGAGTGTCAGTATTTACACAAAAAGAATTAGAAGTAAGCTTTTCCAATAAAACTGTTCCTTAAGCTGCATTTCAATGATATGTGGAGCTTTCTGTTGTCAAAACAAGCTGATTGTAGGGATTCTCTTGTGTAGCCTATTTCAGTATTTTCGTGGAAGTAGTAACAATACTGAAAAAAAAGAGTATTTTGAAAGGTTCTCCCCTATTATAACATCACTGTAGAAAATATCCTTGAACATAAAAAAAAAAAAAAACAAACTGTCCTTCTATTTTTTGGAATCGAGAGCAGGTGCAGGAGGGCTATTAGAGACTACACAAGCCTTGTCCACTGTGGTCCATCCATAATGTAACCAGGCTGTGCTCCTATTTGCATTAAGATAAAACCTGCTCAGCTCCAAAGTCAGAAATAAGCACAGGCCACCCAATGCCTGTGCATTTATTTTTTTTAAGTTTAATCCTTCTTTTTTTAGGTGATTCTAGGCTAATAATGAACACCACACCTACGTGTCTTGAGATATGACAGAAATAGAGCCATAGGCTCACCAAACCAAAGCCTACTTGTATTCCCTAAGTCTCTGAAAGCACACAGCAGACTCCACAGTCCATCTGTGTCCAGACCCATCTATTAGATGTCAAGGGTTACATTTAGCAGCAACAAGTTACTACAATACTGATTGCAACCACAGGAAATAAAGCATGGGCCAAAATGGAAAAAAGGTGTAAGGTCGCTGGCCTAGGTGAGGAAACTTCTGCTGAATCACTCTAAAAACTATATTATTTCACTCTTCTTATATTGGGCAAAGTTTACTGGGAAAAAATGTAGGGTTTTTTCAACACTGAATTTGAGAGGAAAATATCTAACAACTGGAAGCTGAACATATTTTAAAGGTGTAACTTCCTTTCAAAAAGGCTGAGAGAGTTGGGGTTTTTCAGCATACAGGAGAGGTGGCCCCAAGAAAAGCAGCTTTGCAATATCTAAAGAGGGCCTAGAAGAAAGCTGGAGAGTGATTTTTCACAAGGGCACACAGTGACAGCACAAAGTGTACAGCCTTGAAGTGAGACAGTGTAGGTTTAAGTTAGATATTAGTAAGAAATTCTTTACTGTGAGGCAGTGGAACAGGTTGCCCAGAGAAGCTGTGACTGTTCAAAGCTAGGCTCAGAGCCTAGCACTCAGAGGTGCTCAGAGCAACCTCCTTTAGAAGAATATGTCCCTGCCCATGGCAGAAGGGTTGGAACAAGATGATCTTTAAGGTCTTGTCCAACACAAACCATTCTGTGGTTCTAGGATTCTAAGTGCTTACACATGGTAGCGAACTCAACTCTCACTCTCTTCAAAAGGAGTTCAAAATACAACTTCTGCTTACAACTTGGTCAAAATAGGATATTGGTAGCCATTTCAGAAAAAAAACTTTCATAAACTTTGTTGTCAAATATCACACAGTACCCATCAAGAGAAAAATCAGAACTGCAGCGTGCTCAGCTCAGAAAACAAATGTTTGATGATCGTGTTGTGAAATAATTTTATTTAAAAGTAGAGTTTCACAGAGTTGAGATTTTTGAGCACTTGAGATTCTATAGATGGCCCTCATGTTGTACAACACCATCTCCACAGTTGCTATATGATGGTCCCCAAGCTCCATCTCAGCCTGAAAGATTTTCTAAGTAATATTTGGAACAAGGTATTAATAAAAGACAACAAAGGAATCATTATTTCCTATTTGCAGACTACAACAAAGACATAGCAGTATCTTTCAAGAAGTTTAGTAAAAATAAATTATTCTTCAGAATTAGTAACTACCTTGTGTAACTGATTTAAGCATGATATTACAGAGGACTGTAATGTGAAATATGAGAGGTAATAGTAATAAGAACAATAAAAATCAAATAATACTGAATTCTCTCATGGTTCTTTACATATAATATCTATGCAATTTCTGACTCATAAAGCACAGACAGACCTAGAGTGGACACTCCTTTGACATGGGGCAATGGAAACCACTTACCCATTAACAAGTAGTATACTTCCACAGGTAGTAGTTCTTTTGAGAGCCAGGACCCTTGTGTCTCTCAATCCTATAAATTCTTCACAGGATAGTTTACCTAAAAAATAAGGACATAAAACACTACTTGGGATGAGCAAAAGCCTCTTACTTCTATTCATGTTTACACCAAAAGAATTAGAAGTAAGCTTTTCCAGTGTTTACAAGCCCTAATAGACAGAAGTGCCCCAATGTAGGAAGCTGGGCATAAATGTAATGAAAAGTCATTAGTCCTGAGAGCTTTCAGGTTTTCAAGTGATTGCAGACTGCACTTGAACAGAGCCCCACCAAGTTCCCTCATTCCATCAGTGCACAACTTGCATTTGATCAAGAAGAGCAATATAACTCATTCCCTTTAAAAGCACAGAAAGTGTCAGGTAACATAAACAGAGAAAACACGTAGGCAATAATAATCCCACAGAAGACTACTGAAGAGTCTCATTCCAAGCAAACAGACATTTAAATTATTACCTGAGTCCAAAAGGGACTCATGACAAGACCATAATACTTTTCTCTCCATTAGACTTCATTTTAAGAGGCATCAAGCAGTCTTACAGTCACAATTCCATTTTTCTCTCCAGTACTTGGAGAATACAAGAGAAATAAGCAAATGCAATTTCTATCCCATTCCACCTAGAAGTTAATTCCTTTCTTGTCATGGTCACAGCAAGATCTCCCTTACCTTCTTCACAGGTGCTACTTGTAAATCCATGCAGCAGGGTTTCTCCTCCTCCCTTAACCTGAAGCCTAATTAATAACTTTTGTTTCCCATTTGTTTGTTTTAATATGTGCACTCCCAAGTTCCTAATTGCACAAATTCACTGTATGTGTAAGAAGCACATTCTGCTTGTTTCCTCATGCTATCACAAACTGGAAGTACAAGCAGTTAAATATCTGAATGAGCAAATAAGGAAATAAAATCAGAATTTTAAAAAAACCACCAACAACAAAACAACAAACCACTAAACAAAAAAACAAACAAAAAAAAACCCATGAAGCCTTAAAATGTGCAAACCTAGATTTAGAGTAAAAAAATTCCAAGGTATTTCAGAGATGTGAAAATTCACAAGCAAAAGGCGCAGTCTTGCTACCAGATACAAAAGAATTACAGAATGTTCTAGCCCACTCTTTCTAATAAACAGCTTATACAACCAAAATAGAGCAGAAACAGTGAGTCTTACTCAGAGCATGAATACAAAATTTTCACTACACATTAAACTATAATATCATATGTAAAGTTAACTAATGAATGAAATCATTAACCAAATACTTAAGGACCAATAAAAAAATTCCTCATTTCCTTTTCTCAAAAAAATTGTCATTTCTTATTGCATTAAGATGTCAGTACACTTGATTATTTCACACAAAGATATTTTTTACTTCCTCTATGCAAAAGAAGAAACATCTGATTTTAAAATTAAAAAATGAAATATTTAAATCAATACGCTTTTTTTAAAAAGTATAGTTCTTTCAGGTTTCTGAAATTATACAAGAAAAATTAGGTGTAAATAAGAAAATAATTTTAAATGCTGCCGTGTGGTTTATAACGGCAGCCACTCTAAAAGCACTTGGAGAATGCGGGCATCGATCCCGCTACCTCTCGCATGCTAAGCGAGCGCTCTACCATTTGAGCTAATTCCCCACCCGAAAAAAAAATTTTCAAAACCTGCACATACACACTTTAAACCTACAAAAACACAACAACACAGCTATGCTCGATTATAAATTCGTTGTTTCTTGCTGAGTCATTCTTTCCATTCACCAACAACTGACTGCAGCCCACAGCTGCAATCATGGGACACGTCCTTCAGCATCTACACTACCAGAAAAATCTTATTCATCCTTCTATAACACGAGTCTTTGTTATTTAGCTGGTTTTATACAAGCTCTCCAAAAGATCAAGTAACCTAAAAGGAACCAAATGTGTGTTTTCAGGGGGAAAAAAAAAATAGCGCCCTACTTTTATTGAACAACTGTTCCAAATTCAACAAGGAAACCCATGTTCTTTCCAATTTTCAGGGCATGCACATGTAAAGACTGGTTCAGGAAACGTTTACTGACGGAACAAAATGTTATACGCTTGCATGAAACAGGGTTTTACATATATAGGGTTTATTATATATATATGCGCACACACGCATCCTGTCATATAAATATGTATATATGCACACACACATCTCTGGAAAGTGTCTGGCTTTTCTCAGGTGAGAGAGTCAAGTGAAAATAAAGCAGATCTGTGTTTTTCTTATTCATTATCTCACCAAATGCACTTGCTTATAATTAATACATTACTTTTAACAGCCTTAAAATACCATTTTTCCTTTTTGAAAAATGAACGCTCCGGTGCTCACGTGACGAGACACGCAGCGCAAAGCTTATATCGTGGGCAGGGAACATTGATGGTGTACGGCTCCCTCGGCAAACTGCACCCACAGCTCCTGGGGCCCGCGGCTTACCCCATCCTCCCCAAACTGCACCCGGAGCTCGGCTCCCCCCGCACAGCCCCCAGCCCCCGGGGCCCAGCCCGCGGCCGCCAGGCAGCGGCGATGGCGCCGTGCCCGCAGCAGCGATGGCGCCGTGCCCGCAGCAGCGCTGCCCCGGCTGCGGAGCCGCCCCGCGCTTGTCCCCGCAGCTCCCGCCATGACCCCGCCGCTGCGCTCCCTCACGGACCCGCCCCTGTGCCTCGGCTGCTCGCCTTTGCTTCCCCGCTTCCTCGGACAGCCCTCTCTCCTTCCACAAGCTCTTTCCCCTGCCACCCGCTCCGTGCTCCTCCATCCCCTCCCTCCCCCAGCCTCCTCGCTTCTGCTTCACAGAATCACAGCATCAGTTAAGTTGGAAACGACCTCAGAGATGATCGAGTTCAACTTCTGCCTGAACACCACCACCATGTTAACCAGACCACGGCATTAAGTGCCACATCCAGTCTTTCCTGAAACACCCCCAGGGACAGTGACTCCACCACCTCCCTGGGCAGCCCATTCCAATGTCTCATCACCCCTCCTGTGAAGAAATTCTTTATGATGCCCAAACTAAGCCTCCCCTGGCGTATTTTACGACTATGTCCTCTTATCCTGTCCCTGGATGCATGGGAGAAGAGGCCGACCCTCATCTGGCTACAGCCTCCTTTCAGGTGGTTGTGGAGAGTGATAAGGTTTTCCCCCGAGTCTCTTTTTCTCCACGATAAACAACTGCAGCTCCCTCAGCCACTCCTCAACAGGATTTGTGCTCCAGACCCTTCCCCAGCTCTGTTGTCCTGTGAGGGGCCCAGCACTGCACATGGCACTCAAGGTGAGGCCTTGCCAGTGCTGAGTGCAGGGTGACAGTCACTGGTCCTGCTGTCCACGTTAACGTGTCCACAATAACGTGGTCCTGCTGTCCACGTTATTGCTGACACAAAAATAATGTGAACACACCTGTAACAACTTTCACATACACATAACTAGATCAACCCAGGTTTTTTGAGCTGAACCAAACCAAAGTGGCGGAGCTCCACTTTACATGGTTCCCTTACTCATTTTAACCACACAGGCCTCTCAGGTATCTCTTTGGAACATAAAGTGATATACCAAGCAAGAGAGCTGGCTTTGGCTCTGGTTCTCTGTAGGGTGAGAAGAGTTTACAAACTCCACCTCACTTGTCATGGCAGTGTTCACTTCTGCTCCTCTCCATAAGCTCTCTCTGCTCTTGCACATACAGACAAATTATACAGCCCATAATCTGCCACCCAGTGACTTTCTGACTGTTGCTTGAACATCTTCACTGACAGAGGAGATTGTTCCTGCACTATGTTGGCACTAAACCAGACAGTGCTCCCTGCTAAGCCAGGCTGCATTTCTCACTCCACAGCAGAATGGGAAAAGTTACTCATCCATCAGGTTTCATCTGGGCCAAGAAGAAATCAAAGCAGAGTGTGAGTGGAGGTAAGATCACCACCTGACTGGTTCCTAACCAGCCTGGCTTGTTTTTACATCACTTACTGGCTTCTGGTAATGCTGAATCACTTTATGTACCTTAGCCCTGACATGTGATGAATGGCTTGGAGATGCTGTACATGCACATCCAGTTGTTCCTGGAGCTGGATTCTTTGGCAAGAGGCAAGACAGACTAGGAATAACTGGAACTAAGCCACTGTCTTTATGTGGCAGTATTGACTTCGTGCTTGACAAGCTGCAGCATTGATTTGCTACAATTTTTTGACAGTGCCAACCACAAGAAAATAGGAAGGGGAAGAAAGAATAATGGTATTCAGAAAAAAATATAGCTGTCAGTTCTAAGAGTACTAACAGTACAAGTGAGAGTAATAATCACGTATAAAGTTGCTTTGGATTTATGGCCAGCTGTATGTTTAAGCTATACCTTATTTTTTTGCTTGATTGGTTGCTTTTTGTTTGGTTTTTTAAAATACTAAAGCTAGTCCTGTCAGAGTTAAACCCAAGATTTTTGAAGGGGAGGAGAGGGTGATTGATTGTGTATAGTTTTCAGTATTTGTAGAATGTTAAAAAAAATTAAAAGCATTGTGAAAATGATGTAACACTTGTGAAGTAAGGAGAGATCTTTGCCATGTAAATAATTCAATTTTCTATGGCAGCTGCTAGAACATGCACAGGCACTTCAGTAGGTTTTCTATTGAAAATACCACGTGGAAAACTGTGATACAAAATTCAGCTGAAGTAAGGCACTTTTTTTTCCACACGATCTTGTTTATGCAGCATGAACCACCTTCGATGCTCATCTGTGCCTAAAAGCACCTGCTTACTTGATCATCTCTAGGAATTTAGAGTGAGTTAGCTAACCAACACCCATTATTCCATTATTTAGCAGTGATGACAAGGGACATATTTAGACCAGGCATCCCTGAGTAACTTCCTGGTCAAGTCTTTGGATTAAAAAAAAAAAAAAAAATCACCTTATTTTTGTCTTTATCTTCAGAGAAAATGAAACTTTCTTCACAGGAGGTGGTTTAGAGATGGCAGCTAACAATTCAAATGCTGCTATGATCCTAAAGGAGTGGTAGACAAGATTCTGCATTGATATTGTTTCAAGTTGTCTAACACCATTTTTTCATAGCCTTTTAGTTGTTTGAGAAGTGTTGAAGTAGCTGTAATTTTACTAACAACATTAAGCAAAAGAAGAACTCCAGAGTTACATAAAAATAGCTCAGCTCTTGCTGAAAGAAATCAATGAATTTCTGTTTTTTCCATATTTTTCTTTTTTTCAGGAAAAATATCTAGCAATACACAAAAATAGCAAGGTTATAAACAGGAGGTTGGTTATTGCCAAAATATTGTTTACCATTTACTGCTAAAACTGCCTTTTGTTGTTAACAGTTAACCTGATGTTTGGTGTCAAAGGCGCAGAAACTGAGATTGTTTGCAAGACAGGAATAGCTTTTACAGTTGCAAATAACCCTTATGTTCTATAATCTCCTTAAAAAAAAAAAAAACAAAAAAAAAACAGAAAGTGACAGAGAAAGATATATTGCATATCCAAATTATTCAGAAGTTGTGTTCTCAACTTCTGAAACTATCAGCAAAGTGGTTGGAAAATGGAAATCCTCCTTAAAGGATATTGATGTACATTTTTTAAAAATTGTTTTTCAACCTCCACTCTCAAAGGAATGCCTAGGAAAATGCATGGGCACAAACCTAATCATGAATTTACATTATAAAAAAAATATTTAGGTCCATTTAAAGGCGTACACAGCTGATATTCCTGCACTTGCAGCCATTGCATCGGGAAAACTAGGATAAAAATCTGTTCTTTCCAGCATTAACTTTCCCCCCTGATGATGCAGAAGGCAGCTTCAGGGGGACAGAAGAACTGACCAACAGGTTGGTGGCTTTTCTGTAGCACGCTTACCTGCCATCCCAACAGCTGGAGGAGACACAGCTACACAGCTCCAGCATTTCCCTGTTGACACGATGACAAACCTCCCAGCACTGCCTGTTTACCTCTCCATCCATAAAGGAATAAAAGGAGGGCAGCAGCTGCCCTGGAGCAGAGAGCTGCCCTTGGGGTGGGTGGAAGGTTCTGGCACAGGGCAGGGCACACAGTGCCTGGGAAGGGTGGAGCAGAGCCCCAGTCCTGAGAGGCCGGGAAGGTGGGAACATGCGGGCTGGGGAGCTGGGTCTGCTGTGTTGTCACCTGGAGCGAGTCCGGGCTGAAACCATCGAAAGACAAAGCAGGCTGAGGAGGTTTGTGCACAGGCTTTTACCCCGGGGCTTTGTGGTTGTGGTGGTTGTCTTGGTGGGTCTCACAAAATCTAGTTTTGGAGTCATGGGGGTGCTTGTTTGAAGGAGGAGATGCGGTGCAACTCCTCAGTAGAGTGGGTGATTTTGTGGGTTCTCGTGGGGTTCCTATTCCAGTGCTTCCTATTCCTGTGCTGCTCTGCCATGACTCAGGCTCCAAGCCTCTTTCAGTTGCTCTCAACACCTACAACCACTCTAATTCTACACTGCATTAGTAAATTTTAATAGCTGTTGTTTTCTTTACTTCCGGTACTGCTCTTCCAGAGTTCACTTAACGTGTAACCTTGAGCCCAAGAGAAAAGTGGAAAGCTCAAATCGGAGCAGAACTTGGGTTGAAGAACTTGTTGAAATGGATGCTATATCCTAAACTTTCTTATGGTCTTAATTCAGCATGGTTGTGGTGTTTTGAATACGCTGTAAGCAGGTAGCTTCATCAGTGAATGCAGCTCCTCTAATGATAAGTCTAATGGCAAGTTTGGTTCCCCTGTTCTAGTTTAAAATTATTGTATTTCATGGTGGTGTATAAACTTAAAAAAGGAAAGCTCTCAGATTTTCATATGGACCTAAGTAATCAGATGTTAAATACACCGAATTTCAGTGAGTTCTGTGTATCTTAACCCGCTAGTCTTTGGACATTGCAGCCAAGTACATTTTTCAGTTCATTCCATGTAACCAGTTCCTTAGGGCTTTTTATAAATGCTTGGTTTATTTTTTTTTGGATGAGGTTATTGTTCTTAAAACTGTTACTCTGGAAAAAAAATTTCATTTAGTATGTACATAGTCACTAAAAGCCCCAGGATATAGAGATCTGAATCTTTTTAAGTTTTCTAAGCTATGAAAAATCTTCATTCTCACCCCTGTTAATTTTGGCACAAAAAGTGAAAGGTGGATAAAAATCGAAAATAGAAAGAAATTGTTTACTATTCTGTGGAGATTCATGGCTTGGAAGAGACACTAAATGAACATGAGGAAAATCTTGTATGTGTGTTGAGTGATAGCTGATTAGCCAGGTGGCCTAGGCAGAGCTAGCCCACATTCTCTGCTACGTGGAATTATAGGGAATGTAGAGAAAATTCAGGTTATTATGGTGGTGATGTAGAAGACAAAGGCTGCAGATCCAGTGGAATTCAGGCATAGTCACTCTCACTGCTTTTGTAACAACTTTGTTTGCTATTACTCAGTTTGTTTTGTATGTAAAATTAACGACACAATTCTTCTATGCTGTCATCCTGTTTATTTCAAGGAGAGTATTGTATATGCAGCATGATGTTGAAATTTTTTAAAAACTCATTAAGTTAGTAGGGAAACAAGGTCTTCCAGAAAAATTGGGAGTAAATTGAGATGTGAGTCTAGCCATTTGCCTAGGAAAAAAAAACTAAATGCATAATCATGTTAATGTATGACTTAATGTTTCCCCATCTGAAAACAGAATGAAATCTGCCAATCTGGAATCCATATGATAACCTAGGTGGAAATCTAAAATCCATTGATCCTTTTAGAGAAGGAGAACGGTAACTTGTATGTTTTCTTGGTATTTCAACTCTCTGATAGAGATTTTACCAGTTGAAATAATGAGGGTGATTTTTGTATTGGTCCCCAGGGAGATGACAGAGTAGCATAAAATGATCTTGCTCAGAGCTGTGCTCTGAGATCACCGTCTTCTTAATTAGTGCACAGAGAGCACAGTGTTAACCTAAATGCTAGTCTGATAAATATATACAAAGAACATTTTGGTGTCATACTTCTTACATAAGCAGTATATTTAATATTAATTCTGTTGGCTTTTGCAAGTTTCTGTTGTGACTAATGGTAGCTGAAGTTACTTTGGATGCCTGTCTAAGCTGATTCTTTGACCAATATTACAGAATTTTGTCCTGGTACATAACCTCCCAGATGGACTATACTGGTTTTCCTCCAACGTGGTAACCGCAGCAGCAAATACTATTAAAAGTAGCAAATCTTTCTAAGGTTTATTATGTTTTTTGGTTTTTGGTTTTTTTTTTCTTTTTGGGTGGTTCTTATGGGATTTCTTTAGCATGTTTATGTCTTGCACTTTGGATATGAATCAATGAATAATGGTAAAGTGGAGGCAAAATTTTATGAACAAGCAATAACATCTTCATCAATAAATCAAATGTTATTCTCATTGTGGCCATTAAAAACAGGAACAGGGATTCTGGGAGGTTTTTTCTGAGTCATGACATGCCTCCTGTGTTGTTTTTTATGTAATTTACAGAGCATTTGATTGGTGGGGTGCTGTCTGTTGGAGTTCAAGATTTTTGTTTGTGGGTTTTTTCCCTCAGAAGATGGTGTGAATTTTGCTGTCCAATTCCATATTTTGATACTGCTTTTCGGTAACATTATCTCTGAGGTCCAAAACACATTTCCTTCAATGCTTTAAATACAGCTTTTCCTTCAATGCTTTAAATTGGGATAAATTCTGGATACAGAACTAGAGACATACTTGTTTCATGTTAATGCTGTATCTATCAACTTGAAGGTTAGGCTATTTAACAGAATGAACTGAATATACTATAGCTGTCATTTTGTCACAGCTTAATTTATAGTTCATTCTGAGTTTTGCTTGATTTAAAGTACATTTTACCCTACCTGCTGTGTTAAAGCCTTAAGACTGTCAGTGCTTAGTCACAAATTGAAAGTTTCAGTTTGGTGCAGTTACAAGCCTGCTTGGGGATTCCCTTAATTAAGCCAAGTAGATGTGGTATACCTTTCAAAATCTGGCATGATGACACCCTGGTCTTGCCTGGGCTGTGTTGGGAAGGAAATAGAAAAATCTTACGAATATGAGTGCCTAGCAAGAAGTTCTGAAACAATAGATGAAGTAGAAATGTTAGCAGTTTTCGACTTTGAGGCTGAAAACAGCCATATGAAGGTTTAGGGCCTCTTTCTTTGTTTAGATGATGCCAAATGCCACAAATACCAAAGAACCAACAGACATCCTGTTCCAAGCATGGCAGGAAAGGTCTGAAGATAAGTGTTATAGATAAGAAAGCCATAAAACATGGTAATTTAGTGATTCCTATAGGTTGCATGCAAATATTAGGACATTAGTATATTGTATTAGATTGGTTAATGGAAATTAGAATATTCATCATAGAAGAATACTTGTTGTATTGTAAGCAGGAAATCACTCTCTTACCTCTTACATTCTCTCTTACCTCTCTTATGCCTCTTATCCTCTGTTCTCTCTTATCCTCTTTACTCTCCGTGCTCTACTCTCTCTCTTACACTCTCTCTTACACCCACGCCCTGATAATAAACTACAAACTTCAAGACCAGAAAATAGAGAGCTCCTGAGTCTATCCTGACGACCGTACACCCGACCCAAAAACCCGCACAGGGCTGTGTTCTTACAAGCCTGATACAGACACAACTAGAAGGGTCTGTTTTCTTGCTTGTTTGTTTGATAGCGTTGGTGGTTTTGAGACTTAAATGTTTTTTGTTCAGAAGCAGTATTAAGAAAAATGTGAAACATCCCAGAAAAGAAGGAGCAGCAAGCTTCCTTACTTTGCCAGGCACACTGACCTGTGGGGCTTTCAGTCAGCCAGTTGCTTAAGTGTTGGTGGTATCTGCAGCATAATTCCAGCAGTAAAAACTTAATTACCTCCTGCAAATTAATTTCAGCTGCTTCTTTCCACAATGATTTAAGTATGAGAGGGAGAAATATTTTTTTGGCAAAGCCAGCTGTTTCAGTCAGAGTGAGGGAGTAGGTGGCAAGACATGTGCATTAGACTTTTGGTATACAGCTTTAGGGCTAAACCAGACTGATATTTTGTATTTTGTTTTCTGATCACTAAGTCATTGGAGAGGAGAGATTTGAAAGATCTGTGTATGTCAATGTGATTCATGTGTCTTAAAGCATCCTGGAGAAATCAAGAGTTGTTTGTGTAGTTATTTAATAAATTTCATTTCAGATACTCCTTTTATTTCAGAAAGACAGATTATTTAATGTCCTAAGTGTCATAAAAATTCACAACTCTCCCTTGCTGTTTGTGCAACCACTAAACAGAATTTTCACTGCTGTTTCATTATAGTAAAAATGTATATATTTTTTACATTTTAGTTGTATATTTTTGATTTTTATGTATGTATTTGTCTGTGTGAGTGTGCTTGTCTCTCAGATGATGGCGTTACAACTTTAAAATGCCTGAGAGATGTAAGTAAATAATGTGAACTATTACTTTGTTTCCCAGTGTTCCATTTGGTGCTTTTTGCATTATTTCCAAGAGCCCTTGTTCCATGGGTGCTCTTTTTTTACCCCCTTTTTATAACATGAACCCAGCCTCTATTGCCACAAGAGAAAGAACTGGAAGAACTCTACTTATTCAGTCGTACATATTTTATATTGTAATATGTGGAGAAGGGTAAAGTCGTTTAGCCGATTGTCTTCCATCCAGGGTTTACAAATAGAAAAAACCTGTTTTAGAAAAAAACCCAGTATTTAAATATATCCAGATTTCTCTTATGCAGTAATAATTGTTTGGTGCGAACATAAGTCTTCAATTGCCTGGAAACACAAGCCCGGATGTTACCCAGATGCAGCTCCGCTGAACAAAGCGCCTGCTTGTTGCCTCGAGGGGTCCAGATATCATATTAGGCAAAATTCCCACTGCGGCTGTCAAAAGCAGCGCGCTTGCAGCAAGACCTGATTGTTTCTGCTTTTTACTGCAGGGCTGTGCGCTGTTACTGCCTACCCGTGACTTCGGCGAGGGATTAGAGGGGCTCGGGCTCCCGGCTACCGGGACTTGGGCAGGAAGTTTTGTTTGTGTTGGAGACAGCGGGTCACGTTCGAGCGCGTTGTGCGGTGTGCGCATGAGGGAAGGAGAAGGAGGAATGATCAGTAAAGGAGATTGGGAGCCCGCGGGGGGAATTAGCTCAAATGGTAGAGCGCTCGCTTAGCATGCGAGAGGTAGCGGGATCGATGCCCGCATTCTCCATTTGGCGTGCTGCCGTTTTGAAGGCAGATGCGTTTTCCTGGAGCGGTTTCGTTTACATAATAGGAAGTTTTTAACGTTGATCAGAGCTTTTTTTTTTTTTTTTTTTTTTTTTTAAGCCCAAATTATTTTCTTCTGAGGGCTAGAGGAAGACATTAAATGATACTGTGGGAGACCGAATATCACTTTAAACTCACATTAGGAAAGTGTCCTGCACATCCTACAGCGTAGGTAGCTGGAGAGACGCTAATTTTGTGGGGAGCTGGTGACTTATATAGACAACTACGATCTTTTACATCCTCGCAGGGACAATTTCAGTAACTTTACGCATCATTAAAAAGTACTCATAAATGCTCACATTCGGTGCAGTGGGAAGGGACGGAAATGGCTACTTTTTTTTCCAGTATCACAGAATAAGAGCCTTAATTTAGATGGGTTTGTGAATAAATTGTTTCTCAGAGAGCGCGCACAAGTGTAATCTTTACAATTAATTTCTTCTCCCCATTTATTTGCCGTATAGAGGCGGTCTTCTGTATTATCTGCCTTGGATTTCCTACGCAAACCCGGACACCTTATGCAGGAAAATCGTTCCCCATCGCGGCGCTACAGCCACTCAAAACGCTGGAGAATGCGGGCATCGATCCCGCTACCTCTCGCATGCTAAGCGAGCGCTCTACCATTTGAGCTAATTCCCCGTGCCCTGCGGGGGCGGCTGCACTCAATCACCGCTGTGTTGGGTCGCTCTGCCTAAACACCGAGTCACCTCCGAATTTACGTGCGAAATCCCGTGGCTGAAAAGCAAGGCTGGCTACACACTTGACGTATGAGGAGCATTTAATGCTGAGCTCCTCGGATAAAACAACTCCTGAGCAGTGCATCCCCTAGCGTTTACTCAAGGAGAGAGAAATCATTTTTTTATGTCTCTGACACTGCAAATAGAAAAAGGCTTGTAAATCTAGAAAGACTACTCTTAGAAGTCACTCAAGCACAGTGAATTTTTTCTGTTTTTTTTTTTAAGTCCTTAGTTCCTTTTCCAACTTTATTTTCTAATTAAACATGCAAAAATGATAAATACAACGGTTTAAAAGTTTAGTTTATGGAGAGGAAAAATTCATTCATATATTGTATTCTAGAATTTATTTGTATTTCTACCTTTTTTTATTGACTTTGATAATTTTTTCCAAATAGTATTGCATCTTAAATATATGGGGTTACTAAGCACATTTCCTAAACAGAAAAATTCACCTGTAGTCATACTAACTGGCTTTGCAGTAGGAAGCACATTGCTAAACCTCTATTCACAGGCTGTTAAAGCGAAGAATGCCTTCTGGATTTCAAGAAGGAAAATGTAGTTTACAGAGAGAGTGGATACACTGATGTGCTCTTTTTAAATGCAGAGGAATAAGTCCTGCTAGTAAACTAAAGTGTGTGCAGTAATCCAACAATACATGCACTGGTGGTTTTCTCTGAAGGATTTAACTCACTGGATGGCAGCAACTAGTCCAAACAAAATAAATTTCAAAATTGGGCATCAGCAAGTTACAACTTGTCCTAGGTAAGGTAGTACTCCAAATCTCTTACAATCCAGATTCAGGTTGAGATGTGGAACTACAGCCACAGTGCTGCTGCAAACATGCACTTAAAATTCAAATATTCTCCTACCTAACTTCAGTCTCTGCACAATAAAAAAGCTAAAATTTATCCTTAACACTTACTGCATTATATTTGAGATGATTTTGTCTGCCTCACTTCAGTAGACTTGAGGGGGAAAGCAAATGTGTAAAAGCAGTTTCAGTCCTTCTCACAGGCATGTGTGTATCTTAGGCTGACTGATGGCTCCCTGCACGCCTGTGGCCAGGATCTCTCCCATACCGTGTTTCACGAGGTTCAGCTCTATGAACAGTTTTCTTTATCGACCCTGTGCAGTTCCAGTCATTATGAGAAAGGCAATTACCTCTCCCTGTTTTTCACCACCACCTCTCACTCTGCTGCCACTGAAAAGGCCTAAAGCTTCACCCATTTGGCTCACACAAAAACAGTTTATCTAATTCCCAAGCCAGATAAGGGTGAGGAAAGATCTCTTCACTATTTTCAATGATTAAAACATGTCTTTGTTTTGTGATCATGAATTTCTTGTGAGTGTTGCTAAATTTTCATGTTAGATGGCAAGTAAAATGTTGCAATTTCTTAACCTGCTTGGGAGAGCTTCCTTACCTATGTCTGAAAAATAGCCCAACCTTCTTAGTTCCATTAAAAAAAAAAAATTAGGGTGTTTCAGTTTTGAAGGCTTTATGTCTGCATACTTTAATTTAACACAGATCGCTTCAATGCATCTTCTTGTCAATACTAATGGAAACTGATATAAATTACTTTAATCTGGCCTGAGTTTTGCTTTCTGGTCTCCTGCGGGGACATCAGGGCAAATGCGAGTTTTGTATTATCCTCAGGCTGCTCCACTGTGTCCTCTGTGATGTGATGTCTCTGAGTGTAGGACAAGGACAAATACAGCGTGTGGCAAGTGGCACTGAAAGGCTGCGGGGCTCGAGTTTGTCGTGCTCATTAGAGTGAAGTGCCTTATCGCATTAGTCCTTATCCCGTGAGTTTTTCGTCACCTAGGCCAAAACCACAGGCGGCTCCGGGTCGGGCGGTAGTTAAACGTTAAATGGTAGTTAAATGTTCGGACGGCTGCTCTGGGGCTCCTGGTGAAAAAGCAGAGTAAAGGCCGAAAGCGGTTTGTATTTGTAGCCATTGAAGTCTAAAGTCACAGGATGTCGTTTTGGGGCGTGGGGGAATTAGCTCAAATGGTAGAGCGCTCGCTTAGCATGCGAGAGGTAGCGGGATCGATGCCCGCATTCTCCACTTACGGTTTTGCCTCTCGTGGGAGTAAAAATACCTCGCTGCATTTAAAGAAAACGTTTAAATAAAGCCTGAGGCCTTCAGCCAGAAAACGAAATGCTACAACGCGCTCTCTTTCGTGAACGGCAAGTAACAAACGGGTTATTTTTTATTGTTATATACACACAGCTGGAAAACGTGTCTGTTGCAGTTTGCCTCGCTTCTTGCTGCTTGATGTGGAAATGCTAAAGGAAATGCTGCAGTTGTATAATTTTGGAATCGAAGGTGAACGTGTTTTCGTTTGTGAGCAGAGATGTCAGAGCAAGAGGGAAAGCTGGATTCTACATGTGATGCTCGCAGAGGATCAGAGTTCCGTGATCCCAGCATTTTCCTCGAGGGGGGGAATTAGCTCAAATGGTAGAGCGCTCGCTTAGCATGCGAGAGGTAGCGGGATCGATGCCCGCATTCTCCAGTGTTTTGCCACGCAGGAATTGATCCACACTACCAAACAATAGGTGTAACTATGTCGGTAAAATGTTAGGTTTGTTTTGAGTAACACTGATTTTTATCCTCCGTCCTGTTTTCCTCTACCTTTAGTACCTAAATCAGGCTTATATAACTGTACAGGTTAATCCTCTGTTGTAACAGTTGACTTCCTGGATAGTGTAAGTTACATTGAACAGGAAGAGAATTCTGCAGAATTTCGTTTTTCCGTGCTTAGTCACAAAGCACCACACAGTTCCTCACTCACTCCCCCAGCAGGAGGGAGACAATTAAAAGTGTAAAAGCTGGAAAGCTCAGTGGTTGAAATAAAGGCAGTTTGATAGGGAAAGCAAAAGCCACCCACACAAGCAAAGCAAAACAAGGAATTAGCTCACTGCTTCCTGTGTGCAGGCAGGTGTCCAGCCATCCCCAGGAGTGCAGGGCCCCATCACATGTAATGTTTATTTGGGAAGACAAATTACTTCAAATCACTTAAAATGTCCCCCCTTTCGTCCTTCTTCCCCCCTGGACATGTCATATGGTCTGGAATATCCCTTTGGTCAGCTGGAGTCACCTGTCCTGGCTGTCTCCTCCCTACCTCCCATGCCAACGTGGCAATACCAGAAGCAGAAAAGGCCTTGGCTCTGTTCAAGCCCTGCTCAGCATCTCTGCTGACACATCTCTGTATTATCAACCCTGTGTTCAGCACAAATTTAAAATACAGCCACTGCGAAGAAAATTAACTCTACAGCATCTAAAGTCAACACACAATGGATGAATGATGGTTAGAGACCTGAATTAATGTGTCTTGGTGACACAGTGGAAATAGTTTTGGGATGCTTGTTCTTCCCCAGCTGTCTGTTGTGATCCCTGCCCAGATATATAGGATCTTCATTCATTAATGACCTTTGTGAAGCTGTAGGATGAGCTGGATCAGTCAATTTAAGTTTACAGCTAAAAGCTGTCACCTCTTTCCTCCCAGGTCTGTGTCCTGGAAAGCACACTACAGTATTCATGTCTTTTAGCTATGGCCTGTGTGCAGGCAGCTCCTCAGACTTCTTTCCTCCTTCCATTTTGCATTAAGAGGCTGATGCCTCTAACATATCTGGAAGCACACTTGTGTTAGAGCTTCAGAGATAACCATGACCATGTGATTCACTGATTTCCCCCAACATCTTATTAATTTCTTCTGGTCCTTTTCCAGACATTGTGTGTTTCATTATGGTGCACTTTTCCCTGACCCTTCCAGGAGCTGCACAGCAAGTGCAGCTTTTTAGATCTCAGTTACCAGTTATGCTAAATTTGTTGTGTCTTGAATGTTAACTGCATGCAAAAAGGCCTTATTTCCTCACATCTTCATTCTGTTCATGGATGAGGAAGAAAATGTGTGTGGAATCAGAAAAATTTATTATTCCACTTTTTGGTGTGTCTCTGGAGGCCAAAAACTTAACCTTCTCCTTGAACACTCAGGCATACCTGAAAATTCATAGCATACCAAAATGTGACTACTTTCAATATGATCAGTAGATAGAAGATGCTTAGAATGTCATTATAAATCCCATTGTTTTGAAAAGTCTAGGGCATCTTTATGGCTGCTGTGTAGGCACTTATTTTCAGCAAAGTTTTTCTCAGTTCACAATATGTTGCCACTGGGTTCTTCTCCCTGTGGTAAACCTGTTCTATAAAAAACTATTTCTAATCATGATCTTTGATACGTAGTTTTTTATTTCATCAACTGTAAGCAGTGTGGACAACAATAACGCAGACATCTGTCTCAGGAATGTCTAATGATTAGAGAAAGACTCATCATTCTCTTATGATGAACACAGTATAATCCAAGATCATTTCAAATAAGTAGACGGATTATTTTTTTCCCTCTTCATGAAGTGAAGGCAGAGTACAGTTTGGAATATTTCTCAGTGTGTTGGGTTGATGTGGCCAGAAATGTGTATTCTATCACCATCTGTTGAAAGGCGGGTGGGGTAGTGATTTCCTTATCTCTGTGGCACACATTATCTGCTAACGGGCTATCTTTAACATAAGGTGAGGCAATCATCTTTATCTTTTCCACAACCCATCCTCCCTCCAGGAAGATATCATCTGCTGCTGGCCCATTAA
>JAOTQP010001286.1:108869553-108971275 GCA_026413545.1 Cichladusa arquata | reverse complement strand
CTATTTTAATTTTCCTAGTAAAGAACTGTTATTCCTAATTCCCATATCTTTGCCTGAGAGCCTCTTAATTTCAAAATCATAATAATTTGGAGGGAGGGCAGGTTTACATTCTCCATTTCAAAGAGAAGCTTCTGCCTTTATTGGCAGACACCTGTCCTTCAAACCAGGACACTCAGTAACATCCAATTTCAAGTCTAGCTGAAACAGTTATGCAAGGATTCTAACCTGCTCATTGCACTTAAATAAAAAAGACCACATAAAGCAATCGTGCTGCTTTGTACAGCTGAGGGTCACATAGTATTGTATTTTTCTATTAAAAAATCACCCATATCTGGCCCTTGGGAATATTATTGTAAACAAGCTACATGACCTTGTTCTTTCTGGACTGGTTATATGTTGTTACACCAAAGATGGGTATCTTAATTAGTCAAACTTAAAATTGAAGTAAGGAAACCAGCCACACTTAAAATTGAAGTAAAGAAACGCGGTTTCAAGTAGAATCTATCTATCTATCTATCTATCTATCTATCTATCTATCTATCTATCTTTACATTGAGGATATGTTCACAGTACACTCAGGTCAAACAAAAAAAAAAAAACCCAGAACACAAATCTCCTTTCATGTTCTCAGTAAGAACTTCCAAAAAATTGCAGAACTCTAGACGGAAGAGTGCTCAGCACAGGACTGCAGCACTTGAAATGAACACGAGAGAGTCCTTTTTAAGTCAAATAATTTTATTTCAGCTTACTGCAATACTAACAGTAAAAATTCCATTTACTAAAAAGTCATTTAAAATGAGTTTTTACAATTCAAATGGAAATACAGGCACTATTGTTACTATGCTCTAAAAAACATCATAAAAAACACAAAGCCCTTGCCATATTAGTAATTACATTTATCTAAATTTAGCATCATTGACATGAGGATTTTCATAATATCTTGTAATGACAGTGAGGCCACTTAATCATTGCAAATGATAGCCCAAGCTGTGAAAATCTTGCAGGGGCAATATAGTAAGGCAAAGTGAAGCCATGACAGTTGGCAGGGAAAGGCTATGCCTGTCATGGCAGATGACAGTCCCAAATCTCAAAGATCTTGCAGACTGACACTATCTGGAGTAAGGCGAAGTACAAGCCGTGATAGCGGGCTCTCAAGCACAGGGTAACTCACAGCAGCCTCACAGTCTTTCCAGTCACAGTCAGGAAGTCCTCATCAGCCAAGGCACGAAGTGCTTCTTCAAACATTTCCTTCGTGACAGCCTTGAAGAAAAGGAGCAAACAAATAAAGATGGGGAAAATACTTCAAACATTGTAAAAATGTTATACTTCCTACCAATTTTCTAATATTTTTATTTGAAGCTTTCATTTGTTCTATGCAAAAGTTGAAGCCTGGCCTGGAAGCCTGAAGCTGAGTTTGCTAATTCCAGAAGCCAGAATAAACTAAGGTACAGCAGATTCAAGTCACTTGTCTGTAACAGAACTGGCTTTCTAGTCATGCCAACAAATCATTCTAGTTTCCATTTCCTTCCACCATGCGATTTGAGGACAAGAATGTTCATTTGGAAAAAAAATGCTTTTAAACATTAATGGAAATGTAAAAAAAAAGCAGGAAAACTTACTGTATCAGACTGTGCTCGGAGATCATCCAGAAGCTGTTGGTACTTCAGAGATGGTGCTTTACCCTTTGATTGGATGAGCTTCCGTAAGGCTTGAGCCAATTCCTCTTTCCGCTTACGAGCTGTTGCACTCATTCCTTGCGAAAGCAAAGAAAATACGTTTTAGCAATCAGCTAAGGAGGACAGGTAAAGTTACATTTTATAACTCACATAGTCCCAGCAGCAGCCCTGCTTTAACACTACAGAGGCACAAACCTGTGGTGAGAATGGATATGTCCACAATTCCGGTCCTTGGATCAGTGGCAGATTGTTTCAGTGCTTCCCGATGGAGGCGTTTTGCTTCCTCCACATCAATGGTTTCCACCTTCTCGGAGAAGCGCACCTTGGCGTGCGCCTCCGCCAGCCGGATCAGAGACTCCAGCTGCCGGGGGTACGCGGAAACCATTCCCCTGCCACTGCCAATCTTCCTCATGTCCACGTAGGCCTGAAAGGGACACGCTCGTTACCTGTTCCACTGCGTACTAACTCCTTTTTAGCCCCCTGCATCCCCCACCTCTGATTTCAGAATATGAGCAATTCTGACAAGCCATTCCAAATACCACATTTCTGCTCACACACCTTCACAGTTTGTCTGCAGCGATGAATAACCACATCAAACACTTTTTTTTTGTTATAAAGCAATTAAACCATGGTAATGAATCAAGTTTTGAATCACTTTAGAATTCTGGATTAGTCTTATATAGCAGTACTTGTGTCTATGATGGCACATTTTGCTTTGGTAGACTTCAATGTGTTTTATGTGATGGAACCAAATCAACATATCTGAAAGCTAAACACCAGAATGCAGAATGACTCATCTGATCCCTCTTTCCATTAGATTTCTTTTTTTTTCAAGGATCTCACAGAAGGCTATGTAGATAGAGAGTATGCATAGAAGGGAATTTCACCACTTCAGACAAGTCAGGAAACACTCTGAACATTCTCAGCAGCAATTCCTTTACCTCAATAAGGGCTTGGCCTGCTTCTTCACCTAATCTGGGATTTACATAGCTACGTGCATATGCAATGTAATCCCTCAATACTGCCATATCCATGTATTCCTCCTCCATCTTTTCTTCACTTTGGTAGTACAGCGAAACCAAATGGCGAGCAAGGCGTCTGTCATAACCTTCATCACGTGGATCCAGCATCAAAAATATCAAGTCAAACCTGAATGGGATATGATCCAGTATTAGTGTGCACATTTGCTTGTCATTTAGGTACTTGGCTTATAAGGATTTGTATAATAAGTACAGGTAGGAGTTACTAAACTGTTAATTCCAACTCTCAGTAGGAATTGATTTTTTACACTGGAAAGAAGATTTTTCTAGAATTCTCAAGGTACAGAACAACACAATGGATTTTTACACCCTATGGACTTGAAATTTTGAAAGCAAGGTACATTCTGCAAAATTCAGATTCCATGTTCAAGGCTGACATATTTTGTTTCCTTAAAAAAATCCACACCCCACACGCTCCCAAAAGCAACTTGCAATTGCCACAAACAAATAAACCCACACACATAATAAATGCACAGAACTTGCTGCTAAAGATACTGCCCTGAAATACAACAGCAAAAAAATGTGGCTAAATAAATTACAAATAATTTAAAAAGCACTTGCAGTTTAATCCTGAAGGAAGTGGTTTATAATTTTACGAACAATATATTCAACTAGTCTCAACTCTAAGCAGGCACAGATAATGCATTTTTAGGCAGCCAATCATTTGTTTTTGTAAGCTTAAATCCAATAAATAGTGGAATTGAGATGCTGCTTAAACCTAACAGCTCTTTATTAAAATTTAAGCCATAAGTGTACTCAGGATATCCAGTATACCATCAGTGTACTTCAAGTTTCCAGTTACTGTGTAAATTCTTAACAAGATGCAACTCCAGCATGTAGTTTAATTTTCTGTCAGCAAGCACTAAATGTGGGTCTAACAGCTACTGCCAAATGACTGACCAGCACAGCTACCTCCTCAGCTGAATTTTACAAAGCAGCATGAAGCAGGCACAGATCTTAGGATTCTACCACCTCTGTCACCAAGTTCCCTGATCATCAGTGTTTCACTTTAAAAGCTATACAGAGCTAAGAAAAGCATCCTGAATTTTTGTTAAAGTTATCAATATCCTAAGTTTCAGAACAGCTCTTTTCTAGGAGATGATTCTGAAACAACATAGAATTAAATAAAAGAGATCCTACAGATCTTATCACACCTGCTCTTCAAGGTCAACATGTAAATACTAAAAGGCACTTCTGTGCTCATATAGATATTGTAAGGACAGTATTTAAAATATGTGCTATATAAGTTTTTCATTAGGTTGTGAACAACACTAGTTCTATTCTACTATGTGTAATCATTTTCAGAAAAGGAAGTGTAACATCCCTTAAAAATGACACATACAGTGCAGTTCAGTACCTTGACAGCAGAGTATGAGGAAGCTGAATGTTTTCAATAGTAGTCTTTTTCGGATTCCACTGTGATTCTATAGGATTAGCTGCTGCTAGGATAGATGTACGAGCATTCAATTGGCAAATAATTCCAGCCTGTCAAAAGGAAAAACATTTCTGATACCAGCTGCAGCTGTGCCACCAAAACCTCCCTCCAATTCCATGAGATCACCAATGTTATTAGATGGATTCTGTAGTCAGAAACTGCAAGGTGCAAGCCTCTGACTAAACCAAGAGCAAAAGCTTCTAGGAATAACTTCAGTTTCATTTACCTTTGCAATGGAGAGTGTCTGTTGTTCCATTACTTCATGTAGAACTGACCTTGTGCTTTCATTCATTTTATCAAACTCATCAATGCAGCAAATGCCATTGTCACTAAGTACTAGAGCTCCTGTCTGAAGAACCAGCTGCCGTGTTTCTGGATCCTTCATCACGTATGCAGTAAGACCAACTGCACTTGAGCCTTTGCCAGAAGTATACTGGCCTCGAGGAACCAGGTTATACACATACTGGAGCAGCTGGGATTTGCTGGTACCAGGATCACCACAGAGAAGAATGTTGATCTCTGCACGAAAATTCCCTCTTCCTGTGTGAGTAAAATCCTTTCTTGATCCACCAAATAGCTGAAGCAGAATACCCTATAAAAAGAAAAATATCACTTCTTTTATAGATGTAACAGAGCAAATCCAACTGATCAACTGAAACATCTGAAAAACAAACACTGCTAAAATTAACACAACTCAATGCATCTGGGTTTCAAGCATTAAAGACAGAAATTTTGTATGTTGTTGTAACCAGATTCTGGCTGGAACCTGAAGAATCTCTTCCGATGAAGGGTCCTTAGTTTTCCTCAACTCCACCCCCTAGACTTGATGTGCCTTTATTAGCATGTTGAGATGATAACAACAAAAGGAACTGTCATTGCTGTGTTCCCATTTCGTAAGTAAAATCATATGGTTTTGAATTATACTTTCAGGAACCTGTGAACTATAATAATGTATAAATGAATTTTAAAAATCTCAAAGGAATATACTTGGAACGGGAGTGTTTGATGCCTAACAATACCTTGAGACCTGCTACTGACTGCAGTTTTCACAATGTTCTAGTACCTCAGTTGACACTTTATTGGAACAGTCCCTTCTTGGATATATCCAAGTAAATGTTTTGATACTCCATAATTCAGCGTCAACCTGAATGTCATTTTTAAGCTACTCTTCTCTTGTGGATGCTTCTTCTCAGCAAGCACAGTTACTATGTTACAGGTACTTACTTTCCTTTGATAATCAGTAATCTGAACTTCTAAGAAATGTCCAAACTGCATGCTGCAATTAAGTTTCCCAGTCCTGCTGCCTCCGTACCTTTTCAGTTATCTTCCCTCTAATTAACACTCCTTAATAGCTTGAAAAGAATTATCATGCACTCACAACCAACTCCAACCTGACAAAGATCATGACATTTTAAGACTGCTCAAGTCAACAGCTTTTTGAATTTCTAAGTTTCAAGATACATTAACAACAAACAGTAACTACAAATACATACAGATAAAAATACATGTCTTACAAGAGAAATACAGAACTTTTCACCTTTTTGATATCTTCATGCTCATAGATACTTGGAGCCAATGCTAGAGCGAGCCTCTCATATATGTCTGCTTTTTTAGAAAGCTCTTTGAGCATTTCCACACGTTCCTCTGTAAACCTCTTTTGCTCAGTTTCCTCATCAACACCGTGCAGGCGTTTGGAGTCTGTCTTGCGATAGTGTATGACGTCAATGTGGGTCTTGTACACGGATTTTACACTGCTGACCCGGGGATTGACTCGAATGGGGACTGCCCTGTAGATACCTAAATACAAATTTCAATCACAGCATTAGATATGGAGAAACACGCTCATTCCAAACCCTAAAAATTTTACCAGTTCCAGGAAGAACGGAGCTTTTCTAAACAGCCTAAATACTGCCATTTAATTTCTCACTGTAAGTCATGTAGAACCCGTATTTAAGTCACCCATTTTTACAGATATACATATATATTTTACATTCATACCAAAAGTGTTCTCAACAATGAAAGCATTTTTCAAAAAAAACCTAAGGCTTGATGCTTTTGAAATTCCCACTCCAGTCAGCCTTTCCCCCTCTTCTTAACTGCCAAGTTTAATAACAGCTTTCTAATGCATTTCAAACAGTTTGGGTTTTTTACAGCAGTTATTTTAAATCAAAGTGGTTTATAATATGTTGCTGCAGTGTCACAAGACTTAACTCTACATTATCACTCTCCTGACTGCAGACACTATTTAAGATACTGTCTCTTCAGCTACAGCTTCAGAATGAAGGAATCAAGGTCAGACAGCCTGCAGATGTCTAGTCCAATCATGGGGTCAAGCTGCAGTCTGCTGGAGTCCACTGCATGCCAAAGGCTGTGTCCCATCAGGTTTTGTGTATCTCTAAGGACAAAGACTCCACACAGCCTTGCAGTCAACCCATCATGAGGCTTGACCACACAAACAGTAAAAAAGTTCTTGTTTTTAACCGGAATTGCCTGCATTTCAGCCTGTGCCCTCTGTGCCACTAGGCATCATTAAGAGGAGTCTGGCTTTGCCTTGACACTACCACCCCTTCACCCACACCACATCAGATGTTTCTAAACACTCTGCCAAGATTCCCCCAGCCTGCCTATCCTCCAGGCTGAGCAGTCACAGCTTTCTCAGCCTTTCTGTGTACAAGGCTTCTGTTACGGTCATAGCCCTTTGCTGAATTCACTCCTGTATGTTCATGTCTCCCTTGCCCTGGGAGACCCCACAGCTGGACCCAGTACTCCCTCAACCTGCTGGCAACACTCCCAATACAGCCCAGCAGAATGCTGGCACCACAGCCATGGTCTATCAAGCACTGCTTCCTTCCAGTTTTGTTTTTCTCTGCAAGTTTGCTGAGGGTGTAGAGCCCTGTCCCTATCAGAAAATGTTTCCAGTATTATTGGCTCTACTACCTTTCCCAGGGCTCAAGATGAAGCTGACTGTCTTGCAGTTCCCCAGTTCTTCTCCTCACTGCAGGGAGTGCAATTGGCTTTTTTATAGTATTTTAGTCAGTCACCATGACTTTCCAAAGATAACTGAATGGCTTTGCAAAGAAAGTGTCCGGCTCCCTCAGCACTTGGAGGTGCATCCCATCATGTCCCTTTACACACAGTCAAGATCAATGAAGAAGAAAAATGGAAATACTCAAACTAAATTTTACCTGTGACATTAATTCTGTCACCTGGCTGAACTTTATCAACAAGGTCATTGTGAGCAAAGAGTGCCACTGTATGTGGGGTCTGTCCAGCTGGCATATCTTCAGGAGATTCCTGCAGTTTGATCTAGCAAAAACACCATTTAAGTTTCAGTTGCAAAAGAGCAGAGCTTTTCCACAGTGCATACAACAGGATTTTGTATTAACACAGTCTTCAGCATAATTTTTAATCAGGAACAAAATATCCCCACCCAAACAGCAAAACTGATTACTGATTAAAAGAGATTATGATTAAAAGAGATTATGAAAATGAGAACTCTGCTGATTGTTATTGGCATGGATAAAATGCTGCTACAAACAAGGCTCACCTAGTCCTGACAGAAGTGGACATAATGTATATAAAGGCGCTTCCATACAGAAACATTAAGGGATTTACACACTAAATTTCATCCTCCTAATGCATTTCTTCTCCAAAGTAGACTTCCTGTTTCACTAAGTTGTTTCACCCATTTCCATGTTCCAAAACACCTTTTCAAAGCATTCAATCTCAAGATACATAACTAACACTGCTGATGATTTTAGGAGAGTGGGGGAGCAAAAACCAGCAACTCTTTCATTTTAGCCACTACCTAAGCCAACATACCATCTGTTTGTCAGAGAACATGGATCTGTTGTGAATCAGTGCCATACTGTGTGTTGTGTTACAGTTCTTGCACACGGATGGTTCAGCAATCCTGCCACGGTCAATTTCCACTCTGGTGGTGAAAGCGCACACCTGGCATCTAAAGAATGCTTCCTGCATCTCAGGAATTAACTGGGAGCTTCTGATGACCATGCCACTGATGGTGATGAGTTGATCAATGTCTACAAAAACAGACTCGTGTCATGACCTCATACTCCTAAAATTTATATAAACTTCAAAATTTCACATTACAATAAGCAGAAAGTAGACAGACAGGTTATTACTATTTTGTTTAAACAAGAAGAATCATAAATGCATGATACAAATATTTTAATTTACAAGAGCATGTATACAAAAGAAAGATTCCTTTGCATGTGCAGAACTAAGAACACAAGTAGTTGATGACAGGAGAGATTTCCTATATGGACAGATTATTCTGCATTTGGGCTCTAAAGCATTTGCTTCTGAAACAGGTATGAATGGAAGACATTGGTCTGGATGGACCACAAATACAGTTTTATATAGTCAATGTAATCCTATGTTAGTATTCACTAAGTTTATGAAAATCTTTAAGATTCTTTTCTAACATGGTAAGCAAAAAGTTTACCTTCAGGGTTTAGATTTCTCATGTTCCTGGTCTTCAAGGCATTATATGGCCTTACTTGAATTTGATGCTCTAGTATTGAATCAGGGTAACGATCAAAAAAGATCTCATTGGCAGCCATGTCAAATGTTGGGATAACTTCCTGTATTAGAAACAGCTTACAAGTTAAGTCATTGAAGTAAGTAATTATACATAAAGCATTCTATGTCCTGCTGACCAGCCAGTAACTAAAAGTTACACCATCTGAATGTTTTCCTACATAACACAAAACCTTCTGTTCAGATCAGATTTATTCATTCACTTGAGTATTGAAGGGGTGGAAGTACAAAACTCTGGACATTGCAGTTCACCAGCTAACTTTGCAACAGGTACTCATTGTTTCTATGATCATCTACTGTGAAACAAGACATTTTATATTCAGTAAAATAAAGTAGCCACTGAGATTGCACTGAACACACACAGTATGCACAGCATTTAAACAAGCATTTTAAAACCCAGAAATATATGAAAGAGCCACCTGAAAGTCAGGAAAAAAGTGCACTACTTCACCTGAGGATAGCAGATCAGTTGCCTGTAGAGATTTTCATCAAATGATCTTAGATGGTCACAATTTACGTTCAGGAATGGTTCCCCAACCACATTAATCTGCAAGGGAGTTAGGAAATCTTTAGCTCAGTGGCATGCAAGACTGAAAAAAGAAAAGCTGAATTACAAATTACTGCATTACAAGTACCTCTTGAAGTCGTTGCATATAGCGTGGCTCGTTAAGATCCAGACCAATGTCTTCATCCTCTTTATCCAGTGGATCAATAAAGCGCTGGAGAAATCTCTGAATGTTAGAGGCAAAAGAAAAGAGAGGAAAAATGAGCAGAATTTAGCAGTACAAACACTTCCTTTGTATCAGATTCAACTAATATTTGTTTAAATCAAACTAACTTTCCATTTTTAAAAAAAGGAAGACACAAAACCCACCTGGAATTTTTCTTTGCATGATGCCACATTAACATCTGTTCCCCAAATAACAAGCTTTTGTCCAAGAGATTGCTCAGTTGCTACTATATCCTCAGCCAGCTGCATGGAAACAAATTAAGCATATACAAGTATTTATATGTTTAAAAAGAAGTTGGAAGATACAAGAGGTGAGACATGCACCTACCCCATCTGAGTGCAGATCCACTTGTCTGGCCTTACGGACAGACCCGAGATCCGGCCTCTGCCTGACTGGAGTTCCTCGGACACCACTTCGTGGGGTACCCTCTACCCTGGAGCTGGGTGTGCCGTAAGTCAGAGGTGAACTGATGTCAAAGTCAAGAGGAATGGCTATAAAAAAAGTGTTTTGAAATGATTACTGAGACATCTTACATCTAGAGCAGACTAAAATTCAGCCTCGGCATTTGTCTCATCATTCCTTCCACTCTTGTCATAAAACGAGTAGTATCAGTCAAGCCCGGTGTTTTGTCAAAAGACACAATAAAGATGTTGCCAGTCTCCCTAGAACTTTCCTTTGTATTAACAGCTCTTCTCAAAGATCCGAAGTTTGAATAAAGCTTCGCTAGAAAACTTTACAGCAGTGCTGCATTTTAAAACTACACTAGAGTTCAAGCATAAGAACATGCAGAATTTCAGGAAACAGTTTTTTTAGTACTTTGGGGACGGCAGAGCATGTGACACAATTAACAGCTAGTGCAATTAAAAACAATCCTATATATAAAAGCAAGAAAGGCTTTCCAAGGCAAACAACCCAACTTAGTTCCTTCTGTGTTTTATTATTATTTCTATAAGTAAATTTCAAAAACTAATGTATATCCCCTGATACATATTCCCATGCTAACGGGAAGCTACGACAGAGATCTGCACCCCAGACACGGACTGCACTGCTGTAGAGTTCACTCAATACCAAATTCAAATGAGAAACATGAAACAACGCTCATTTTCCTTCGAGCGTTTTGCAGCCGATCTGGCCCAAGGCTGGCTCGCCCCAGGGCAGTGCAGGGGGGATGCTCCGGGCTGCACCCCCAGCCCCAGCCCCAGCCCCCCCGCGTACCCGAGTGGCGGAACTGCGGCGGGCTGGAGAACAGCGCATCGGCGGCGCCGGGGCTCTGCACGTCGGCGGGCGGGGACGTGGGCATGGGCTGCAGATCGCCGGTGGAAGTGGAGTCGTCTGTCCGACGCTTCTGGGAAGGAGGAGAGCGAGCATCTTGCGCTGCAAGACACAAGCGGAGCCGGAACCGGCGTTACAACAGGCGGACCGAGGGAGAACACCCCCGGGCCCACCCCGCCGGCCCTTCCCGCCGCAGCACTTACGAGTCGAGGGGTTGCTGCCCCGGCCGCGCTTGCCCCGTCGGCGGCTGGGAGTGGAGGCTGGCGACGACATGGCGCTGCTGCGGCTCCAGCGGCGGTCCTACCTGGGGGCAGGGGGTCGGCGAGAAGAATGAGCGCGGCGGGCGCTCCGCCACCAGCCGAGCCCCGACGGGCGGGTTTGGGTCCCTTTCCTCCCCCCGGCAGCCGCGACCCCCGCCCGCTGCCCCCACCCACCTGTACGGCCCCACAAACACCGCCACGCTCCGCGCCAAAGCCAGCGGCGTGCGCGCGCTCTCCCGGGCTTTCTGGCCAATGGCGAGGCGCGATCGTAGCGGGAGCGCCCAACGAAAGCAGAATGGGGGGATGCGGAACCGAGAGGGAAAGAAGGAAGAAGATGAATCCTCTGGATCCCCCAAGTGAGGGTCGCGCCCCGCTCGCCCTGGTACAGTAAAGAAAGAGTTATAATGCAGGTTACTATGTGTGGTACAAGACAGAGGGTACTGTCAGTAATGGCACAACGTCTCCCCCCCGCAACCTAGCGTGGAGCCGCCCACGCCTTAGCGAATTTCGCGGCAAAACTGGGGCAGGGAGGCGTGGGGAGGTTGGAGCAGCCCATTCTCTGAGGGGGGGGGGGAAGCCCCCACTGCAGCCAGCATTACTGTCCAGTGCTGGGCTCCTTGGTACAGCAGAGACCTGGAGCGGGTCCAGCCAAGGGCAATAAACAGGATTAAGGGATGAGGAAAGGCTGAGGGAGTTGGGGCTGTACAGTCTCGAGAAGAGACGACTGAGAGGAGATCTCATCAATGTCGATTAGTACTTATAGCGATGGTGCCAAGAGGATGAAGCCAGGCTCTTCTCGGTGGTGCCAAGCAATAGGATAAGAGGCAATGGGCAGAAGGTGATGTACAGGAAGTTTCACCCAAATGTGAGGAAGAACTTCCTTACTGTGCAGTGACCGAGCACTGGAACAGTTTTCCCAGACAGGCTGTAGAATCTCTCTTACTGGAGATACTGAAGCACTGTCTGGATGCAACCCTGTGCCGTGCGCCTGCTTGAGCAGGGAGGTTGGAGCAGATGGCCACTGTGGTCCCTCCTAGCCTGCTCCATCCTGTCATTCTGTGTGTGCGTGTCCTGAGCCCATCCTGCGACGGGAGAATGAAAGCTCCGGAAGGGCTCTCGCTCATTCCTCCGCCCGAGCCCCGCAGCCCGCCCCCGGCTGGCGTTGGACGCGGCGGGGGCGGGCCCTTCCCGCTGCCGCTGCCGTTCCTGGGCAGCATGGCGGGGGCGCAGCAGTGCCTGCTGCAGCTGCACCGCTGCCTGCAGCCCGGCGATGCGGCCGGCAGCGCCCTGCACGGATACAGCCTGCTCCGCAGCCTGGCCGAGACCTGCGTGGCCAGCGCGGCCAGCGGCGAGCAGGGTGCGGCCCGGCCCGGCCCGGCGGGGGAGCTGAGCGGGCCCGGGAGGGCTCGGCGGGGCGGGACACACGCACCGGGCCGGTGCTGCTGCGGGGCGGCTCCGTCCGCGCTTTGTGCCACTGGCGATCCCGAGGGAGGGGGTCTCCTGCCCCACATACCCACTGACCGCACTGGGGCGCGGGCCCCTCGGTGCTGAGCTGCCCCCAGGCTGGCTTTCCCTCGGCCCTGAGCAGCGGCAGGCTCAGCCCGTCCCCCAGGCCGTGGGGCCGGTCAGTAGCACGCACGCTTTGCTGTGGTTTTCCTGCAGACAAGCGTCAGTCGTGCCCGAGGGTCAGGTGCCCCTTCGCACAGCAGGGGATGGGCAGGGTGCTGCGCTTGCAAAGTTCCCTTGTTAAAGTTCCCTTGCCTCCCTGCAGCGCTGCACCTGTCCCTCGTGTTTTCCCAGGAGCATGGCTTGCTCGTCTTCATCCACAGATCCCTCACCATCGAGGAGGTAAGCTGGCAAACTTTAGAGTAGTGTTTAGATAGTGCTGTATCAACATGTTGCACACTTCAACATTTTTTTTTTTTTTTTAACTTTTCAGTTTCGAGATTGCAGGGAAGAAGCGTTGAAGTTTCTTTCTGTCTTTATGGAAAAAGTTGGTGACAAAATTCATCCTTATGCCTGTAATATTAAGGTAGGTAAATGGAAATTATTTCCTAAAAGTGTTTTTGCCAGATAGTTGAAACTAGTCTGGTAGGTGTCATGTCATAACATTCATAGCTATACTTCACCCCTCCCAGTCAGCCTTGCCATCTCTAGTGTTCTTGTTAAGAGCTGAAATAATTTTAATTTGTATGATGTAAACTGTAATGCATACCGCAGAGCAGTGTGGAATTGTTTGTCCAGTTGTAGTCTTAATTTTATTTACTTTTCTTTATAGAACATAGTAGGTATTGATTCTGAAAATCAGTTATTTTAATTAGAAATAGTAGTTATGACTATTTTAAATAACTTTTTTGGTGGTTATAACTATTTATTTATGCAAACTAAAGTTGCAATTTAAGTGTAAAATTTTAAATGTTTCTATAGGGTTAATTTTAGTTACCATTTAAAAATAATTCATCTGAGAAGTTCTTACTTCTGCAATATATATAGAAAGTGGTGGTAACTACAATACCTGAGGTTGCTGGAGTCTGGATGGTTGAATTTCTATGCTGCTTTGCATAGAAATGCTTGACTGCACCACTGAAGTTTCTGATCATAAATTAGTAGCTACTTAAGGACTGATAGTACTGAGGTAGAAAATTTGCTCTGTGTGCCTTTTACTGCAGTAACTGCAATTTCTTTGCTTGAGTTGGGGTTTGTTATTACATCAGTGCTGTAGTATTTTCAGTAAAGCCATTTCAAGGACTAGATATTGTTTTAGTCTTTTTAAAAAACCTTAGCCTTGTAAGGAAAAGGTACTTTAAAGAGGTAGAAGAAAATGTTATATTTGAATTTCCATCTTTACTTACTGGTATTGTTATCTTAATTTTCTTTTCTGGATAGCAAACCTGTCTTAGTGTCTATACGAAAGATAGAGCAGCAAAATGTAAAATCTCAGCACTGGAACTTCTGATTAAGGTAACATGCATTCTATAAATCTCTCTTGTTTCTAGAAAAGAAGTAGAAAATCTGCTGTATTACTATAGTTACACTATATCATGCAGAAAATCTGTACCACAGAGTGGCAGAAGAAGCTGAGTTGGGAGGGATCCACAAGGATCATTGAGTCCACCCCTGCACAGGACCATCCCCAAAAGTCACACCATGTGCCTGAGAGCATTGTCCCCACGTTTCCTGAACCATTGTCAGGTGTGATGCTGTCACCACTTCCCTGGGAAGCCTGTTCAGTGCCCAGCCACCCCTTAGGTGGAGAACTGACAGCTTCAGGCCTCTCCCTTGGGTTCTGTCACAGGGCACCACAGAGAAGAGATCAGTGTCTGCCCCTCCTCTTCCCCTCACAAGGAAGTTGTAGTCTGCGGTAGCAAGAGAATGGTGATAGCTAATATTTAGATGTTAAAAAGGAAATGTTTTAACAACAGATTGTCTTCAGTATTTCCCAGTAGGTTGTTCAGATGTGGGCATGTCATTCCTTCATCTGTTAGAGCAAGACACAATTTTTTTTTGAGGGCAGTTGCAAATCTCTCTGTTTATTATGGTTATTTAAAGAGAAATTTTGCTGTTCAATTGCATTCTTGCTTTAAAATACTATGTATTATGTATGCTATTGTAATTTTTCCTGGAAAGGCTGACCTGAAACAGAGACTAGACAGAACAAAAGGAATAAAATAGGTGTTTATTGAAAGGATACTTTGGGCAGTGCAAGAGCCCAGCCCAGGCTACACCCAAGTGAAATCCAAGATGTGTTCCGGTCACGAGTTTTTACACTTTTGTAAGTTTTGGTTCATCTACACATTGGGGTCAATTACCCAACTACAGCCCCAGGTTATGAAGTCTCAACCCCCTGGCTTGCCCCCTTTCCCTCGCAGTTGTTTATGTTTTTTGGGTACCAGTTCTTCTTGATTCTCTATCTAGAAAGGAATTGTTTTGTCTAACTACCCTGTGAAGAGACCTTACTAACACCTAATATGACGTTTCTGAGTTACACACTAAGCAGCAGAGATTCTGAAAAACATAAAAGCTAAAACCCAAGGTATTAATAGTATGAGATAAAGTATTTGAAATGTGTGGAGGAGAAGGACTTTTTTCCCAGAAGTGTAGTTGCTGTGTGAGACAGTAGTTCCTTTGAATACATTTAGACCCTTCTTTAGTAAATATTTTTGTGCCTACTTAGGTTCTTTTATGAGAAACAGAACTCCCTTCTGAGTTGTTCTGAGTCAGTTCTGTGAATTGGATTGACATCATACTAGCAGGGAGAGAAATACAGTATGATAAAAGCTACTGCAGACTTGCTAAGCCTGTGCTCTAGTGGGGTTTATATGTACATATGTATAAATCATACCGTGTATAGTTCTCATGTGGATGATCTATATATAGTATGTATACTATAAACTAGAAATTGTAAGTTTTGTATCTATGCATACATAGGAAGGTAGTTTGTTGTTAAACTTACTTTTATTTGGACAAGTCACATTAGGTCTCTTTCATTGAATAGCATACTTGCTTACTTAAACTGAACTTATATGTTTGAACTGTGGTTTTATTTAGTATTGGGATATTTGTCTTAATGCTTTTCCTTTTTTTTTTTTTAATGCATCTTAGTTGCTTCATAGTTTACAACGTTCCTGTCTGATGGAAGAAATGAAAGTTAGAGACATATTTAATAAATTTTATGGGGAACTTGCTGCAAAAAGTAAAATTCCTGATACAGGTAGGCCTTAGTTTTTCTTCGATTGTCCCCCTGTACTCAGCACTAGTGAGGTCACACCTTGAATCCTGTGCTCAGTGCTGGGCCCCTCACTACAAGAAGGACATTGAGTGGCTGGAGCATGTCCAGAGAAGGGCAGTGGAGATGGGGAAGGGTCTGGAGCACAAGTGTGATGAGGAGCAGCTGAGGGAGTTGGGGGGGTTTTATCCTGGAGAAAAGGAGGCTCAGGGGAGACCTTGCTGCTCTCTACAACCACCTGAAAGGAGGCTATAGCAAGGTGGGGATTGGTCTCTTCTCCCGGGTAACAAGTGACAGGACAGGAGGAAATTACTTCAAGTTGCACCAGGGAAGGTTTAGAGTAGATATTAGGAGTAATTTCTTCATGGTAAGGGCTGTCAGTCGTTGGAACAGGCTTCCAGGGAAGTAGTGGAGTCACCATTGCTGGACATGTTTAACAGATGTGTAGATGTGGCACTTGGTTCAGTGGTGAGACTTGGCAGTGTTGGGTTAATGGTTGAACTTGATTATCTTAAAGGTCTGTTCCAATCTAAACGACTCTTATGATTCTAAAGCTCTTTGTGATTTTATTCTAACCCTGGCTAGTGTTGTCCTCAAAGCTGCAGCTTTAGTGTCATGGTTCCTGCATTGGTCACCTCTAATGTGAGCTCATCCATTCTGCCTTGCCTGATTATATTATTTATGGCATATTACTATGACCTCCAGTTTGGTCATTGTGGCTAGTTACTGCTGAAATCTTGGCTTTATGAGTCTACCCCTCATAAAACTTGTGTCTGCATAGGATCCTTCAGTCTGAATTCAAGCCTAGAAACTTCAGCTAGCTGTTGGCCTTAACAAGTGCTTCCTCAGTGCATATGGCCTTTAAATTTGTTTTCTGAGCCCTATTTAAAAATAGTTAATGTGTTTAAGTTACTGATGTGAGAGGAGGATGCATCTCACATTGTAGTATATAGCTCTATATATGTGTGTGTGTGTATATATATATAAGGATGTTTGCTCCACACTATAGTCAACATTTATACCATCAGGGATTGTTTTCTCACAGTTGCAAGTTAGTAGGAATTGCGCTGGAAATGTTGAAGTAATGATTTCAATAATTAAGGTTTAACAATATTAAAAATGACTTTCTAGTATTGGAAAAGATTTATGAGCTTTTGGGAGTTCTGGGAGAAGTCCAGCCTGGTGACATGATTAACAACTCTGAGAAACTGTTCCGAGCTTATTTGGGAGAGCTTAGAACACAGGTATGATTGGAATTTCTTTTCATTCTTTGGTTTTTTATTTTGGCTTTTTTGCATTACTTTGTTGGGTTTTTTTCCCCTTTGAAGTGTATAGCACTGGCCCTTGGATTACTACTGTAGCTAGTACAATTTGTAGTGATCTAACTGGCCAATCATAAATGCTTCCTGGAGGACTGTTTGTTGTGTTCTCTGGCTCTGAGAAGCTTTCAAAGTGAAAATTCAAGGCCATCAATAACAGCAAATTAACCAATTCACTGTGTGAAAAGATGACATGTGATGATCATCCCCCAAGAAATGTTACCTTGGCATTCACTGGTAGTTTCTGCTTTGTTCTGTACTGGCTGCAAAGTTCTTGCATGTGAGGTAAACATCACATTTCTGCTGAACTTTCATATATTCTGAATTTTTAAGTACTTTTAAGACATTAGTATATTTTATCTAAGTTTTGGTATGGTTGGTCTTGGTGGAACATTACCATGCTGTTGAAATTATCTCTTGTGCTTCCCTCCAAATGGTGTGACACTTTGGAGTAAAGATGTTTCTGTGTAGGTGTTCCGTAGACTTGGGTGCTGATATAACTGCTAAGTTGAAATAAGTTATTTACCTATATTTCTAGGAACTGGGAAGCCTTGGTGTAAATTTATCTTAGGTTGAGGGTATCTTATTCTTTTCAGATGACATCAGCTACAAGGGGACCCAAGCTACCTCTTGTAGCAGGATGTCTGAGGGGACTGGTTGCACTCATGTACAACTTCACCAAGTCTGTGGATGAAGGTATGTTCTTTTTCTGTGTGAAATGCAGTGACACGTTTTGATACAGTTTTACAGACACTTGTACATTTAATTATTACACAGCCAAAAAGTAGCATCATTTCTGTATGTAAACTCAGAATTGAAATTTCACCTGTTAGTAGATGGTTTTTGCAAAATAAATAGTCACACAGTCCCTGTAATCTATGTGTGAAGTGGCTTTATCAGCGTTTTTCTGTATGTAAATCTTTGAAGTGCTGTTTTTCTGACCACATATTGAGCAGCTGTGAGAGCCACATTGAAGCTGGAATGCAGTTTGTATGGAGATGTGTTTCTCTTAAGAGTCAACTTAAATATGGGTATTCAGAAAAATCAGCTAATGCAGATGTACAATTTTTTTCGAATTTAAGAGTATTATAGGAAAAAATGTCTCTGTCTCTTAAAATGAGATATATAAGGCTTTCCAAGATCACTTCTTCATACTGAGCTTTGATAAAAATATCTTAGTCTTCATTCTGCCTACTGTATGAGAGTAGTGAAATACTCACTATTGGATTGTTTCACAGATCCTCAGACTGCAAAGGAGATTTTTGATTTTGCAATGAAGGCAATCAACCCACAGGTAAATCTGCTACATGTTAATTGTTCTGCATAAACAAGTTAGCCCTGGTGAAGAGTAAATCACAGTGACAAACCTTTTCTGATATTACAGATTGATCAGAAGCGATACGCAGTACCTCTAGGTAAGATATAAACTATTTTCATTCATGCTGAGGTGGATACTGTCTTTTGTTTGGAATTGTTCATTCTTCACTGAATATGTTCAGGTGTCTCTAGTCTTTCATCTTCTAAGCTGGCTGGGGGGAAAGCTATTGTACTTCAAACTGGAATATAGAAGTTAACATCTATTTTGTTAAACTAGTCTAGGTCTAATCACCTTACAAATAGCAGCATTATACAAAAAGGTAGTACAAAACTGTGATGTGAGAAAGGAATGGTAGAAATAAGAGGAGTGTAGTTAATTAGGAGAAAAGAGGTGACAGTGGATTGAGTTAAAAGAAAAATCAAGGAGAGAAGTTTCACTGGAAGAACGAGGAAAAGAATGGGCGAAAAAATCGGAAGATTAGAAATTGGCCTGTGAAATGTGAGTGGCTTATTCAGAAATTGCAAAAATGCAAGGTTTGAGTATTAGGCCCATGGTAATATTGAGGGCTAAAACCCTCTTCAAAGACAGTCTACTCTCCCCCCAGTTAATTCATTAAGGATCTTGAAATTTCATTTATGCTTATTTGGAATAGTGAAATGATCTATAATCTGAATTCTGTATTTGTCTGCATCACAGTTTGGCAGAGGAGGGGAGTTGTGCATATGTCCTGACAACAGAAACCAGATCCTTCTGAATTGTGCAAAGGAAGCATTCTTATTTATAACCACTGAAGTCCCTTTTTTTTTCAATATTAATGTAAATTACGTCTGAACACAGCTGTGCATTCTTTAATGTTGTACATTTAAAAAGAGGATTTTGGAAGGTTGTTTTTATGCTTAAGTTCTTAATGCTTGGATACTGATACTGTAGAGTACTGATACTGTAGAGTATGTAGAGGCTAGAGGAATACATTTTATAGCCTCCAGTCATGGTGGGTCTGCCTACCTAAAGTCCTAATGTGGACTTTCACAGTCTGGGCTGATTGTGTGAAATGTAATGTAAGTCTGGTTTTTAAAGAGAATTGTTTTTAAATTGCAGCTGGGTTACAGTTGTTCGTCTGGCACTCTGCTCAGTTTGGAGCCTTGCTCATGGACAACTATGTGTACCTGTATGAAGTGATGTGCAAATGGTGTGGTCACACGCATCAGGAGCTGAAGAAAGCCAGCTATTCTGCACTAGATTCATTCATCAAGCAGGTGTGGTACCTTCACTGGGATCTCCAAGTCTAAAGCAAAATTAAATTTCTTGTAATAGTGGGTCTATTTGGTGCTTGGAAATTCAGTGAATCTATTTAATGAATAATTATGTGGTTTGAAGTGCTTTGTATTGCAAGCTAGGTATCTTCTAAGACTTACTGTAATTTTTTGTGAAATGCTAGAATGTTTATATCTGTTTCACAGATTTCTTTAATGGTGGCTAAAGATGCAGAACTACACAAGAGCAAGTTGCAGTTCTTCATGGATCAGTTCTATGGAATAATCAGGAGGATGGATTCAACCAGCAAAGAATTGTCCATCGCCATTCGCGGATATGGCCTTTTTGCAGCAGTATGTGCAAAGGAGTTATTCTGATGAAGGAGCTTGCTGACAGCATGTGAAGCTAGGATTCATATACCATGCATTTTACAATTTTACACAGTCCTTTTAATAGGGAATGCTCTGTGTCTGGACTAAGTGTTGGACTTAATTACACTGTAAAATATCTTTTGGATGAAAATTTTTCAAATGTATACTGACTCTAGTGGGAGCTCTTGCAGCATTGGGTTGTAGTTGTAGTTAATTCTTGTGCACAAGTTCTGAAGTGGAAAAACAGGATCTTCGTACACAGCTGTCACAAAATTTCAGGATATACTTAATTCCTTAGGTACAGGCAACGCCTTGTTATCTCCCTCAGCATTTAAATGGTAGAATCCAGGCTTCGCTCTGAAAGTAGTTCAGCAATTCTTACAGAGCTCAGTCAAACAGCTGACTGCAGGACAGTGGCAGGTGATTTGTGAAACAGCCACAAAGTAAAATACAACAAGAAACAACAAACAAAACCATGCTTACATACCAATATGGGTGGTATGTGTTTGTCAGGAAGCACCATTAGGAACAAACTTCCAGTTTCTGGGAGTATGACAATGAAGTTAAAAGTCAATAAAGAAAGGGTGGTATTTATGTATTTGCAGCCACTGTGCTTGATGGTGGTGCCACAACTTTTACATAATAAAGTTCTAGACTTTTTTTTTTGTCTCTCAAAGCAAAAATTAGGTTAAATAATAACAAAGATTATTTAGAGAGGTTTTAGGAATTGCAAAGGAATAGCTGGTTATTAGCTGAATCCTCTTTTTGTTACCTTTTCAGTAGAGTGTATTTGTTTGTAGAATTGTCCATGTTCTTTGTTCAAACCTGGTCTTCCTCTTCTGGGATATGAGATAGAAAGGAGCTGAGTTCAAGGCATTGGTTCCAGAAAAAATGAAGTGTCTCAAATGAGGGAGTTGAAAGAACTCTATTAAAAACATATTAAAGCTATATTATAAAACTCTATTAAAAATGGAATGTAAGAACTTAAAATTGCCTAATGTAAGTACAGAGATAGGATAATACTGCAATTTTTAACAAATTTAATGCTCCACTATGAATATCTAATATGTTAAGACAATTAATACTTGTTACTATGTTTAAGATAAATCTTGGCTAAGCATCAGATGCTGGGTTGTGAGGAAGTAGAGTGTTGGTGCTGCTGCAGGCTGTGGCTGTAACACTGAACTTGTGTACATATTTGGTTCAGTTTCAAGGCAGAATATTTCTTTAATTGCTGAAATAATCTTAAAATAATACTTGGAAGTTTGGCAAGTGATAAATGGGTAGTGTTGATTTTGTCAGCATGTTTTTAGGCAGACTATATTTAACCTTTAGGCTAACAGCCATATTTCACTGTTACTGTAAATCAGTCCATTCTTTTTCATGGTCAGTTCCCTACCATAGTTCTTGCCTGTGACCCGGTTCCTGTCCACAAAGACTGGTTTTTGACCTAGTTCATGCTGTGATTTACAATTCATTCTATGGAAATTTGTAAGCTTTGTTACAAACCCTCCATTACTCTTTGGGATACTTTCTACTTGTTCATTAGTTTAGGAATAGTCTGTAGGTTCTGTTTTTACAGGACCTATAACAATAAAAGTTCAGAATTTGGACTGCTCAGTTAAGTGTTTAATAGTAGTAACCTGTCAGTGATAATCAGTTTAGCTGCATCAAGGTAATCCACTTATTTCTTGAATGCAGCTAATTCAAAATATAAGTGAATCTAAGCATCCATAATGCCATATTTAAGATACTTACAGCCAAACTCCTATGTTTTTCAGGCTGAATATGAATTCATGACACTGAAAGTTCAAGTACTTTCACAGTAAATTGCACTGCATTAGTGAACTATTATTATAGTGCATGTCAGGTACTGTGTTTCTCATTCGTGTAGCAAGTACTTGAAGTTGGTTTATTCAGATGTATTAAGTTTCTGGAAAAACTTCAAATATTATTCCTGTTATGGTTCAGTGAAGATGTGGGTGGGTTTTTAGTGCTGCAGCATGCATTTATTTGCTCAGCTCTACAAAATTGCCAAACCAGGTTTTTATTTTCTCTCTGTAAGCCCTGTAAAGCTATACATTCTGAGGATGTGGACAACATGTATGTGGAGCTCCTTCAGCGCTGCAAGCAAATGTTCCTCACGGAAGCAGAAACAGTAGATGACCATCTGTATCAGCTACCAAGTTTCCTCCAGTCCATTGCAAGTGTGATATTCCATATAGATACAGTAAGTGGAGTATTTAAAGTACCACCCAATACCTTTATGCTGTTGCAGTTGTGTGAGAAGGTAATAGCTGTGAACCTGCCTATGGTAGAAGGTGTTTATTTGACTGAAATGTGATGATATCTAGCCCCTAGGGGATGGGAAGAATATCAGGAGAATGCTCTAATGGATTTTATTTGAATAAAGAAAATGCACTGGATATGCTAAATAAAATGCTACAGTGCATTGAAATGGAAACCATTATAGGCAAATGTGAATGTTTTTATTTATGCTATTTATTTGGACACAGCCACAAACTTTCTGTGTTTATACCACTCTGCTGCTGCTTTGTCTTTTGGTACTGATACTTAACGTGTTCTCTGAGATAGTTTGGTCTTGATACTTTGATTCTGCTATGATGTTATGCTGTGTGTTTGAATGAGGGCTTTCTGGATCTTACCTGGACTTGTGAAGTACGATTGGGCCATACATTTTGTGATTATGAATAAGCAGATTATAGTGCTGTTACTGTTGGTTAATTAAGTTGGTACTTTTTTAATAAGCTTATAACTAGATTGACTGAAGACTAATCTGTTCAGGAGCTACTTTCCGTAATGTGGTCGAGGAAACTTTGTTACTCTGTTTAGTTTTATCTAGGGAGGATTTTGTTGCTGTTTTTTTATGTGTTTCTTTGTATTTTTTGTATGTCTAAGATGAATTCGCTTGCTAAGTCTCTTCCTGTTCTCAGAGCAGATCATGACTAAAGCTCTTGTAACAAAGTAACATGCTGAAATAATTTTACATCATTTGATGGTGGGGATTTTGTTTTTCTTTATTCTAGATTCCTGAGGTGTACACACCAGTTCTTGAACATCTAGTTGTGCTGCAGATCAGCAGCTTTCCACAGTACAGTGAAAAAATGCAGCCTGTCTGTTGCAGATCTATAATAAAGGTGTTTCTATCTCTCTCAGGAAAAGGTCCTGTTCTCTGGAGCTTTATTAGCACTGTGGGTGAGTCTGTGATATTAGCTTCATTGGAGTTTTTTGGGATCATGGTTTTTTTGTCCTTTAGTTGGTTTTTTTTGGTTTTTTTTCCCCTAAATTGCTTAACAGTTTCTAGGAGAGAAATGTGGAATAGCCATTCTGGATCAAAAAGGAAGCTTGTTCTGTTCTCTAATAATGTAGGTTAAGTGTTTACATGGTGATATTTTTTCAATATCCACTGTTAAATAACTTCAGAAATACATTTAACAATCGTTTTGGAAAACAAACTGGACATGATTTAGGGCAGGAGAATACATGTTTGTGATAAGACTTTCATTCCTGCTCTGAAGAATTATGGGAAGAAAGGGATTTCATAGAAAAGTGTACAAAAAACTGTTCAGTGTCCTTTCAGTTACTCCTACAAAACACCACAGAAAATAGGGTGAGTGTTATCTCTATTAGGAATGCTTTTTTTTTCATGTTTTGGAACTTTTAAATAGCAGAATTCCAAATATGAAGTTAGTCAGGTATAGTTCTGTGAATTTAATACTGAATGTGTCAGCATTGGTAACTGACAGTTCTAGTAGTCTCAAGCATGCTGACATTTCCATGATTTTCAGAAATTATTTTTGATTTCTTTCAACTTTTTATCGTGGCTTTTCTCTATTGCTGGGGTTTTTTCATTGTTTCCCATGTTCCTGAGTTGGGAAGTGATACACCGAAGTACCTTGTTGGTCTTAAGTCCATGGAAATCATTGGGAGTTGTTGCCTTTTCAGTAAGGGCATTATGGATGATGCCTTGGTTATCATTCATAATCAGGAAAAAGTCAAAGCAGTGTTGAGAAAAAGTAGTAAGAAAAAAGTTCAGGATTGGTTACTTGTGGAACATCTTAATGTCAAGGCTTTGATTTGGGCTATTTTGTCCTTAAAGGAGAAACTCTGTGTTCTTTTGCCTCTCCCTTACCATGACAGAACATAGAAAACTGATTTGTTTCATTGTTAATGTAATGAGTGATATGAATGCTGTGCTTTTAAAATCTATTCAGGCAATTTGGTTTTTTGTTTGTTTCAGTGCATCAGGGATTAATCAGAATTTTCTCCAAGCCAATCACATTTTCAAAGGTAAAATAACTGTTTAAACATATTTATTTCATTTAGATTTCTAGAGTGTGCATTCCATTCCAGGTCTTGACAACCTAACCCAGTAAACAAAGGAAGGCCCAAAGAAGCAAAAATAGTACTATCCATTTTGTTATTAGTCCATTAGTGTTATTAGTCATTGGCTCATTTGTTCTTAGTCTCTCATCCCCACCTCTGCTCAGCACAGTGTGGATGTGTCTCTTGTGCTGAATAAAGAAAATTACAGGTCAGGTTGTCTGTTATAAAGTAGGTTGTAATTAAAGTCATCCAGCTTTCTTCCATGTTAAATTTTGGACATAGTAAACATTACTGAATGCTTGTGTTAAGCAAGGATATTAAAGCTTTTAAATCCTGTGCAGCAGAATAACTGTAGAATTTCTCAAATTCTAGGAGAGTATTAGGAGAAAAACCTTAGAGGTTTTTGGGCTTTTTTCTGAAAGGAGGTGGTTGTTTTGTGATCTTTTCAGATTGATGGAGAAAGCTAAACATTTAATGTTTCTACCTGCTGCAGTAATGTTACATTGTGTTGCATGGGTGTGGTAGTTCCATAGGCAGTTGTACTGGGATTTGACTGAGATGGGGTTAATTTTTCCCATGGCAGCCCTCACTGAGCTGTGCTTGTATTTGTAACTGGAAATGTGTTGATAACACACCAGTATTTTGAGCAGCACTGGCATGGCATCAAGGCTGCCTCTCCCAACATTTTCCCCTCACCAGTAGGCTGGGGGGACAAGATATTGGGAGGGGACAGAGCCAGGACAGCTGGCCCAAACTGACCAAAGGGATATTCCATGCCATGTGATGTCTGGTCAGCAGTAAAACCTGGCAGAAGGGAGGAGGTGGGTGGCATTGGTTAAGGGGCTTGTCCTCAGGAACTTCTGTTCCATGTACCAAAACCCTACTTCCAAGGAAGTGGCTGGACATTGCCTGCTGATGGAAAGTAGAGAATAAATCTTTTGTCATCCTTTGCTACCTAACTGCTTTTATCTTGAGCCATGAATTTTTTTCCATCTTATGGACAAAGATCCAATAGATCCAAAAGATCCCAATCCTGGTGAGGAGGAGAGTGGTAGAATGGTCTGGTGGGTACCTGCCATGCACCCAGGGTCAAACCACCAGAGCAATGTGTGTGACAGATATTATGTCCCTTCAGGACCTTTTTGGAAAAGAAACTTCCGGATCAGAAGAAGCTTTTGAAGCTGGAGAAGTTGGGACACGAAGATCAAAAGTACCAACTTATAAGGACTATCTGTACCTCTTTAGAAGTCTACTGGGCTGTGACACAATAAAGGTAAAGTATAGCTAACATGGAAATACAAAATGAAACCGAAAAAGAAACAAGATCCCGAGTCTTGTTGTCTTACAGCTGCCATTCCAATCTCAGATGCTCAGATGCTGTAGAAGAACTGTTTTCTGCTTTTAGTTGGATTTTATGAATGATAAATCAAGTAAACAGGGATTAATTTATCCTTGCATACCCAAAAAACATCTAAAACTGGATTTTCTGGATCATGTTTAAATGTTAGTTTGTAAATGAAAGAAATAATTTTCATTTGTATTTTGAAAGATGAACATTTTTGTCCTACACAGGAGTGTGTTTTTGAAGATGCAAACTTCCTTACTGAAAATGCACAGCTGCAATCCCTGAGTCATGTCCTGTATGATGAATTTATAAAATCTATTTTGAAGATTATTGAGAAATTGGACCTGACTCTTCAGAAACTGGATGTGAGTGAACAGGTGAGACCTGAGGACCTATCCATTAACTCTTGCTGTTGTAGGGGAACCAAAATCCTGTCCCTTGTTTTGTTTTCATTATGCCTAGATAGCACCCTATAGTGTCCTTGAAGTCACATTTATCCTAGATAAAATGTTTTGCTTGATATGTCTGCATGTTGCATTGCAGTGTTAGAAGGAAACATTAGAATCAGTAGAAGTTCACAGAATCTGTTACGTTAGACTTTCTACTCTGGAATCTACTGTTTTTCATTTTCCAACTGGCTTTCTCCTTAGAAGCAGGCATCTCTTATTTTTCCTTTCAGTTACTGATGTGTCAACTATTAGCCCTTCATCTGTTGGAGTACCTAGTAACAGCTAAAAAGATAGACTTTTAATGTAGCAAAAAAAGGTGCAAAAGCTTTCTGTGTTGTCACAGATCTGGTGTTCTTTCTTCAATATTTATTTTCAGGAAGAAAATGCCGGTGACAGTGCTTTGATTAGCCCTTCTTCTGATCCTGCTTCAAACCTTCAGCCAACAAAGCCAGTAGATTTTATTGCCTTTATAAATCTCGCGGAATTCTGCAGGTATTGATATGGTTTTATGTCATTTGAAAGTTACAGAGTAGTTGGAAGAAAGAAGTTTGAGGTGAAATGCATTTAAGATGCTTGTTTCTGAGTTTGATAGATCATATTTAAAAATGCACAAGATGGAGGGAGGGAGGGTTTTTCAGATACCTGGAGCATAGGTAGACACATACAAGCTCATCAGCTCAGGTTTTTTAAAAGAGTATAGGAGACATTCATTAGCATTCACTATCATTATTTGGGTGTAGTTGTCTTTCATTATATGTTGTAACTTCTAGTATTATCCTGGCCATGTATCCTAAATACTTAAGAAACCAGACATTAAGGACCAGACATTAAGTGGAAGGTACAGCATTACTTGCTTGTGGAGTCCCAGTAATGAAATGTGATATATGAGGATGTGTGTTTGTATAAATTCAATAATGAGCTATAATAATGGATAAATGGCTTTGCCCTCTAAAACAAAATGAAAATCTTCCTGTGCTTGACTCAGAAGGCAGCGTGCATTTATTCTCTGTCTGTCTTTGGAGCTACTCTGTTACAGCAATATTTCTTTCATGTACTGAGATGAAAGTTTTTAAAAAATAAAACATTGTATTTTTTTCTTCCTGTTTTTTCTGTGCATTGGTTTTAGAGAGATACTTTTGGAGAAACATGTGGAATACTTTCACCCTTGGGTATATTCCTTTGGTTATGAGCTTATTATACATTCAACAAGACTACCTCTTATTAGTGGATTCTACAAGCTGCTGTCAGTTACAATGAAAATTGCCAAGAGGATAAAATACTTTGAGGTGAGATCTTTTACCCAGTGGAGTGGTGGCATTTTATATTAATGGCTGTGTCGTTCTTTATGTATAGTATTTTATTCCCTATGGAAAATAGTTCATTGAAACTGTTACTGGGTTGTTTCAAATGTTTATGGCTTCCTATGCCTCCATAATTAGAAGCACATTAAAAGTCAAAATTCAGGCTAGAAGCCCAGTTTCTGAAGAGATACCATCCATGTGTAAACAGAGAATCTCAGAATTGTTAGTGTTGGAAGGGACCTCTGGAATTCATCCAGTCCTGCCACTCTGTGAGTTAGTGTCACCCAGAGCAGGTGACACAGCAACTCATCAAGGTGGGTTTGGAATATCTTCAGAGAGGGGGGGTCTGCAGCCTCCCTGAACAGCCTGCTCCAGTGCTCTTCCATGTCCATGTTCTTCCCAAAATCCTGAGCTAGGTGAACAGAGAGATGGGATGCTGTGTAGGTGGTATAAAAGATATTTTGGATAGAAACCATCTAACCAGAGCAGGAGAGGCATGTATGGGTTAATTACTCAACTTCTGGGGTATACTCCTATTGCACCCAGTGATTTCCACAGGGAATATGATGCCCCATTGGTGGATGCACTAGCTGTGGTTTGGAAGCTGTTGGACTAAAACACGTGGGTGTGTGCCCAACACAGAGCCCAGTGTCTCTGCCACTACTGCTGATGGCACCAAGTGAAGCACATTTGGAAACACGTTGGTGTAGTTGCTTGTACTGTAGACACTGTTGTAAACTGTTTTCTTATTATACCAGCATTCTTGCCACCTGGATGTCCACTATTTGGGAAGTTTGGGTTTTTATGGTTTGTTGCATGAGCAGAGAAAATTAAACCATTGAAAAGTTATTTTGAAGTCTTGTTTACTTCCATAATATTTAATATATTCCAAAAAGTTGACCCTCAGTGAACCATATTAATGTCCATTTGTAACCTCTGAAAGATCAAAGATGCATTTCAAGCTTTCACTGACAGCAGTTTCGTGTTGGACAGTATGATGTATGTATTCTGAGTTGAACTTGTGGTTCATATATGCAGTACATCCTTTTTAATATATTGACTTGTGGTTTCTGTTTGGTAGGGTGTCAGTCCAAGGAGCCTCAGAAGCTGTCCTGAAGACCCAGAAAAGAGCTCTTGCTTTGCACTCTTTGTAAAGTTTGGAAAAGAGGTAAGAAATTTTGCTCACTAATTTTCTTCTCACTAACTTTCTGAATATAAACATATGTGATTCAATCAACATTTTATCTTCTGAGGAATCTTACATGTACAGTAGAAGTATTCTTGCTTTTTAAGCTGTGCAACATAGTGGGGTTTTAAGATCTTTTTCTGTCTGTTTTTTACCTAATGTCAAAAAATGTGTTGGTCATCAGTTCATATACGGTTGAGAAATAATAGTATAAATACTTCTGGTAACTGTCTGCAGGTGAATGAGATTTCAGTATTGGTTTTGGCTTGTTTTGCATGGGTATTGATACAGTTAAGTCAAGATTTCAAAAGGTTTATGCTTGTTTTTGATCTATTTATCTGAATTTTAGGTTGCAGCAAAAATGAAACAGTATAAAGATGAGTTGTTGGCATCTTGTCTGATTTTTTTGCTCTCTTTACCACATGACATCATCATGTTTGATATCAAAGCATATATTCCTGCACTGCAGGTGAGTCAAAGTGATGTACATTAGCACTAATACTTTTTTTCCCTAAGATACGTACAAATATTCTGTAGCAAAGTCAGTATTAAGGTAACTATTAAGCTCTCTACAGTCTTCAGTAAGATAGAATCCAAATGACTTGACCCTTTGGATAAAAAGTAAATTGTTGGAATTTGCTTTTGCACTAAGCAGACTCTCTTAGTGCCTATGTCGCAATATAGATGTATTTCCTGTGCTGATCTTGAGTGAGATGCTAAGCAGAGAAAAGTTATTGCAAAGGGAGATGTACACTAAATGCTTTTAAATTTGTCTCTTTTACCATTAAGTAACACTAGTCAATAAATGTGAAAAGCTGATAGTTTTTTATTTGACACTTAGAATGCATTTAAGCTGGGCCTAAGCTGTGCCCCAATGGCTGATCTGGGCCTGGATGCTTTGGAAGACTGGTCAGTCCACATCCCCAGACATATGATGCAGCCCTATTACAAGGATGTCCTGCCTCTTCTTGATGGTTATTTGAAAGGCTCTACATCTGCAGGTACATACATGCAAAAAATTGCTCGTCTTAAGGAAGAGGAAAATAATTTCTTTATTAAGATGTGTATATGCCATACCTTTTATTTATATTGTGCACTTTCTGTGTTTGGAACAACATAACTTCCCTTACAACCCAAAATGCACTTTTTTCTTAAACTAGGATTTACTTGCTTCTGCTGAACAATCAGTAATCATTGCCATTCTATTTATTACTTCTGTATGTTATGTTGTTTTTTTGCTTAAATTAGCTCAGTTTTACTAAGAGACTTACTTTCCTTAATAGAGATACTAAATGAAAGAATAATTGTCACATTTGAAAAATAAAAATGGGCAAAACAAGAGTGGGTTTTTTTAATGACACTATGAGAAGGTGCATGAGATAGTGGTACAATAAACTGGTGTTGATATGCATTTTTTTTTTTTTGTTCATCAGTTGAATCCCAAAATAACTGGGAAGTAAGGAAACTTTCTCAAGCAGCCCAGAAAGGACGTAATAAAGTTGTGATACAGCGTATAAGAAAAGCAAAGACATTTTCAGTGGTAAGAACTCTCTTTCTTTTTAGACTTAAATGTTAATCCTTTCTTCCCACTGCTTCTTTTGTGTTCTTGCATGCATACTTTTTTTTATGAGGGCTAGTTCTATCTTAGATGAGTTTAATTCCACTCTACAGTGTGGCTCAAAAAGCTGTTAGATCAGCATAGCTGGAAAGATGTTATATTCCAGAGTGAGGATGCAAATTAAGCAGGAAAAGGGGACTGAAGAAATCCTGAAAGTCAATATCACTGCTAGACTGATACATTATGGCAACAAAAATTTAACTCCCACACCCCAAATCAGGTCCCAGTTTAGCAGCTTTGCAGTATGCAATACAGTTTTGTGAATGTTTCAGCATTTGAGGGATTTTTAATTGTCTTGTGGATAGGCTTACAGTCTTTAGAGGCCAACATATGTATTACTTTGTCCAGTGGCCTCTCAAATGTAAGTGTTGCTTTATTTGTATATTCCAGTACACAAAATAACTTGGAATAAACTGTTTTTTAGGTATAATACTGTTGGTTACTCTTATATATGGAACTCTTTCCAACCTGGTTGTCTTTAAACATGATGCTCCTGGAGTGAGTCCAGTGGAGAGCTACAAAGAAGAGTAGAGGTCTGGAGCATCTCTTATGAGGAAAGGCTGGGGGATCTCAGCCTGTTTAACCTGGAGAAGTGAAGCGTGAGAGGAGACCTCATCAGTGTCCATCAGTATCTGAAGGGAGGGTGCCAAGGGAATGGAGCCAGGCTCTTCTCAGTGATGCCAAGCAATAGGACAAGAGTCAATGGGCAGAAACCAAGGCACAGGAAGTTCCACCTGAATGTGAGGAACAACTTCTTTACTGTGCAGTGACAAGCACTAGAACAGATTTCTCAGAGAAGTTATGGAGTCTCCCTCACTGGAGATATTCCAGAACTGTCTGGGTGCAATCCTGTGCCATATGCTCTGGGATGACCCTGTTTGAGAAGTGAGATTGGACCAGATGACCTGCAGCAGCCCCTTCCAACCTTTATCATTCTGTGATTCTGTGAAACAAAATGAGTTTATTTTATATCCCGTACAGGCTGCTTCTGAAAAAGAGTTGCCTGAGAGAGGCACTGTTTAGTCAGAAGAAGGGAGATTCAGGGGAGACCTTATTGCTCTTTACAACTATCTGAAAGGAGGCTGTAGCCAGTTGGGGTGTCGGTCTCCCAGGTAACAAGTGACAGGACAAGAACCGGTGGCCTCAGGTAGTGCCAGAGGAGGTTTAGATTGGATATTTGGAAAAATACCTTCATGAAAGAGGTGTCAAGCATTGGAAAAGGCTGCACAGATAAGCAGGAGAATCACCATCACTGAATTTTCCAAAATGTGGGTGTGGCACTTGAGGACATGGTTTATTGATGGGCATGGCACTGCTGGATTTGTGGTTGGGCTTGATAAATTTAGAGGTCTTTCCTAATGTAAATGATCCTGTGATTATGTATAGGTACAGGATCTAAACTTTAGGTTCTGGAATTAAAGCAAATTAAAAGAGCAATTTTTGCTCCAGATTTGTTTCTGCTTTTTACACCGTTATGTCATTCTGTAGGTGTGTTATCTGTGATAATAAAATTTTATTTGAGAAATGGTAATTGAAAGCTCACAAAATGCAATGAAAATGCTTTCCAGTCTTGCCCTCTTTTGTTTACTAAACCAAAGCTCTTGTCTTGTTTGATGCAATTCTTCTCATGGTTTCATTTTACCTTCTTCATCCGTTTTTAATAAGGGCCATAAGACCTTCATTTACTCTGTAAACCAAATTACTTCTATATAGAAGTAACTGTTCTTTCACTAATATTAATCTGTTGAATTAATTAGGATAATAGTCCCTCCTTGGAAGCAGTAAGGACTAGAGTGGCACGCCTTCTTGGGTCTTTGGGAGGGCAGATTAACCACAACTTAATTACAGGTGAGTATGCTGTTGAAATTATTTATATGTCTCTGCTGTCTCTCTTGAAAGCAGATTTCAGTAAGGCCTCAACATCACTTTCATATACCTGTTTTTTGTTGCTCTCATTTAAACAAAATTACTTTTACTCAGTTCTGGAGTTTAGTAGAGCAAAAGTATTCACCAACTTAATATGGAGTAGGGAAAGTGTTTAGGAAACTAAAGTTGAAAACAAAAAAGTGTGCATCTCAGTATATGGTTTTATTTATTCCACCCTTGCTGCAAAGCCTTTTAAAACTGTGCCCCAGTTTGTCCTTATTTCAGTACTTACTTCTACCTCTACTACAGTTCTCAGTATTTAAGAACTGCAGTCATGAATTGTGTAAATCTCAACAAGCTTTTTCACTTGTGAGTTTGAGGTACATCATGCCTTTAGTATGTGTGGGTAGTAGAGTTCCATTTGGTTGCTCCTCAAAAAAAAGACTATGTTTTCTCCCTTTTTCTGTCCAGTCCATGAACAAGCTTTATAATTTAAATATTAAATATAATTCAGTCTAATAAAAATGGAAAACAATAGTGTTAAGTATCTGACCATGATATTCAAAGGATAAATTCAGCACAAAATTCAGTTAATCTAAAAATTAAATTAGTGTTATGCATTTTTTTTCCTTTCTTTCCATGTTTATGTTTGTTTTTTCTGTCTTTACAATCAATTTTCTTTCTGTCAAGTCCTTCTCTGTTACTTACTGAAAAATACTCAGAGAAGTAACCTTATTCTCTGGAAATTAAATACAAAGTGTGGTCAGATTTTGTTTACCAAATTTACAAATATGGGAATATAGGGAGAGAAGGGAGTAAGCATGCCAGTTTTCCTTTGAGAATTTAGCTATAAGTGGCTGTAAATGTAGTAATTTTCTGTGCAATTGCCAGAGTCAGTGTGTTGGATCTTCTTGTCTGATTGACCTTAAAGAATTTTCTGTAACACTAGAAGACAACTGCATTATGATGGATGTCTTACATAAGTATTTTAAATCAAGTATGATTCAATGTCTTCTGGATTTGTCTCCAAACTTAACCTGTTTTGAAACTAGAGACTGCTGCAACTCTCACCTGAAACGTTGACCACAATTTTTTCAGTGAGCATTTATATATAAGGCATTAACATTGCATGGCAATCTAACTCAAGTTGGAAGGTTACAGATTTTTTTGACCTAAGTAAATACTTGTTCTATGTATATTGTATTAAGCTTGTTTTTATCTTCCAAATGCATCAGCTACCTCTGCAGAAGAGATGATGAAGAAATGTGTATCCTGGGACACTGAGAAGCGCCTGAGCTTTGCTGTACCATTTGCAGATATGAAGCCTGTCATCTACTTGGATTTATTTTTGCCTCATGTGACTGAACTGGCTCTTTCTGCAAGTGACAGGCAAACAAAAGTATTGATTTTTTTTTTTCGAATATCTTGTTTTATGCTAGCTGATAGAATTGCATAAAATAATGTCTTCCTTGTTACTACAGACCTGTTGTAATTAATTAATAGGTAGCAATGTGCTGCTTTGGTGCCCTTTCATGATTACACTATTCTGAGGGTTTACAAGCTAAAGAGCAGAAGTTGCCGTAAGCTCTGTCAGATAGCATTGTGCTTGATTTAACATAAATATGAGTATTTTAAACTAGTGAATCTTTTTAAACTGGTGTTGTTTGGCCTCCTTGAGCCTATGAGCATGTGGGCTCAGTCCAGCAGAGTATTTAAGCAAATATTTTGAGGCTGTGCTGGGTTGGGATGTTGATACCCAAAGAGAGTTGAGACTGGAAGTATCCTTGAAAACAGCATGGGTGACTAATCTGATGATGAACTTTCTGCAGCTGGTATGTGACTGCCCGTGAGAGAGACTAAAACATTAGGAAAAAGCCTGTTAGAATGTAAATAATTTCCATGGTCATGATCTGTTCCTGGAATGGTGATTTAGCATAGGTGTGATTTCTCAATAACACATTTCATATGACTTGCTCACTCCTGCCCACAGTTTTGTCTTCTCTGTGAAAGTAGTGGATACATAACCAAAAGGATTTTTAAATTTTAGGTTGCAGCATGTGAGCTGCTGCATGGCATAGTCACATATATGTTGGGGAAAGCCTCTCAGATGCCAGAAGGAAGTCAGGGTCCCCCACCTATGTACCATTTACATAAGCGAGTGTTTCCAATACTGCTTCGTCTTGCTTGTGACATAGACCAGGTAAGCAGATTTATTTATATGAATTTTAGCTAGTTCAAATAGCTTTAAATTGGGGAATTAATTTAGAAGTGTTCTTAACATGCTGGTTTTTTTTTTTCCCAAATGAAGAATATTTTGTAGGCTGAAATTCTATTCCAGGGATGGATCATCGGGATTTTGGGAGTGGGGTCGAAACCTTTTCAAATACTGATTTCAAATACTTCTATAAAGCAGTGTAGTTCAGAGTACCTCAGAGGAGTGTACTGTGAGAGTTTCAGGTTTCATGGTTCACTGAGGGAGTTTGTGGCACTAACCCTCTTTATCACCGTGTTTAATTTCTGTAGTCTTTCAGTAATAAGTTAAGTGGAGGTGATTATCTTGATATTGCATGTGTGCAAAGCTACAATCACAGGAAAAGCATTTGAGAGAGAGTTTGTAGCTACCTCTTAGATACTATAGATGATATATTTCATTCAAACATTTGAACTTGGTATTTCTCCTCCTTTGCACAAAACAGAATAGATACATAAGTTCATCTCCACTGAAATTACAGGTTTTTGTGCCTTTTGAGAGTGCTGTTTGGACCCTGGCATCCATTTCTGTTTTTAGGTCAAAGGGATTTTGTGTTCTGTTAAAATAGACAGGAAGCTGTGTTACCAAGTTAGGTGAAACCTCTTTTGCTAGTGTATGGCTGAACATTAACCATAGGTAAATGATGTCTGGATTGGTCCAAGCCACAGGCACTGCACTTGAAGAATGTGTATATGCATAAATAAGTGTATTTAGTGTTTCTTCCCTCCATGCTATAGTATCACAGTACTCAGGTTGATTTACAGGTAGAATTATTGAAATCCAGGAAGTTAGATTAATGGTAAAGATATATTTTTAGATCTAAATATGCATTAAGAAATAAACATCCCTGTTTCTCTTACTGTGTAATGGCACATCAGTCTGTGGTATGCAATTTTCATTGTCTCAAAAGATATTACTGAAAGTAAGCTTGGAGGTTATTGAGACTAGCTGAGTAGAAAGCATCTAACCCATTTTAATTGTCTGGGGTTTTTTGATCCTTGATATGGGAATGTAATATGAAATGGGCTATTCATTTCATAGACCCTTTTTCAAAGTACTGTTTTTTATTCTTACATATTAATAGCAAAGTAGCATTTAAATGTATAAGTCCCAGAAACCTAGTTAATGTTTGCTATTTTCAGGTAGCAAGACAGTTGTATGCGCCTTTAGTCATGCAACTCATTCACTGGTTTACCAACAACAAAAAATTTGAGAGTCAAGATACAGTGGCATTCCTGGAAGCTATCCTGGTAGGTCATAAGTCTTTCCTTTCTTCTCTGTGTGCCATGTGACTTTATTTTTAACTAGCATCGTTTTACTGCTGAAGCAACCAGGAGCACTTGAACAGATAGAATGGCCCCTTAAAAATTTGAAAGATAGAAAATATTATTTTCTAATAAACATTTAATATTTCTTAACTGAGATTTGGATGATGGATTTCTCTTTCTTTGGCATTCTCAAAATGCAGGTATATCATCTTCAGGTAGGTGAATCACTCCTTATCATCAGTATGAACTAGGAACAACTGAAGTATGTTCACCATTCATCCCCCTGAATGCCTTTGTGGGCTTAATTTTTTCTAAGTATTTTTGCCTTTACCAGGTGCAAAAGTTTTGCATTTAAAACTAGCTTTTGTACTGAAGTGGTTTGAGGCAAGGTAGGTCAAGGGGATTGCAACACTTTTTTTAGTGAAAGTCAGTGTTGTCACACCACTTCCTAGGCACAGGAAACACAGCCATCAGAAAATGAAGTGACTTAGACAAGATTCCTACACTGATAGCTGAGACAGGAATAGAAATCCAGATCTTTGAGTTGTAATTCAGCCCTGTGAGGGCTGAAAGTTCTGTCCTTCCCTTGGACAGTAGCAGTTGTGAACTTTGTTAATTTCTGGTAAACTGTGAGTACAGTTTTTTAATTTGCAGATAATGCAATTTAGATAAGCTGCTGTAATACTGCATGGAGACAATGGCAGGGCTTTTTCTCATTCTTGAGCTCAAGTAACTTTGTGTAATTTCAGAGTGGCATAGTGGATCCAGTTGACAGCACATTGAGAGATTTCTGTGGCCAGTGCATACGAGAATTTTTGAAATGGTCTATCAAGCAGACAACACCGAGACAGCAGGAGGAAAGCCCAGCAAACACTAAGTCTCTTTTTAAACGGTTGTACAGTCTTGCTCTTCACCCCAGTGCTTTCAAGAGGCTGGGTGCAGCACTTGCTTTTAACAGTATCTACAGAGAATTCAGGTGAGCAAGCAGAGCTTGAAACAGTAACTAACTTGACCTTAAAGGTTCAATGAGGTAAGGAGTTAATTGTACAGCTCGGATAGTCATCCACTGGCACTCATTCTATTAATGTATATGATAGCTGTAAAATTCAGTTACTCAGCTTATTTTTAGGAATAATTTTGTTGTTTGTGTTGTGTTGTTTGCTTTCTGTCTGTGTGAAATGTATAAAAATAAATTTTCATCACAAGTTTATAGGAAGTTTTTTTGCCTTTTCAGGATGCTCAGAAAATTTCACTCCTATTTTTTAAATGGGTTTAGATGTACTTTTTTGTGCAAACATCTTTTGCAGTCTATTTCTGCAATATTAATTTTGGTGGTTTTTAATTAGGATTTTACATTTAGTGCTTCTTCCACTCATGTTTCTCATGAAATCTTTTTCTGTTTTTTAAAGGGAAGAAAATTCTCTGGTGGAGCAGTTCGTATTTGAAGCACTGGTTGTTTTTCTGGAAAGCCTGGCTTTAGCCCATACTGATGAGAAGTCATTAGGTGAGCTATAGTTAATTAACTGTGGAATGAAGAAAAAGTTACTTTGTTGAATCTTGGGTTATAAAAAAACCTGTAACTGTAAGAACATTTGCTTACTTTTGCAACAAAGGAAGAATTATTTTTCATTAACAATAGAGAGGTCATTTGATATCTAGCTAGGAACTCTGAATTAACTCCTTGCAGTGTAAAAAGGTGAAATATTTTGAGCCCAGGAGAAAAAACCTTGTCATATTTGCAATGATTTATAGTTTTGTAATAACACTAAAAATGCTGGTGGTGCTTTAGATTTGAGTTATGGTTTTGCAGTATATGGTGTAAAAAAAAATGTAGCTTGATGAGAATCAATCTATTCTCATATAACAAACAAATGGCCCACAAATCATCATTTCGATATATTCTATGGAATATTTTCACTATTTTGTGATACCTTTTCCTCATTGTCTTGTCATTCTTTACAACTGTATGTAGTTGTATAAAGAATCTGTGACCTCTTTCACAGTACTAACGATTTTTCATTAAATCTGCTTTTCTCCTTCTTTTTTTTTTATACTCTTTCATCTATTAATAGTAATTAGAACATAAAGCCAAAAGTTGGTGTAACAAAACTTAATTTCTTTCAGAGGAGCAGTTCAGAATATGGTATGTCCCCAGAAGAATCACTCACATGGGAAAATTTTACAGTTTCTCTAAGCGTGAGCAGAAAGTAGAATGCATGGTTTTATATCAAAGGCCTCAGGCTTGGCTCAGGTGAAGCTGGCCTGTCTGGTGTTTTGTGGTTTGTTCTGCAACTTTGAACAATTTACCTTAGAAGTACAAAGTAGTGGAGCTGGTAGACATTACCGTCTGTATAAGTCTCTTGCACCATGTCTACAGTGCTATCTCAATTTATTTAACCAGGTTACTGGCCTTTTTTTAGAGATGTCAATTCTCTCCTCTAGGTACTGCCCAACAGTGCTGTGATGCCATTAATCACCTGAAGCGCATAATCAAGCATAAAGCACCTTCTCTGAGCAAGGAAGGAAAACGGCGCGTCCCACGGTCAGCTATCTGCATTTATTTTCATATTGCATTTTAATAAACATTATCTAATAGTAGTAGTTCCATTAAATGCTTGGGATCCTGGATGAGGACTTCATGCAACAACAGTTGCTGATACAGATCTCCTGATGTGTCTATTGAGCCACTGATGGGAAAACACTGGACATGATGTGAGAGGAGCATGATTCTTTATTCCAGCAAGGTGAACTTGATTTAGTTTAGCAAGAAGAGGCAGAAGAGCATGTTCGCCTCACAACAGTGTATATAATAACATTAGCAATGGAGCTACAAAGCAAGTACGTGGAGGAAACTCCTCCAAAGCCTTTCCTACTGTTGTTAAATGTCACCAGAAGCAGGACAAGCTGCAACAGGATGATCAGCAATTAAAGAAGGGAAGCAAAAATAGATAAAAGAACCAAAAATGGATTCAGGATCAGGATGGATGAAGCTCTGAGTCACCTAGCTGACCCTGGTTTGGTCAGAAGGTTGGACTAGAGACTTCCTTAGTTCCCTTTTTACCCAAATTATTAAAGATCTTAAGGAAACTGGCAAGTGGAGTTTAGATTTGGGTCACTGGTGTGGCATTTGATAAGCTATGAGACTGGATGATTTTGGGGATGGAGAAAAACTGTGCAGGCTTATTTAAACTTTAATCTCCATTTTTTTCTCTTTGAGTTGTCCAAGAGAAGGGAAGATACCTGCTTCTGCATTTAAAATTGTTTTCCACAAGAACTATGCTTTGGGGATCCCAAGCAGAGTGAGGAGAAGGGAAAGCAGTGTCAGACATGATGGTGGAAGAACGCTTTCTTGTAGTGCAGATGGACTGTTGTTCAGTAGATAAAAGGAATTCACAGTGCTCATGGAACATTTTGATTTTTTTCAACTGAAAGACTATTGCTTCTTGGCAGATGTCAAGAGGACTTAATCCCTAATATTTTTGTGCAGGGGATTCCCAGCTACTAAATCCGTGTGTCTTCAGGACATTGTCATGTGGCTGTTAGTGCAGTGTGGACGACCTCAAACAGAGTGCAGGCATAAAGCCATGGAGCTCTTCTATGAATTTGTTCCTTTGTTACCAGGTATTTTAGGTCACAGTGCACTATTATCTTTGCTTTCTATATCCTGTGCATGTCTTCCCTCTGTGTTTTCTATGCAGGGCAGTAATTGCATGTAAATACCTGTTCACTCAGCATTGTTAAATAGAAACTGAGTTGTTGCTTATATTGCAAAACCCTCAGGTTTTGAGGGATGTTTTTGAGCATGGAAGAGGCTTTTATTGCAGTCTTACTTCAAGGCCCAAAACTACTGTTGTGTATCCAGCTAAAAAAAGCAGAATGTGTTGATGAGGAACTGTGAATGTCTTAAAAATTGGCCTCTTCCTTATGGAAGGAAGAGAAATGTGGGAATTTTAGGAATGCGACCATGGCTAAAACAGAACCAATACCTTCTCTGCTAGAAGACGCAATTTAAATCACAAAGTTGTTAGTACATTTTGCTCTAGTTCCTTGCTAGTTTGAAATGTGTTTTTCCTAGAAAATCCGTATTTCTGTTTCCATTTCTGTCAGGAAACAAGTCTCAATCTTCTTGGCTGGCTGATACTCTAAAAGACAGAGATGTTTCTTTCCTTATTAACAAATTTGAAGGAGGGGGCACCGATGCCAAAAGTCCATCTGGAATCCTTTCTCAGCCAACTCTCTATGGCATGCAGGAACCCTTCAGTTTACAGGCTGTCATGCAGTGGATGGACATGTTCTTAGCAGCACTGGATTGCTACAAGACATTCTTTGAGCTGCAGATGATCAAACCTTGTGAAGTACTGGGTGAGTGATTAACTGTTGCATTAGGCTCATTCATGTGTTATGCAAAGCCCACCCAAGATGAGTTCTTAACTTGGAATTTAAGCTCTTTTTCTCAAATGTAGAATAGATGGTTTTACAAACTCTCCCAGAGTTTTCCAAAGACAGTACAGGAGCAGGAGCAGGGAGGTCATTCTTTCCCTGTACTCAACACTGGTGAGGTCACACCATGAGTGCTGTGTCCAGTTCTGTCCCCTCAGTTTAGGAAGGACATTGAGAAACTTGAGCACGTCCAGAGGAGGCACCAAGGCTGGTGAGGGGCTGGAACACAAACCCTGTGAGGAATGGCTGAGGGAGCTGGAGTTGTTCAGCCTGGAGAAAAGGAGGCTCAGAGGTGACCTTATCACTGTCTACAACTTCCTGAAAGGTGGTTGTAGTCAGGTGGGGGTTGGTCTCTTTCTCCAGGCAGTAACTTGCAGAACCAGAGGACACAGTCTTAGGCTGTGCCAAGGGAAATACAGGTTGGATATTAGGAAAAAGTTTTTTACAGAAAGAGTGATAAAATACTAGAATGGTCTGCCTGGGGATGTGATGGAGTCACCATCACTGGATGTGGCACTTGGTGCCATGGTCTAGTTGAGATGTTAGGGCATTGGTTGGACTCAATGATTTTAAGGTCTCTTCCAACCATTCTGTGATTGTGATTCTGTGATTTCAACTTAGTGTAATTTTTTCTAGGTGTAAATGCAAGTTCCATGTTCTTGGAAGCTGTGAAGTTCTTCCTTGGCACGATTGCTTTGCATGACATCCACGCAGCAGAGCAGTGCTTCGATTGCAGTTCCAAAGGCAGCATGTTCAGCCCTCAGGAAAGGGACATGTACAACTACAGCAAGTGCACCATTATAGTCCGGATCATGGAGTTTGTCACCATCATCCTGGAAACATGCCAGCAGGATTTCTGGAAGGTAGGCTCTGAAATCTGGAGTGGATAAAATACACAGATTTTTTATGTAGTTAAATATAGGCATTCTGTATATGGAGTACTTGCAGTGAATATTTCCTGTATGATTTCTGATGGCATTAAATGTCTGGAGGTGGTAGCTGCTTAAAAGGCAGAAAGAATTGACACTATCTGCCTTTCTTGAATTCAGTATAGATATTCAAGTTCCTCTGTTTCCCTTTCTCTTGTCTCTCTATTGGTCTCTATTTAATGCAACGTAAGCTATATTTAACTCTATAAAGTATAATACTTATGAGTCTCTTAGGAAATTTACACTGCCAAGTTTAGTTCTGAGACTGTGATGGTCTCATCAGCAAATCTCTGATAGTGTGTACAGAAATGTACATCAGGATTTACAGGTGTATAGTCAAGACTGAAACAGGCCTATGTGGTTTAAGAGATATAACTTGCAGTTTGGTGGGATAGCATATACCCTGTGTCTGTGTTTATAGATACCTAATTTCTCTGAATTCTACTGAATTTCAGTAGAGAAAATCAGTGAGAATAAGTACTGTTTCATGTTTGGTTTCATTTGAGTTAGGATTAATGGTAAGTTATGAAGAATTAAATACAGAAATCTGAATAATTTTTTCAAGTTTTTATATTTAATTTTTTTTCTTTCTAGGTGCTTGAGAAGGAAATGCTCAATGCAAGCTTTATAGAGCTTGTGGTGATGACAGTGTGTGATCCATCACACGTAGGCTTTAACACAGCTGATGTGCAAGTAATGAAAAACCTCCCAGGTATCTCAGTAAGACTCATGAAAGCTCTGATGAAATCTCCCTATCAGGAGTCTTTGAAACTGTGCATTAAAAAAAGAATCACACCACAGAGGTAAGTCGGGACTTTTTGGTAAGCATGAATTCAGAAGAAACCTTCACCATGAGAAACAGAAACTAAATAATGTTGTCTATGGATGCACTAATGTAACATTATTGCTTCTCTTTCCTCTCTAGCCTTGAGGACCTTTGTTCTGTTGATCTGTTTAACTCAGAGGCACGTTTGGATCAAGTTAGGTTTCGTGCTGTCCTTTCTGCCTGCAGGCAACTCCAGAAATCTGGTCTGCTTCATTCTGTTCTTCACAGTCAGGTAATTGTTAATACAGAAAATAATAGTGAACACTTGTACATTGTAAAGAGCTTTTCCTGTGTAAAACACCAGGATGAAAACAGAGAACAGATCAGATTAAGTTGTTTAAAATGAGATCAACAATGAAGATCTAGTATTGAATAGGATCAAAAATAAATGTTTAATGGTTGTTCTACAAATCTGAGTAGCACAATACTGAGGCTTGAACAACCTTTATAATTGTGTTAGTCTTTCTCTGGTTGGCTCCAGACAATGGAAATCAGAATGCAGGTTCTCTAACTTCTTCTAAATGAGCTTCACTGGACTGAAAGCTCAAAAAATCAGGATTAACTATCCTATAAAGGAGGCATTTTTTAAACAACTTTTACACAGAGACCATTCAAAGTAACGAGGGAAATTAGAAAAGAAATATTTCCTGACTGATAAGAAGCAATATAGTAGGTCTGAGCTTCAGGAAAACAGGATAGAGACCCCTGAAGTGTGAGGATGTAGACTATGTTACTCAAATTCCTTCACTAAGTTTCTGATTGTAGTCAATCTCTACTTTGGGCAATGGAAGGAACAGATTATGCAACAGTCACAGACTGAGAATTTGTGAATGAGGCTGTAACAAGGCTGAGCAAAGCTAACAAGTAACAAAATATTTAATTTCTGTGTGCTATCCTTTCTCTATATCAACAAAATCTAGACCTGTGGTTGCAGTATATTGATAATCAGATGAGCTGAATCTGTGTCCCACCCATCCTGGCTTAGCTGTTCATTTTACTTCTGTAGTCAAGTAAAGCTGAAAAGGTGGAGGAGGACCAGAATATTTGGAACTTTTTCAAATTACTTTTCGTCTGTTCTTAACTTTGTACACAGTAGGGTTGTCTCACGTAAAATCTCATCCCTGAGTTAGACAGGTGTGTTGTCATGGTATATTTGCATGGCTTTATAAGGAAATCATCTGGAGTTCAAGTGTTTTGATTAACTATACAGAGGGATTGGAGGCCTTTTTTCAGCTTTTATTGGTCATCACTTCTTTGTTGGTTTCCACAGGATGAAGGGACTCATTTCTCAGTTGGCTCCAAGCTTCTTTCAGTTGTTTATAAAGGCATTGCACCTGGGGATGAAAGGATCTCTCTCCCTTCCTTAGACGTCAGCAGTAAGCAATTAGCTGATAGCCTTCTGCAGCTGGCTTTTGCTATTGATGAGCAGGTAGGATGTGGTTCTCCAGTTAAAATCCCTAAAATAAAATAAACAAAAGAAAAAAGTTTGGGATGGGAGCTTAGGAAAAAAAAAATTATGTGTTTTTCTAAGAAATTTCTAAGTGAAATGCGATGTCCTTGAAATAACTCTTGTCTCTATACCTTGATTTTCAGTGTGAGGAGCTAGTAAGTCTGCTGTTGAACACAGTAGTGTTATCTGTGCCACTATCAGGAGCATCCCAGAACGACCGGATGAATTTCTCTCATGGCCAATATTTCTACAGCCTGTTCTCAGAAACCATCAATCAACAGCTACTGAAAAACCTGGATGTGGTCATAGTCCGTCTTATGGAATCATCTGTCAGCAATCCTCAAATGGTATTGGACTTACTCTTTAAAAGGACAGAGTCAAAAGGGAATATTAGAAGTAACAATTTTATTATTGTTTTTAGAGGTGGAGTGTGTAGTAGGGAAAAAAGTGCATTGGGTTGAATTTCAGACAGCAGTGCATTGATAGTTTTCAGTTTGAGTTTTGGGAGTTTTGTCTTGACCTACTGGTGCTACCATCACTGTCTCTGGCAGCCTGACATTACTCTGTTCTCAGATCAAACTGAGTAGAAAGTGCTCCCTCTATCTTGAAATTTCAGGATGTCTTTGCATAGTACTTCAGATCAAAAATGTAATTTCAAAGGAGGACCCATTTACTGTGCTTTGCTTTTCATTGCAGAATGGTCCCAGAGCATGTGACTTGGATTTGTTTTGGATAAAATGAAACTGAAAAACAAACTCCAGCTACTAATGGGTATTCAGTCCACAGGGCTAGGGTAGAGCTAGATCAGAGTATGAGAGATGTACACACACAGCCCTCCTGAGCTGAAATAAATATGGGATACTTTGTCATGTACTCACTCTCAGCACTCCTGGTTTGGCTCAACAGACTTCTTCCATTTTGCCTACAGCACTTATATAGAACTCAATGCCATGAAGGAAACTTAGAATTGAGAAGTCTTCCTTGAGGGCTTCTGACAAACAAAAGGATCAAAAATAACAAAAGTCTGCTTTTCCTTTTGATTAAAAAGATGCTCAGCAAAGGAGAATCATCCTTTAAAAATAATTAGCTCTTTTATAATCTGAAATGTTATGCTTAGAATGCTGCATCCAAGTAGTTTAAAAGACTTGCAGTATCGTTTTTGGTGATACCAAAAATTGTTTAATTAGACTGTAGAGGAATGTTTATGTTTTAATAAGCTATTTCTGGTGATGATTATCTAGTGTTTCCTGTGCTGAGCATGCTGCAATACATTAATTCTTTCAAGTGTATCTGATAGATGATAGTGACTGTTTGTTTGAAGAAAAGAGATTTCAAGCATACTTAGTTCATGCCTGCTGTGCAAGGGTTATTTTTCTTTTCAAAATGGATGTGAATATGTTAGCCTGTGTGCTATTTTTCAACTTCACACTATGTTAAATTACCAAGTATTGATCTTTATTCTGGATTATAATTTATTTCTCCATATATACACAGAGGCATCGGAACTAATTGCTGCATTGTACTGTGAAACAGGAGTAAATTGGAGAGATGTGGGACTTTTTCTTTGAGAAGGGGGTATTTTCAATTTCCTGCAGACATCTTACTTCTGCATCCTTTTGAGATTTAAATCTACCATTGCATTATGTTCTTTTTTATGACTGCCCATACTACTGAAGTGATTCTATCCTTTCATTTGGTATGCAAGAATCTTACCTATTGCTTTTCCTTCCAGGTTGGGAGCATTTTGAATGGCATGTTAGATCAGAGCTTTAGGGACCGTGGTGTGCGCAAGCAGCAAGGAGCAAAACTGGTGANNNCTGTGCTAAGAAACTGGGAGAAACTGGATGGCTGGTGGGCCAAAGGTTCATCTACTGAGAGCAAAATGGCAGTCTTGACCCTGCTGGCAAAAGTTCTGCAGGTGTGTACTGCTTTATAAAATTCAGGTAACCATTCTAGTTCTGTAGGGATTGCATCGTGTTTTCAAGAAACACTATTCAAGTCAAATGTTTTATGTTGGGGGAAATAAAAAAAAAAAAGTTAATGTTAGAATATGGGTGTTTTTATTAGCAAAGTACAAAAAAATTTGGGGCAGGTGGAAATTACTTGATGTGTAATAAAGGTATGTGTTAGCATACAGAGTGTGGACTGTATTGCTATATTAGGTGGCACTGAAATGACCAGTAGGAAATTTGGCTTTCAGAAGGAGATTAATATTTTTTTTTAATTGAGAAATACCCAACATTATGATTCTGATTGTACTATGTAGGAGCTTTTATAGCTCTTCTTTTAAAACGAAAATTACTCTGTATGTGCTTTCTGTTACATCAGTGGAGTTTTGGAAATAAATAATTCTATAGCTCAAGGACTTTTTATTATTCTTTAATAAAAATCTCTTTTAACTAGTTAAAAAAACCTCAAACTAATTTTTTTATTTCTTCTGTCTTTCCAGATAGACTCTTCAGTTTCTTTCAATACCAATCATGAAGCATTTACAGCTGTTTTTAATACCTATACCAGTCTACTTACTGATCAGGATTTAGGCTTAAATCTTAAGGTAAATTGCTCACTTCAACAGATTCCCTACTCTCCCCAGATGAGAATGTTAGTTGTTCATGGAATTCTCTGTTCTTTGGCTTAATTTTTATCACAGACTTCTGGGTTTTTATTCTTCTGTTCAACACCCTAAAACTTGTAAATCATCCTTTTTGTTCTTCAGACAGAAGGCACTATGCTATGCTTTGGTTTAAGGTGCTCTTTTTTTCCCTTGCTCAGAAGAAAGGAATGTAATAGTTAGGGAAAAAAAATCAGCATCAATTGCAACTTGTCTTGAATTCCCAAGTGTTCATTTGAGAAATGACAGCTAATCAGGCTTTTAGCAAGGAGCAGCATTTCCTACAGGTCAGGTTATGAACATTTGTGATGATTTTAATGTCCATGTCTGCAAGTATGAGACCAGTACTAATGGAGTAGCTGCTATATGCAGCTTGGTCAGGAGAGGGAGAGAGAGTACTGCAGAGTGAAAGTGGGAGTTATAAAAGACGCTGGTTGGACTAGAGTAATAAAAAATTTTGTACTTATGAAAGTTTTGTGTAGTAGCTTCTCAGCCAGCCTGCCTTTAATTAGGCAGAGTTTTGTACTTTCCTATGCATTCGAAAGAAACAAAGTTTGGGGTTTTGCTTTAGCTACAAGGTGGTGCATTAAATCAGTGACTTGTGTGAGAATGCTTGCTTAAAAGAACAATGAGATATTATTCATAGCTATGTCAGCCATGAGATATTAATTAGCTTTAACTCTCACTCAGCAGTGACTTGAGAATTAAAAGCTGATTTCTGATCCAGCTGCTGGAAAGAATAGCAGCTACATAACATTTTTGTTAGTACACTGAGCCAGTGAATCAGTAAGAATAGCCACTGGTGCTGTTTTATGGTCCTATTCAGCTATCTTCATAGTTAGGGAATAACTTATTTTTTAGTGTGAAACTGTATTTTTATGTTTGTTTTTTTTTTTTTTCTTCAGGGCCAAGCAATGATAATTCTCCCGTTCTTCACTAATTTGACAGGAGAAAGGCTTAATGACCTTAAGAATGCTCTGGATCAACTTGTAGCTTTCAATTTTCCCATGAGGTCTGATGAGTTTCCCAAAGGAACCTTGAAGCACAATAACTATGTAGACTGCACTAAGAAGGTGAGTATTTTTAACAAATACATAATTAGAGGCCAAAGTGAACAAAAGTTCTGGAAACAATGTTTCACAGGATCTGGAATTAAAGAGAGATTCTTGGTTCACATGAGGAGATCACCTTCTCTGTTTCTGGGTTATGTCTTTATCCAGAAATTGAATCTACAGAAGCGCACATTAAATAAGCACACACTTCTGTGCATCTGCTTCTGATCAATATTAAAAAATAATTGCATCTTAGATTGAAGTGATGTGATCCAGTGTGGCTTTTCATGTTACATGTTGCTTTTTCTTCAGTTTTTAGATGCATTAGAATTGTCTCAAAGTCCAATGTTGTTGCAACTGATGACAGAAGTCCTCTGCAGGGACCACAGACATTTCATGGAGGACTTATTTCAAGCCAGCTTCAAAAGAATTTCCAGAAGGCAGGTTTAGTCCACTAGATTTTGTGCTTGTTCTCATTGAATTTTTGCTGAAGCAAAGGTGCTTCTTGCATTTTATTGTCCTTATAATAGTGATGATTTACACTATAAAGTTTTATGTAATAGTTTTAATTCAGATTTTGCTTTTATCTTCAAATTTTCAAAGTATTTCCCAAATGTGAACAAGTGACATCCATTTCAAGATTACACTTCAAGTGCCTGTGTAGATTTGGAAAGCCCACTGTAAAAAAGCTTGTTCTGAGAGAATCCAGTTGACATTAGTACTTGTTTGTTATATGTTTGCTACCCCTGTATAACCACATGATCACTTAAGTTGATAGCACTTAAATTGACAGTGAATTAATTTCTTAAACCCCTTTGAAAATAAAACAATGCTCTTATTTAATTGAATAATTCCAGGGTGGTAAATTGTAGACTTAAACCTGCTCTGTCCACAGAAGAGATATTCAGTATCTCTTCCAAAACCAACATTCCAATTTTTGATAGGCTGTTGAGTAGTGACTATTGTGGAGCATGTAATCTCCTGGACAAAGTCATTTACATTATGCCCAAATCCCATTTTTGAAATTATAGCTTTAATAAAATTATTCAGAATAGCAGATCATCTGGTAGTAGAATACTTGATAGCCACAGCTCTGTTTTTCCTGTGGTTTGCCTACATCCTTCACATGTACCAGATAATATGGGGTTTTTTTGGTTTTTCAGTAAAAAGGAACTGAGAAAGTTAATGTTTGCTTTAGGATTAATTTATTAAAGATACACAAACAAGTTTGCCATCTCTTGTAGCAGACTAAGAAGCTGAGGTGGGCTTTTTTGAGAGCTGCATAATACTTGGTAGTTCAACCTGATCTTGCATGCCCTCATGTCCAAGAGGAGTCAATAAAAATTCAGATATCCTAAGGATGTGAGACATACGTGTATTCTAGTAAGAGTTTTCATCTTGAGATTTGCATCTTGTTTAGGAGCACCACTGACAAGCAGGTGATGCTGTTGGACACCGTTCACAGAATGTTCCGAAGTGAAGAACTTCTTTCATATACTGCTCGCCAAGCGTTTGTGGATCGGTCCCTCCTCACTCTCTTGTGGCACTGCAGCCTGGATGCACTGAGAGTATTCTTTGGCAAGATTATAGTAGAGGCTATGGATACACTTAATTCCAGGTTTACAAAGGTATGAATTACTTTTTTTTTGTATTTGGGGTTAGGGAAGGTCTAAGAAAATGTTGATGTTGGTATGTACATTTTGCTTAACTTTGAATGAAACACTGATAAAAACAGTTTAATTTCTAGTTTTGCGTATCATGGAACTGGAGCATGTGCCAGTTATATAAATTATTACTGATAAGCTTTTCTTTATTCCCCAACACGCCGTTCCTTTGGATTTAATGCATGTTTGCTTATCTACTGTGTATAAAAATTGAAGTTGGAATTAAAGCTCTGAAATTAGGTACATTACTTCTAGAGATAGAAATACACTTGTAATCATTGCAAAGGTCCTTCAACAAGGGATTAGGAGCACAGATCTTCCTTTATCTATTTACAGCCTGTCTTCCAATTCAGGAATATAGTTGCATGCAATGATCTTGTTGCCAGTGGAGGTCTCTGTTCTTGCTATAGTTCTTCAGTCCCATGGTTTTGCTGGTACAGATGTTCATAAGCAATATGCTGAAATCACTGAAGTTTAGTAGTAGTTACTAAAACAAAAAACTAAGATCTCTATGTAGAGTCACCCACACCATGTTCCTGTTGCTGTAAGAGTTGGCACCAAAATGAGGTACATAAAGAAGCTCATGAGTGGCACCAAGGATGATGACAGGTGTGTATTTTGCTTACATGTGTCATGAAGCTGAGCTGTCACTCAGTACTCTGCTTATTTTCCTCCAGTATCCTTATAATCATTTAGGCCAATTGTAGTGAAGAGAGCTCACTAGACAAGCATGGGTCACCACAGTTTAATAACTGTAATACATGGGAACTTAGAATCTGTCAGTCTTTTATTGTCGTTAGCTCTTTTCTGTGTTTTAGAAGGTAGAGATAAGCTGAAGGCTGTCTAAGAAATTTAAAGTAACTGTGGAACTATTCAGAAAGGACAAGAGTCAGGAAATTTCCTTCTGAGATTCTGCCTATTCGTTTCTAGTCCCATGAATATACTTTTGATACACAAGTCACCAAGAAAATGGGGTATTACAAGCTGCTAGAGGTGATGTATGTTCGTCTTTCAAAAGAGGAAGTTTACTCCAAGGACTCTAAAATTAACCAGGCTTACCGTGGCTCCATGAGCGTAGAAGGAAATGAACTTACCAAGACACTAATAAAGTAAGACCATTGTTTATTTTATTTGCTTCATATTTCTGATTAGGTTTTGACCACATACGCTTTTTTAAGTAGGCCGTGTGAAGCAAAAGATGCATTTGTTCAAGGGTAAGTATAATCTCTTACATAGCTTTTGATTTTAAATGAAATACACAATAGTGAGTTTGCCTTGAAAGAATTCTCTGTAGTGTAAACTACAGTTCTGTGTTAGGATAACCTTTGCCTCCTGTTTTTGTACTTCTTTTAAAATTTGTTAAGCTTGTACATTTATTTTACCTTTTCAGTGTGATTCTTAGCCTTTAATTTGTGTTTTCACAACTTCCGTTTCAGTATACTCACACTTCTATATGGAATATGGCTCTGTATTGCAAAATTGGTATTTATATGATTAATGAGAAGATGGGATGGATTTTCATTTACAATTCATGATTCAGCAGCACACCCTGTAGGAGTAATTGGCTTGATCATCACTGCGAAAGGGGACAAAAGAGAAATACTGAATATAGATGTTAGTTAGTATTGTTTAGTTTGTTTAGTATTCAGAGTAAAAAATAAGATTCCTGAATTTTCTGTTTTTGATTTTTGTTTTACAATACTATGTCCTGTGAGGACTTCAAAGAATTTCTTAGCTATGACTTGCAGATCTATTATTGGCTTTGTGCCAAAGGCCTTTAAAAATCATATCTGAACTCTTTTCCTCAGCTTTTAGCATGCATGTCCATTCGTAAGTTTTTGGCAAAGGGCCATGAGAAAAATTTATGTATGCATCAAAACAAATATTCATCTTATCTGTACATTACCTGTCATCACATTTCTGACATTAAGGACTCCTGTGTAAATACTTGGGAAAATTTTCTTCGTCATTGTTGAATGGTTCCATTTCGGTTCCATTTACCTGCAGGATACTTGAACAAGTGTGAGGTGGTTTAATTGGATACTGCTTCCTTGAAATTCTGTTGATTCACTGGTCTCTGGTTGGAACCCTTCTTGTACTGCTTAATAAGACTTCTGACGGTGTTTTCTTGCCTGTTTGTATTTAAGGTCGTGCTATGATGCATTTACAGAGAACATGGCAGGAGAGAGTCAGCTTCTGGAGAAGAGGAGACAGTATCACTGTGCAGCCTATAACTGTGCTGTTGCTGTCATCAGTTGTGTCTTCACTGAAAGTAAATTTTACCAAGGCTTTCTTTTTTCAGAAAAATCAGAGAAGGTGAGAAGCTTCTGTTGCTGTTAGAAGGCTTCCAGAGCATGAGACACAAAGTGATTTTACCTGATGGCAATAAATCAAAGAATGAAACCTGAATGACATGCAATTATACTAACAAACTACCCAGTGAGGCAACAGAAGGAGTGGTAGCTGATGAAAGTTTTACCAACTGTTTGGGAATGGGTGAAGTAGTGATACTGTTTTGCTTCCACTCCCAGTCAATTTTCTAAAACAGGGGGAAAAAGCCCTGTTTTTTAACTTCTGCAGTGTTGGAATATACTTGAATAAGAGAGACCATTTTACTGAGCACATTTTGTGCTGTGGATTCTAGAGTAGTTAAGTAGCAAATTTTTTTTTCCTGAGTATTGATACAGAAAACTACACACTTTCTATGTTTTACATTGATCTGTTGAATTTTTTTAAAGAAGAAATAAAGTATATTCAAAGCAATTGTTATTGTGTGCAGCATTATAATTTTGCTATTTCCAAACACACTTTGGTTTGCAGAACTTACTGATTTTTGAAAATTTGATAGACCTGAAGCGTCAGTATACATTTCCTGTTGAAATTGAGGTGAGTGAAATTTCTGGCCTTTAGCATTTCTAAGTAAAAAAAGGGTGTGACTTCGACAGTGTAGTTACTGAAGACCAGGTCAATTCTCACATATGGGGAAAGAGGATACAAAAAATGGAGTAGTGAATACAAAAAAGATGGGATATTCCTCTAGTGATTTAAAATACATTTTTCTGAGAGAAGTCCAGACCTGAAAGTTAGAACAGACCTGTAATGCACATAACTGCTAACATGCTTTTTAATGTACTTACTTTGATAGTGAACAGCTGTAGGAATAAAAAATTAAGTTGTTTTTCTGTTGCATTAATAATAGTAATTTACAACATGAAATTTCCATCCATTTCAAGTAGTTTTAATCGTTTTTTGGTATCTCTATAAATAAGTGTAAATAATCTGTACATTTTTAAAAAATTAATTAACTATTTTTTTTAATTAAGTAATTATAGCTTTATTTCTTGCTGTTTAGGTGCCTCTGGAAAGGAAGAAGCGGTACATTGCTATTAGGAAGGAGGCCAGGGATGCAGGGAATAGCAACCACGGTATGAAAGTCATTTATGGTCATGAAAAAAATGCTTTCTTACCTATCGTAAAGTAGTTCTTGATGTGTTCTTCACTGGCTTCTACAGTCACAGAAACAAATAAAAGCATTCAATGTATTTCATCTAACAATCAATTCCCACCTACCCTCAAGTTTTAGTGGGCAGTAAAGGCTTGTTTCTTGTAGTTGCCTTGATTAATGGACTGTTCTAATGTTCTTCTTTCCTGCCTAGATGAACCCAAGTATTTAGCTTCTTCATCATACATGATGGGTAGCAGTTTGAGTGAGGAGATGAGTCAGTTTGATTTTTCTACTGGAGTCCAAGGTTTTTCTTACAGCTCCCAAGATGTTACAGCTAACAGCACTCGTTTCAGGAGAAAGGTAATTTAGTGACCTATGTGCTGTGAGAAAGAAAAGTTTTATGCTGTTGAGGAATTGCATACATTTATTGGGGTTGAGAAGGAGAAATTTCTAGTCTTCTTTATTTGTTCTACCTGACTGAGAATGAGTTCCTCCAGAAGATGAGGGAGAGGACTTGAGCTGTTTCCTGTCACTTTTCTTTTTTCTTCTCTCCACTGTCTACAGTTGAAAAAAAGTGATGCCCTATTGTGTTTCTAAAGCTGAGTAGTGTGTAGAAGTCAGCCTGAGTTGTAAAATGATGGCTTGTGACTGCATTCAGGCACGTCCTCTGATGGTTATATTTTGCTGTTAGGATCTGGTTTCCTCATTTCCCTCTTCTTTTGGTCTGTGACAGAACGAGCTGTATCAAATGGATAGAATAAATAATCAAACAATTATTTTTGTTTTTCTGTTGTGGCATCTTGTATTTAACTGTTGCTCTTGGGAGATATTAAATGCTGTTCTTTCAGCAAAGACTTGAGCTTGTGTTCCTTCTGCAATCAAAAGATGTCTCACCAGCGATAATGCTGTGAATAGATATTTACTGTGGAACAGAAAGCTTGTAGAAGTATTATAGACATTGAAGACACAATCTATCAAAATAACTGTTAACACTGGTGAAGATAAACTGTTTCCATTTTTTGGAGCAATGAGGTGTTTTTGCTGCAGGGAAGTTAAGCAGGATAGGAAGGACACTTCTAGTTTGCCTAGTAATGTTGTAATTTCTAACTAAACAATTTTTTTTTGTGATTTACTCTGTCTAGCAAAAGAGAACTGCTGCAGATGCTGGTCAGTGTGAAGCTACATGTCCATAGAAATAGAGGTGTTAATATATTCTTTGAGCTATGAAATGAAATAATTCCTTTGAGGTTCAGCTTAACTCCTCCTGCTTTCAGCATTTGCCACACCTGTCCTGGCAGGTAGTAAAGTCAGAGTAACATAAAGTTGACATCTATTGGCACAAGAAGTGAAGAATGTGCAGATCTGGTGCATGCATTTGGGAGGCATCTGTTTGAACAGCACATTTGATATATTCCCAATTGCACACACTGATTGTGTAGTCAAATCTAAGTACAGATAAGATCAGAATGACTCATGGCATGATTGGGATTTAAAAGGAAATGCGTTGTTGTTATTATCCATAGTAACGCTTGTTTTTTTTCAGGAGCCCACAGAACACAAGGTTTTAAATGATGAGATGGAACTGGAAATGGATGAATTCAACCAACATGAATGTATGGCTTCTATGACCACTCTGATTAAACATATGCAGAGGAACCAGATCACACCCAAAGTGGAGGAGGCCAGTATTAGCTAAAACATTGTCATTTTTCCATTAATACTACCAAGAAAAGAGAGTCATGATTGAATCCCTTCATTTTTTAATTTTCTTGGCTATATTATAGTGAAACCTGTGTAGTTTGAGCTTGGGGCTTTTTGGCTTGGTAAGCCTGTTGGGTGCAAGAAGTGATTTGATTTTATTTTTGCTCATCTCTTCTGCATTTCAGGGGACAGTTCCAGTAGATCTTCCTCTTTGGATGAAATTTCTTCATGGCAAATTAGGAAACCCATCAGTACCATTAAATATTCGCCTCTTCATAGCAAAACTTATTGTAAATACTGAGGATGTGAGTAATTTTTTTCATGATATCAAATGTGTAACTCTTGCAGGGTAAAATACTTCATCAGTTGAGACCTTTGGAGCATTCAAATTGAGTAGTTTGCTGTGATTAAAGGGAGTGCATTTATGGCCCAAAATTCCAGATATTGCAAGTATTTTGAATGCATTATTAATGCTTTTTCTCCCATATTCTACTTCTGTAAGTAGAAGGTATCCACGATATGTGTCTTCTGGAAGCAACTAGTAATGTATTCATTGATGCTAGGCAAGAGGTGGGGCTGATTATACTTTGCATCTTTACAGGGCAAATACAGTGTTTTATTAGTGGACACAGATGAGTCTTATAGAAACACTTTGAGCTAAGTGGTGTTCTTGTTGCAGAAGGATACTGAGATAGCATAACCTGTGTTTACTTGAGAAGCAACATTTTCTAACTCATTCTTGGGTAAAACATTCTCAACCTACTTCATACAATATTTTAAAGTATAATGGTTCTGTCTGGAATATTCCAAAGAAAAAAATTCTGAATTTCAGAATTAATTCAAGAACCTTTATGTCCATTTAATGCAACTTACTTAATAAAGCTGTCTGAAATTGAAGGGTAGATGAATGACATACTCTTTCAAATTCTTTACAGACAGATTTTCTAGGTGACATCCATACTGTCTGTGCTCTAGTGAAATAATTCACTTTCTGTGGTTAGATGTTTCTAAGCAAAAGTAAGAAATGTAGGTTGGATACTTTTTATTTTAAAATCGTTATGGTTGTTCCCTCAGGGGTTGAGCAAAGTGCTAAAGAAGTTGGTTTAGCAGACTTTCCAGTAATGTTTATTGGACAACAGGTTGCTGGGCAGTTGGGTAACTTGTACTTTATCATTGATTCTTCATAGGTATTCCGGCCTTATGCCAAGCACTGGCTTGGCCCATTGCTGCAACTTGTTGTTTCTGGAAATAATGGAGGTGAAGGGATTCATTACATGGTAGTGGAAATAGTAGTTACAATCCTTTCCTGGACAAGTGTAGCCACTCCCAAAGTAAGGAAATATGAAATTCATTTTTATTGTTGTTGTGACTGTTCAGTTAAGAATGACTGAGCTTGTTTTTATGCTCTTAAATAATTTTGTACATCAATCCACTTTTGCATTTTACAGTTCTTCTACATATTAATTTCAAACATAACTTGTTTACTTACTTGTTTTCATGAAACAATGTATGTTTTCTTGGAGTCACTATGTTTATTTTCGATCCTGGTTTTTGTAGGGGAATATTAAAGATGAGATTTTGGCTAACAGATTGCTTGAATTCTTGATGAAGAATGCATTTCACTCAAAAAGAGCTGTGTTCAGACACAATCTGGAAATCATAAAAACAGTTATAGAGTGTTGGAAGAACTGTCTCTCCATACCTTACAGGTAAATATTTGGACAATTGCTTTCTTTTATCAATATTTCAAAAATATAAGTGAAGGGTATCAAGGGATACAGGAAGGTAAATTCAGCTGCAATAGTAAACTTTTTGTCCCTAGAGTGAACAGTAGAACTTTAGAACCAAACTCTCCGAAGATTATAAATTAATTTGAAAAGCAGCAAGGAGAGAGAACAAGATGGGAAAAAGGATTATAGGAGCAGCAACAGTAGCAGGAGTAATCTCTGCAAAGATTTTTTTTTTCTGAAGTTTTGGATGTTATCACTGAATATTGTGCTATCTGCCATGCTTGTGAATATGTCAAGCATTTGTGTGGGCTTGCAATCTCTTTTCAGCTGTTTTAGTGTGGGTTTCTTTTCAAAGACTTCTTCATTGAAGCTAAGTATCTACTGCTTTCTTTTTATCCCTTTGATGGGTTGTACATATGCATATACATCCCTGGATACAAAGAGAGTGAGTGATTGATTTATGGTGTGTCTATTTTGGGGGTTTCATGTGTATCATTGCTTTTGGTTTTTTACCCAACAGTTTAATATTTGAAAAGTTTTCTAGTGGAGACCCTGATACAAAGGATAATTCAGTGGGAATTCAGCTGCTGGGAATTGTTCTTGCTAACAATTTGCCACCCTTTGACCCAAAGTGTGAAATAGATCGTGTCAGGTGAGAAATGCAATTTTTTGTGAATGATCTCAAAAAAATCTCAAGCCAAAGAGAGCAAGTTTAATTTGTCAGCAGGACAAATGGGAGCTTGTTCTTTGGAGTCCTTTGTCCTATCATCCCTTTGCTATCATCTGTCAGATGTAATACTTTTCTAGCTACAAATTTCAGACCACATTTATTTTGGAAGGTATATAGAAAGTTGTAATTTGCTGTACAGTTGTACAAACCTGGGCTCCAGGGTTGTGGTTTTGTGGAAATTCATAGAGTCAGAAATTGCTAAAGCAGAGATTTGAGACACTGCACGTGGCAAATGCATGTTGTACTGTATTCAGCTCTTCTGAAAGCAGTCACTATTACTCAAGGCAGCTCAGATTAATTTTTTGCTTCAGTTTAAATTTGTGTGCTGGAGTAGTGGCTTACAGAAGGTCTGTCTTTTTGTGCTAGGTATTTTCAAGCTTTGACCAGCAACATGGGCTTACTAAAGTATAGAGAAGTTTATGCAGCTGCAGCAGAGGTTTTGGGACTTGCTCTTCAATACATAGCTGAGAGAGAAAATGTAAGTGAACTGTATTTTGTGTGTGACCTTTCCTCTCTTAATTGTATATTCATCTTTTATATGACTACTCAATTTAGATCAAAAAATGAATGTATTTAAAACGCAGCAGTCTTTATCCAACAGATTAATTAAAGATTTAAACTACTAACTCAACAGGAAAAGAATTTGAGGGCAGACTAAGTGCAGAATTTTTACCTTGCTCTTTTGGAGCTGACAGTGAACGATCTCTTTCTGAGGCTTTATTCAGCTTTTGCCAGCCAGCAACACTGGCATGGTATGTTTTAAAGCTGGGGGGTTTTAAGAGGAAAAGAAAAGCAAGTTGGGAGGTTTGTAACTATCTTTTGAATAACTGTATCTGAATCCAGTTATTTTATAGGTAGTGGATAAGGTGAATGCAAAACTGTTACCAAATCCTGCGGTGGTAGAACTGATGGATTGTGCTTGATGATCACAGAAGTCAGTTTGAGACACATGCTAGAAGTAATTCTTGATGCAATAGTTCGGGAACTTCTGGAGTTTGGTACCAGAAGAGGTTCTAGGGTAAACAGATCAGCAGGTTCAAAGGGAAATTAGGTAAATTCATGCACAAAAAATGTCATGGACAGGTTCTAAATACAACAGACAGCAATGTGCACTCAAAGATCCTTAATCTAATGACAAATGTGTGTTGGGTTGTATAAGAAAAAAAGAGGACAAAATGCAGACAGGATCATGTGTTCCCCCTAAATATAATTCTGTAACTGCTATTCAAGACAAAAATACCAAGTTGTTGGCTAAGTGGAGTATTAGCCTGACCTTGTAGGTTATTCTTCCTTTTCTCCTTATTATCACTGCTTCTTCCTCCACTAAATTGCATTCTGGTTGTTCTTTCACAGTTTGTGGAGCATATTTCATAAGTCTTCATGAAGTCTCTCTGTCTTTCAAGTTCCATTATAATCAGTATTTTGAATAAATGAGCAAAGATGGTGTAAATTTTATCCTGAACATGGCTTATTCCTTTGATGTTAGTTACAGGTTGCTTGTTGTTTTTCACCTTTTTACTAAAAATGTCTGATTTTTTTACATTCAATGTTGGAAATCTTGCATACTGAATGAGAAGCATATTTTTATATATATAAATAATAAGCATACTAAGCAGCTTGTACTACAAAATTAAGGTATTGGTTCCAAACCAATCAAAGGAAGCTCACAAATATATTTTTTTAAGCAACAATCATGTGTTTTACCCAGTCAGAGCTGTACAGGACCAATGAAGCATCATAAAGGTTAAGATGAGTTGGCTGGATATTGCTTAGTTACGTGCACAAGAATCAAACAGTATAGCAGCAAAACCATATTTCTTTAAGGTGGTTATGGTTTTCATGGGTTTCCTTGTCTTTCTCATTTTCAGATACTTGAAGATCCAGTTTATGATTGTGTTGTAAAACAATTGAAGCATCATCAGAACACGCAACATGATAAGTTTATTCAGTGCTTGAATAAAGTTGTTAAGAATTTTCCACCTCTTGCTGACAGGTTTGTCATGATTTATGTTCTATGACTGTAAATCTAGAGGAACAATAGAGAATAACTTGCTTTTCTTTGTGGGCTTCTGGTTATGAAGGTTTATGAATGCAGTATTCTTTTTGATACCCAAACTTCATGGTGTGATGAAAACCTTTTGTCTGGAAGTAATAATGTGCCGGGCTGAAGAAGTTCCTGATCTCCACTTGCAGTTAAGGAGTAAAGACTTTATCCAGATCATGAATCATAGGTAAGTAGTCGTGTGATTATGATGGATAGTTAAGTTTCTTGATAACATTTTCTGTGCTGCCCACAACATTTTTACACTCAAAAGCATTTATAATTCACCTTCACTTTTTGGTCATTATTCCCCTAATTTGAGCTAATGTAATCTGGGAGTTAAGATGGTTAGTTCATTGTGAAAAATGAACAAACACCCCTAAAATAGCTTTAGGGTGAAACACCAGTGGGATGTCAGTTTCTGTAGTTTGTATTAGTTTACTTATGTTCTTACTCTTAGACTGAGTCCAAAAGTATTTATTTAAAGCACCTTATGCAAAACCAAATATTGTTGCTAAAACATAAACTGAACTTGTGGTTCTGTGTGTAGCAGTGATGAGAAAAGCAATGTAACTGGGTTTTTTTTCCCCCTCTTCTTTTAGGGATGATGAAAGACAAAGGGTTTGTTTGGATATAGTGTACAAGATGCTGTCTAAATTAAAACCACTAGAACTTAAAGAACTTCTGCCTGGAGTGACAGGGTTCATTTCTCACCCCTCTGTGATATGTCGGCAGCGCATGTATGATATCCTGATGTGGATTTATGATAATTACAGGTGTGTGTTCACTGCAGATGTTGTCTTTCAGTGGTTTGTCCCAGGCAGAGTGAAAGTGTTTGTAGCAGTCTTCCAACTTCATATCCCTCTGTGAGGGATTTTTCCAGTTGTCAGAAGAACAGAGTCTGTGATTTGCCTAACTGGCTTTGGCCTTTGGTGACAATTTTATCACTTCCAGTAAGGGATAAATCCTTGGACCAGAACTAGGATTTTGTATCACCACAGCAGGATGGCATAAGAGATCTTAACTTTGATGCTCCAGCTTTTTATCTTGTTGCTGGAATTTGTAACTAGTGAAAATTATGCATTAAAGAAATTTACTTTTAGGTAGAAGATACATTAAGGCACATGGGCATGATCTGGATTGCTTCCATCTGGTAGTATAAAGATGGTCCTGCTGTTTGACCCCTTAGAATAGGGAACAGCACATACTCAGTTTGGCAAGAGGGTTGCTGTTGAATTATCTTAGTTGGGTTTTATGTGCTTTTTCCTAATTTAACTCTTTGAATGGACAGTTATTGCCAAAAAAAAAAAGTACAATCAATTTTTACTCCGGCATCACTTGTGAAATGCATTCTCTGCCTGTTTTTTCAGATTCAACCTTGCAAAGTTCATAATAAATACCTAACATATTAGTTGGCTTATTGGATGATTTCTTTTATAAGTAGTGGAGATACAAGGCATTTTGGCAAGGAAGACCTCATGTTATTTTGTCATGCCAAGCTGAGATTTTTATCAGAGGCCATATTCTTCCTTTTTGTCCCAGCATCCCCATCCTCTTATTTTGCTATGAATTGTTTGAAATAAGTCATTAAGAGATATTTTTCTCCTACCATCAGTGATCCAGAAAGTCAAGCAGATGATGATTCTCAGGAGATACTCAAAGTGGCGAAAGAAATGCTGCTTCAAGGACTGATTGATGAGAATGCTGAACTGCAGTGAGTAAAGAGTGTTTTGTTAGCTGTCTGAAATGAAAACACCTTCATTTCTCTTACTTTACTTGTAGCAAAAAAGTTGATCCTTAGAATTTTTTTAGATATTTCAATATAGAAGAGTAACACTGAGATAATACCATTTTCTTTTCTTCCAATAAGTTAATTTATAAAATTGTGTTCCATGGTGTTACGCCAAGTGTAAGTGAAGCATTCAAACAAACTTCCAAGGGGAGGTTGTTTCACTGTGTTAAACCTAATTCTGCATTAAGGTTCTAGAGTTTTTGAACAAGGAGGACTCTGCTGTGCACAAACACATAACAATAGATTAAATGTTGGATTTATAGAATTTCTTTTGGTAAAGCAAAAGATGAAAAGGTGACCTTGGTGCTTCTCCATCCATAGCACTTCTCAAGAAGAAAGTCCTTGACAGAAATATTTTTTTCAGAGTAAACCTTTTATATGAGGCATAGAATATGGCAGATGAGTGAGGAATTTGGTGTAATTCAATGGAAGATTAGTGGCATGGAAGTGTTAGTTTAAGGCCTTAACACCTTGTTTGGAGTTTTTTGCTGTGGGTTTGGGGATTTTTTTTTTCCCTCTCTAACTTGGCTTTTTTTGAAGTGGGGTTCTGTTTGAAGATAACCAAGAATAACTTTATTCTTTGCCTTTGCAGATTAATTGTTAGGAATTTTTGGAGTCATGAGACAAGGTTGCCCACAAATACTCTTGACCGCATGCTGTCACTGCTAAGTTCTTTATACTCCACCAAGATTGAAACACAGTACCTGAGTCTAATCACAAATTTTCTGCTTGAAATGACTAGTAAGAGCCCGGACTATTCCAGAAAAATATTTGAGCATCCACTGTCTGAATGCAAATTTCAGGTGAATTGTACTGTGCTGTCCTGTATGCAGCTATGTGATAAATTCTACTTCTTCATGTAGCTATGACTTAGACAAGAATGGCATCACGAAGGGGATTTTTCAAAGGGTTTTGTGCTGCAAAGTTAACAGGTGCAGCCGTTGCGAGGTGTGCACAGAATCAGAAGTTAGATGATTTTGTGGGGGCAATAATTGTACTTTCTTTTAAATATATATATATATATTTAATTAATATATAGCTGATTTGTAGAGTACTGAAATACTGAAAAAGAGGGTAGCAGAGAGAAGTACCATCAGCTGGAGAAATATTGTCAAGAAACAGGAATATTGGTGCAAGAGCTGTAAATCAGTCCTTGGCTGACCAGTCTAAAATTAGTGACCTTGTTTTACTGAGCTGTGAAGAACTTCTACATTCTTGTGGTTTGTTGGGGGGTTTTTTATATACAGTCAAGTTCTGCCCCTGTGCCTGGGGGGGTGTTTTGATTTCTGGACTGTAATTTTTGCTGTCCTGCTCAATGAAGAAATGCAGAAAGCCTCCATCTTTGTTGTTCTACTTAAAATCTATCTTTGTTTGTAGGACTTTGTGGTTGATTCCAGCTGGCGTTACCGAAGTACTGTGCTCACACCAATGTTTGTGGAGACTCAGGCTTCTCCAAGTACACACAGGAATTTGTCCCAGGAAAGATCCCTCTCGCCTTCTGGGTCAGTTGGTGGGCAAGTGAGGGCTACCCAAAGGCAATATGAATTTACACCTACACAGCATGGCAGTAAGTCCAGACCAGTGCTTCCTGAAATACTGTTTTTTGCTGTAGGAATGATGTCATTTCTTTTGTAAATGATTTTTTAATATAGAAGTATAAGTGTGTTTGATATTTTGTTTTTAAGGGCTTTTTTTTTGTGTGTAGTATGAGAAAAAATAGCACATTTTTATTAGTCTCATACATATTTTATGTTCTGCCTAATGTAAAAGAAACACTGTCTTACCTAGCAGCTTGAAATCTGTTCTGCCCTTACACGCTAGGAAATTATATTTTTGGGAGAGAAAAAATACCTGTCTCATAGATGTTTTTGCTTTATTTATATCTGAGTATGTTACAGCTTTTTGGCAATTTCTTGTTACAGGTGGTAGAAGTTCTTTTAATTGGCTGACTGGAAGTAGCATTGACACATTGGCAGAATATGCAGTTCCTTCATCCTCTGAATCCTTGTCCTCATCCATGCTGTTGGTTAGCAAACGGAGTGAAAAATTTAAACAAGCAACCTTTAAACCATTGGGGCCAGATTTTGGGAAAAAAAGGTTGGGTTTGCCTGGAGATGAAGTGGACACCAAAACTAAAGGTCTGTAAGCCTTACTGTGCAATTTCTATAAACCATCCTTGTCAGTTATTTGACTGGCAGTCTGTTATCTTTGAGACAGTCCAATTGAGGTTCACCTTGAGAGATTTTGTTTCCAGGAGTGTGTGATGATATGTGACATGTCACAAAAAGCTAGGATTGTGCTAGGAATTGTAAGATTATGTGTTACTGTTTGAAAGAACTGACTGGATGAAAAGCCAGTCATTGTGATCATTCCTACCTCTCCTTAAGAGTATCACAGCATGAATATCAGACTGTTCTGATCCTTTTGTTTTAAATATAGTTCTTTTGAGAAGAGATCTCTTTAAATGAATTTTCTAAACCATTTCAACTGTGCTGACATGATCTCCAACATTTTGCAATCTGTCATTCGAAGTCCTTGCTTTTTTCTAGGAATTCTCCTTCTTCCACCCAGTTAATAAGTGAAAAATATCTGTACTGCTCTGAAGTGACTTAGGATCCTTCTCCCTCTTTAACCCTTGTCTACTTTGTCATTTAAGTCTTGACCAAAATGATGACATTAGGAGTTCTGGCACAGAGCTATAAGAATCAACCTTTTCTGTACCTGAAAGGTGTTACAGAGCTGTTATGAATAATGGACTGTAGTTCATGCAGAACTACAGAAATAGAGAGGTCAGTCTACCATTTAGTTAGTCCCTGGTCTTCTACCCAGGAAAATGCCAGTTACAGTGGTGTGGTTTTGTTTGCTCACTCTCCTTTTCTAGGAAGTGGACTGAACTGACAGTCAGTTAAGTGGCCTTTCCCTATAACTGTCCTGAGTAGGAGTAGATCCAGTGGCAATTCTGTAATCGTACCTTAAAAATACAGTGCAATATTCTTACTACATATCTTTTTAATATCTTTTAGCACCTCTTTTATTTAGGGAGTTATACACTTTCTGGAATATAGTACCAATGCCATACATGCCTTTGATAGCTTAAAATAAATCTGGCATATGGGGCATATTTGTTCATGAGTTTCAGTGTCTTTCCCTGTCCAATAGTTTGATCTTTATACCTCATCCATGCACTTGAATTCTCTATATAAATGCTTCTCCTCTATATAAATACCTCTATATAAATATCTCTTCTCCTAAGAGCTTGGCTAGCTTGTTGAAAGGCTTTGCATTAAGTTGTTTACTTGGAAATTTAGGAGACTAGCTGGTAAGCTAGTAAATACAAAGATGATGTTTTTTTATATATGATGCTTTTGCCTTAAATCTGAAAGGAAAGCTGTGGACATGATCATATGTTCCCTAGGTATAGAAGAACGAGCAGAAATTCTAAGACTGCGAAGACGTTTCTTGAAGGACCAAGACAAACTCAGTCTGATTTATGCCAGAAAAAGTCTGGCTGAACAGAAAAGAGAAAAGGTTTGCCAGTCCAAATGGGTTTAAAATTTTAAGTCTTGATGCCATTTGCAGTCTTGTACTTCACCTCTTGTAGTAACTTTGTGAAGAAAGTGTAGGTGTAAGGTACTGGTTGCTACTTTAAGAGCTTTGGAAGGTTTAATTTGGAAATAATGCTATTTATGGCCTTAAAGCTAAATTATGTTACTTAACATGGGTGAGAAAAGAGCTGGATGATAACACTTCCAGTCTGCCACTTAAAGTGCATGAAGTGGTTTTATGTGATGGGAGTCCCTAACAGCTATTGGGAAGCCCTTTACAGTTGTCAGTCTGGAAACTAGAAGCCTTAGAGCTACAATACACTGCAGAAATAGTTGGAGAACATTATCCAGTGTCTGAAGGTGGACTCAAAAATGTGGTACGTCTGATAGACTAACCAGAACTGTCTTGAACTTTTAACCTGGAGGAATGTCAGTCATAATAATTTGCTGAGTGTTTATCAAGGCCAGAAGCTTACTACTTTGTGGGTTTCCTGGTTGTGTTATGCCCTTACAATAAATCTAAGTGGTTTTAAGCTCTGTAGCAGTTTTTCAGAGGTTCCTGTTACTGAAAATAACACACATTATCATCAAAAAATGATAGCATTTAGTCCCCAGAGCAAAGGAACCCAGGACTGAGAGCTACCAGTTTGAGACACTCCTGTAATACTCTGCAGATGCAGACAACTGTGTAAACAGAACTTATGTCTGGAAGAACCACACAAACACCTATTTTAGCCCATTTATTTTTACTTGCAGGCTAAAGTTACCATTTCCTCCCAGCCTACAAGAGAGAACCTGTAAATGTGTTCTGTATGGCAGTCCAAAATGCACCCAACAAAATCCCCTGTCTTTTAAACACTTCCAGTGGAGGTGTTTCCTCTGCTTCTGTGGGAGGCTTGTTCCAAAGCCTGACCACGCCTTCAGTGAAAACTTTTTTGTAATATCTAATTTAACCTCTCCTGGCACAGCTTGAGACCATTTCCTAACTATATTTTAACATGATTAATGCATTTCAGGAGATGAAATCTGAGCTGAAAATGAAGTATGATGCCCAGGTTACTTTGTACAGAAGTTACCGTGTGGGAGACCTTCCTGACATCCAGATTGAATACTGCAGTCTCATTGCCCCTCTGCAGGGCCTTGCCCAGGTCTGTCTGCTTTTTAAATGTCACTTGTGAAGTTTTCTGGTCCTGTAGGGAAAGTGTCATGTAGCTGGGCAACCACTTTGCTTTGTAGTTTTGCAGTCAACCACTGTTATACACATTTAAAGAACTGTTTTGAGGGAGTGTTTCTCCTACCCCTGTGCTGCTGCACTGTTCAGAGGAGAGGCTTTGTTGCTTGCCTCTCCTGAGCAGCTGAGGACTGGATATATCAGCTGTTGTCCATTTCCAGCAGGTTCCTCTGCTTGAGAAACAGATAGTGGTCTCTGGACACATTATTGCAAAGGGCATCTCACTGTTCAGTAACAAAACTGCCATTTCTCTTCTATTATATGTCTGTAATAGACTGGACTCAAATTGTTCAGTAAATCTGATCTAATATTCCTTTTCCTACATGAGAGTGGTAGAAACTATAGACTGAGCTGAACAGTAGTCTGAATCCCATTCTACAGTCTTTGGGAAGTCACAGTCTTCCTGATTACCTTTGTATTTCATTGCTTTTGATAGTCCCTTATCTCTCTGTAAAGGGTGGAAGTAGCACACTCACGAGTTCTCTGACTAGCCTTAGATAAAGAGTTAGACCAAATTCCAGACCCATGATAGACCAAGATGCATAAGATTATGTTACACACACAAATGTGTTTCTGGATTGAAAAAATGCCTTTAAATCTCAGATGAAATTGTTAGTCTGTACAGACAGTCTGTTAGCTGACTCAGTTTTTAGGACGAGGTCTCCTCACACACTGATGTCTTCTTTTTTTCTGAAACTCACTTCATGGACTGTGGTGTCCCTAACATGATATTGGATGTCTGGTTCCTGTAATGGGAGTTGTGAGTATGTGAAAATTGCAAATTCCACCCTCTCAGCTAACACTCTAGCCTGAAAACCTGTATTGCCTTGGAGTTTCTTTAAGTAGAAGAATTGAAATGGGATTTGAATGGGTAGTGCAGTAATTCCCAGCACAGGTGAGAAGTATGCCAGACTAAATAGTACACTCCCAAAGAGAGTCTAGGGATTAGGTTCAGGGTGGGTCATATATTTTAATTTTATTTAGTAGTCTGTTATATCACAGCAAAATTCAGTGACCTTACCATTTTTGTTGTAATTTACAGAAAGATCCAACATTTGCCAAGCAACTTTTCAGCAGTTTGTTTAGTGGAATTTTTCACGAGGTAAAAAAATCTAAAAACCCTTCTGAGAAAAGCACCATTGTCCAGAAGCTACTGAATGACTTCAATAATTTCCTCAGTATGAGCCTGTCATACTTTCCACCATTCATTGCGTGCATCCAGGTAAATCCTGATATATGACATGAAAGTAGCTGGTTATAATGTCTGTCTGAATGTGTGATAAACCCAATGGTAGTGAAGGTCAAATATTGTCCCTGAAGCTTAGACAGAGGTGGAAGGAGAATTGTTGACCAAATGGGTGTTTCAAGCGACACTTAAGGTGAGCAAGGTAGTTCATATCTCTGAACTGATTTTTTGAAGGTTTCTATGGTTTCTGATCTCTAGAGTTTGAGTCACCTTTTAATGTTTTAATTGCATCAGTAACAAGAAGAGGTTTGATTACAAATGAAAGCTATTTCAATTGAAGTGGGAATTGAGAACAATTGGAAGGGTTATGTGAGTGTCCTGCTTATCTTCCTGTTTCTGGGAAGTGCTTACTGAGGAATTCTTTGATGTCTTGAGGATATCAGTAGCTGTCAGACCGTTTGTTGTTAGCCTCTCTTGTTTATTTTTTTCAAATTAGTCCCCTGAAGTAGTCATCTGGGGATTTTCAGTAATGAAGGAAGGGCTCACCAGAGAATGAGTGGGTGCATGACAGTTGTTTCACTGGAAAGGAAACACGAATTATGAAAATATACTGACCTGGATTAGATTGTGAATTTCGTTTTTAAACAGTTTTCAGGGAGATAAAAAAACCTTGTCCTGTCACCTGTTACAGACCCATTGTCACTGTATTTAATGATTCTTATCTATTGTATTGATTTTGTGTTGGACTCCTAGCTCTCAAAAGATTTTTTTTCCAGTGGTAGCTAATGGTTTCTTTTTTGTCATGTAAATTTAAGTACTCTGTGACAGTAGGTGTCATTCCAAATACAGGAGAACCATCTAGTTTGAAAAGAGAGAAACTTTGCTTCTTAGTGCTTGTAATTACACATCTGAAAAAATGTCATTTCTTGTTTACTTTTTTTCTGTGCAGCTGCATAAAAGGTCAAATACTATGGGGATTTTTCTGGGCTGTCTTAGTATTTCTTGAGCCAGCGTCTCACAATAGCTATCTGTTAATATTCCCTCTTGACATTGCATTGCATTTGTTGGTTCTCTGTCTTGATGACATTATTTGTGTTGAATTATGCTGTCTAGACCCTGCTAGTAACGCTGTTGCATTAGGCTACTTCTTTTTTCTGAATAGATATAAAATGAAGACTCAAGAAGTTGGTAAGTTCAATTTCATCAAAAATACGGACTTTGTAAGAGCAATAAGAGCATCTCCTTGCCATCCTCATCAATAACAAAAGTACAATATCATGAAGTCCAAACAGCCTGCAGGCAGTGAGAGGAAGTTTTTTTCCCAGTAGTGAATTGAGTTCACATTGATCAAGAGAGCAAGCTGTGAGCAAGAGCACAACAGTGTCAAGGCTTTCATGTGACTCACAAAGACTGTCCTAGTGGCTTGGCCATTTGGAAGTACAGCTTTTCTTTCCTGTATACCAACAGCATAATAAATACTGGCTGGTTTTAGAATGGCTTCCTGCTTTACTGCTGTTTCCTTCTGGTTGTTTGACTTCTTAATCTTCTACAGGTTCACATCTCATCAGGAGAGTAACTTGGTGGGTTAAAAGAGCTATTTTTTACCACATACAATGTTAAAATTGACTATGAAGCTCTGGGGTTCACTTTCAGGGCAGATTAAGAACCAGCTGGAATACCAAAAGAGGTTAACTCCATGACAGAAGTTTACATAGCCTCCAAAGAGATTCGTGGCCTCTGAAGAACATATAATTGTCTTAGAAATATTTTAGCTGCCAGGCCAGCTTGTATGTCATTCTCCCTAATCTTTGAACATATGGTGCAAGTGGACAGTGCTTGTTGCATATGGAGCAGGAACATCCCGTCTGCTTTGAGAAGATAAGTGATCAAATAGTCACCAAAATGCGCTAAATAGAAAGATAACTCCTTTGATGTGGGATGACATCTGTAAATTTTAAGTTTGGGAGGATATTCATTCTTGGGACATACCATTACATTTGCACAGTTCTTAACACTTTTTCCTGTGTTATGAGAGAGGGCTTTTGGTCTTGCCTTAGCAAAGTTGTTCTTAAGGTTTTAGACTGTGCAGTTGTCACTGTGTTCCTGATGTAACCCTTAAAAGTTGGCAGTCAAGGAATATGTCTGGGGCATGTGTGCAGCTAATTGAAATTGCCTTAATAGTAGTTGAAATATGTATGCTAACCTCTCATTGGGATCTGCCTGGTCTGTAACTCAGGAAGCTACAAGAGACTGTGGTTTTTTTCCCTCCTTATTGTGCACAAATTTATTAGTAGGAGAGTCCCAACTCTACCAATCGTGTCTTGAGTTTGCTTATGCCAGGTGTCTCCTCTGTAGTTTTTGTGGTGACTGTCATTTGTCAAAGAAATGTGACTTGGTTGTTCTTGGTCTCCTGTTCAATTTCCAAACAGTGATTTCTTTTTCACATAGTATTCTTGAACATGCTGTGTTGCAATAATCTGATTTTAATTTTTATTCTAAAATGTGCTGCTGTTTCTTGTAGTGAAAGCTATACTGCGCCTCTTCCATCTTGTGAATTTTTTTCTCCTGTTTGTTTGAGATAATATTGCGACTTTTCTCAGTGGAAAAGAAAACAAAGGAAAAACATAACACTGGATTTAATAAACATGCTGCTTTCCTTATTTATTTACCTGTATCTAGAAATATGATTTAAGTATTTTTAAAAAAAAGAAAACTTCAACTATACGAGAATGTTTATCGCTGAAGAAGAGATTCTGTAGTTGGACTAAATAATTAAATTATTTAATATAATTTTAATTATTATTTAAGATATAATATATTGTTAAAGATGATAAAATGGGAAATATTGTCATGTATTTAAGTTGGGCAGGAGTAGATGAGTACAGTACTAGAGGACTCTTAACAGGAAGCTGTGATATGCTAAAACTGGCTGAGTGTGTGGATAGAAAACCTCCAGCTCAGAGAAGACTTCGTAGTAAATCGTGCCTTTGGCTTATGGTAGGAATGCACCACTGAATAGGCTAAGTGGAGCACAGCTGCTGCACAGCAGGCAAAATCCTGCCAACAAACAGAAGGAAAAGTTCAAGCTGTCAATGTGTCCATCCACCTCTCCCCCACTTTCCTTGTGATTCTGTCCAGAGAATTGTCCCATGTCCTGGAGCCAAAGTATATGGGCTTACTCTGTACTGTTCTCTGTCCACAGAGCAACAGCACAGAAGGAGAAGATTCCAGTTTTTCCTGAGTTGGGAACTTCTGGAGGCCTAATGGCTGATTTCCAAAGCTTGCACTATAAGAGTGATGTGTATAGTTCTACACCAAGTAGACACACCTGTTGTTTTGTTTTACAGGAAATGAGTTACCAGCACAGAGAGCTACTGGAACTGGACTCAGCTAATGTGAGCACGAGCTGCCTTGCAAGTCTGCAGCAGCCAGTGGGCATCCTTCTGCTGGAGCGTGCCCTGATGGCTCTGTCCCCTGCAGAGGAGCCCCCGTCCAAAAGGATGCGTGGGAGGACAGAGCTGCCCCCAGATGTCATCAGATGGATTGAACTTGCTAAGTAAATTCTTGTTTGAGACAATTTACTCCCACCTAGACTTGCCTTGTGAAGAACTCTGCTTCTATGGCTTGTGGGATTTCTTTTTCAGTCTTTCTGTCTTTTAGAATTAGATATGCTTTTAATTTCTTCTCAGTTAATACTGTCAATGAGAGCAGCTAGACTTTGAAACTGCACTCTTATGGTGCTGAAAAGACTCATAAGAAGTCAGACTGCTGAAAAACACCTTGTTCATAGCTTTTCCACTCAGGAGTTTCCATAGTTCAGCTATTCCAAGATGAAGTTTATGTAGTTAAGTATGTATTTCTGATCTTACATAAGAAAATTTCTCTTTTCAATTTTACTAGGCTCTACAGATCCCTTGGGGATTATGATGCCCTTCGTGGCATTTTCAGTGGTAAAATTGGGACTAAGGAAATTACACAGAAAGCTTTGTTGGCAGAAGCAAGGAATGATTATGCTGAAGCAGCTCAATATTATGATAAGGTAAAACAACAAGAAGATTTTTTTGTTTCATAAATCTCTCATGACTTAAAACTAATCAAATTAGAAAAAAGTGCAATTATATAGGCAGACAAATAAAAACACATGGGTACACTGGAACCCTGAGAGAGCAAATTGCATGTGTTCATGGCATGAGTTGCAGTGGGTAAAATTGAAGACAGATCTCTAACCTTCTTTTGAAATCTTCACTCTTCAAAAATATGGATTTACTGAGGACAGCTACCTGAAATTATGTATAAACACTGCCAAGTTTGATTTATGTTGCTGTCATACTCTGGGTGAATGGATAGATATTTTTTATGAGACAATGAATTACAGTTAAGTTGCTGATGAGTTAGAATTGAAACAGGTTCTTGGCTGGAATCTGGCACTATTCTCCCCTCCAAATTCATTCCCTAGGCACTCTCCCAAGAAGACTGGCAAGATGGAGAGCCAACAGAAGCAGAGAAGGACTTCTGGGAACTTGCATCTCTGGAATGCTATGACCACCTCACAATGTGGAAGTCTCTGGAGTACTGTGCTACTGTTAATATTGATAGTGGAAAACCTCCAGACCTAAGCAAAACATGGAATGATCCATTTTTTCAGGTTTTTAGAAATTATTTCATTGATACTGTACCATTTTTATCCCTGCAGGGATGTCCTACAGTACTGAGATTATGGGTGAAAGTCCATTTCAGTGTTTGGGTTACTTATTATGAAAATTAGTGGAGAGTCCAGTATATTAAAAAAATTGAAATAATTACTTCTGCTTGTTCTTTTTGATGTCATATTTTTACCTCAAGTCTATGGCAAATCCCATAGGAACAGCTTTATCAACTCATTCTTCCATTTACAAGTCTTTTTTTGTTGCTTTTCTGATGTATATTTGTTTCCTGCTTTAAGAGTTACCAAACTGTGGAGTTTGAAACTGGTAGAATTTACTACCTACTTCTTGAGGTATCATAGGAAAAGGCTGCTGTGATTTGTTAACAAATAGGAATTTGTCTGAAGGGAAAACAGCTTTTAAAAAATTTGAAATGTTTTTGTATTCACTTGATTTGCCACTGATAACAAAAGATTTGATCATCCAGTATTCCATTCCTAGAAATGAGCACCATGTTCTCACTTTGTAGGAGACATATCTGCCCTATATAATACGCAGTAAGTTGAAGTTGCTGCTCAGTGGGGAGAATGACCAGACTTTGCTAACCTTTATTGATGAGGCAATGAAGACAGAACAGAAGAAAGCCATTATAGAAATGCACTACAGCCAAGAACTTAGTCTCCTGTACATCCTGCAAGATGATTTTGACAGAGCCAAATATTACATTAGCAACGGCATGCAGATCTTCATGCAGGTAATAATGTCTTCTGTCTCTGGTATGTTTTTTTTGTGTAAACTGGAACAATGATACTGCTGTTTCTCTTACTGCTGCTAGATTATACTCTCAAGAGAAACACTCAAATGCAATGAAATTTAGTTGCCTTCCATGTCATATGACAAAACTTATAAATTCACTGCTTGCAATGATGAAAGGTGAGTGAGCCAGTGGAGTGCATCCTTCTGTTTTAGCTTGTTTTGTTTTGCCAATTTAATCTTTTATACATTTTTCAGAGTAATTGTTTGTGCAGACAGTAAAATTTTTATTTTGTTCATCTTTTCAGGGGTCTCCTGTCCCCAGAACAAGCTTGCAGAGAGTGTTGCGTTGACAAGTTATACTTTCCATCCATTACCAGGTTTTGATTAAACTGTAGGACTTTGCTAAAACCTAGGATAGGAATTGCAGTTAGAATATACCTCTGTGCTTGTCTCAAGCAGAGTTGCTCTCTGATTATCAGCTATTAAATTACTTGTAAGAGGTTGGGTTCTAAAGCATAACATACAGCAGCATCAGATCAATAATTTGTAGAGCACTGAACAGATCTATGCTTCAAATTCTGTCTTTTGATTCTCTCCCTTTCTTTTCAGAGCTACTCCAGTATTGATTCCTTGTTATATCAAAGTCGAATGACCAAACTGCAGTCTGTACAAGCTTTGACAGAAATACAAGATTTCATCAATTTTATGACCAAGAGAAGTAAAGATTTTTTTTTCTCATCAATTTTCCTTTTGTGTTCAGTAACTGTAGTTTCCTGAACTTTGAATTTCTGAACTGCTGTTTGAAGAAGCATAAGGCTGGAATTACTTCTTACTGTCTTTTTGACAGTAAGACCTATGACAGTTTTGTAAGATAGGACTGAACATAACTTTGTGTTCTATTACAATGTTTAATTAGCATAACTCTTGTGATAAGAGTTAAGCATCTCTTTTGGAAGTGTCAATTAAAGTTTTAAACTAATCTTTTTTATTGGACTAACTTTTGGTAGTAAATCGCAGCAGAGATGAAAAAATGGATGTAGCACCTACTAACATAGGCCTGAGGGGCACATTTATGTACATAACCCAAATTAGATATTAAATTTAGTTAACAGTTCCACTATATTCCAGCATGTTCATATATGGCAAAGAAACTACTGGTGGTGATCCCCAGTGGCAGTTGACACACCTGTCCTTATGGACAATAAAATTATGTTTATTGCTGTGCTTCAGCAATAAACAAAAGTAATGTGGTGATCACTAAGTAGCATTTTTAGTGCAAGGCCAGAAATACAAGTGTGTTGCTTAATTGCAGTGCTCTGGTTTGAATGTTAGACTATATTTTGTTTAGCTCGTTTTCATGCTGTTTGGCTTCAGATGCATTTAAAATGTTCTTAATTGATTTCTAGGTAACTTAGCTTCAGAGGCTTCCCTTAAGAGACTTCTCAGAACTTGGACAAGCAGATATCCAGATGCTAAAATGGATCCTATGAACATCTGGGATGATATCATTACAAATCGGTAAAATTGCATTCTTGGGTTAGCTTAAGTTCTGTCTGCCTGTTGAGTTCCAGGAAGTGCTTTTGCCAATGCTTCTTGTTTTTGTCTGGGAGGGTTTTGATCCAGTGTATGACTTTTTTTTTTTTTTCCCAACTGTGGTAGTAGCTTTCTATATAACAGGGGAGTTTGTGTGACCAACTCGTGGTGAGGAGCAAAAAGAGGTTGAGAAATGGCCAGGGAATAAATTGTATTTTGATAGGGAAACATAGATGTTGTTTAGTCATTGTCTTGTGTCTTTGACTATATGCACTGTGTAAGATGGCCCATTGCAGCAGCCTTTAAACATACTCACTTGTAATTGAGTAGACTAGTTGCATTTTGCTCAATGAAACACCACCCAAAAGGCCAGTCAGTTATGAATAAAAATAATTGCCTGCTTTGTAGGCAGTTCCAAAATGAAGGAGCATACAAAACAAGCCTAGCCCTGTCGCTCTCAGTGCTTCACCTGTTTATGGGAAAGTTAATGACCAGTGCTTTAATTGGAGACTTCTGTTGTGCAGCTGTTGCTAGAAAGAACAAAGGCTCTCTGGAGACTCCTTTGGATTAGCTCTGAAGAAACTGGAATGCTTTCTGAAATTTGAAAGTTTTCTGTCCTTGCCATAGTGTCTGTCTTCCTCCCAATTCATTCTAGTGAAAATCTACATTAGTCTGCCTTTCCTGTGTGATAGCTTCTTCAGTAGCTCTGCTGGTGCATACTGTGCTCTTGATTTATTTTGTTATGTCTTGGTGTCAGGAAAGCATGGCTACAGAAGAGCTTATTGCAGTTCAATATTAGGCAGAATACATGGCATGGCTTCTTTTGAAAAAAGTCTCAAAATATTTATGACTTGAAGGGTTGTCAGGGTTTTAAACACTTCATGTGCTTTTAGAAAACCTTTGTCTCATCTTAAATTAGTAACAAAGGATGTGCCAAGTGCCACTTCAGAGTGTAGTGCTGTCCTCTGCTTTGAGTAACAGTCTACATAATGAGATGTACTATTAAATTAGATAGGACCAGTTGTGGAGTAACACGATTCAGCATTGATTCATGGCAATTCCCCTTCAAAAGGTTGGTGTGGTTGCTGATCTGTTCTGTAGCACGGATTTTGATGTTGGCATGTGTTGATGGGATAAACATTTGAATAGCAGGTTGACATAAAATACAGCCTGGCACTCGCAGTAAGTGATTGAGACTCCTGTTTGTTTGCACATCTGTGAAGCTGGAATGCAAGTTATGGCTTGCTGAACTTAGGGACTGTAGCTTGCACAAAGGAACTAACAAAAAATCCACTCTATAATGGACATTTTCTAATACTAATCTTGTCAATTCAAGATCCTGAATGTGCTCAGGGTCAACCTGACCCCTATTAGGAGTGTCCAGACTCTGAGGCCTGTGTTTAGCTACAGGTGATAGTTGTAGTTTGACATTTTTTATTAGCTTTGTTTGCTGTTAGGCAAATCAACTTTCAAACATTAATTTCTTTGAATATATATGCCAGAGTGATCTATACCCGTGTTGTTGTTGTGCAGGTGTTTCTTTCTTGACAAACTGCAGGAGAAACTTCCCTCTGATCAGGCCAATGACAGTATGGAGGTGGATGGAGAATATAGTGCTGGTGACCAAATGGAAGTGGATCAACAGAGTGAAAGCATTCACTCAATGATTAAAAGCTGCAAATTTAATATGAAAATGAAGATGATAGAAAGTGCCAGGAAACAGGTGAATATACTGTCTGATAACTTCCAATTTGCTGAGAAAAAACATAAAAAAAGCTGGAAAAGCCTTTTAGGTGGTCTTCGGTACCTTTTTGCCAGGGCAAACCTTGTCTTTTTTCAACCCTGCTGTCCAGGACATTTTGAAAGCTCAAGAAAGTCAGTTCCACAATGAAAGAAAACAAATGTATAAATGTTAATTATGAAGTTGATGATAATTTGTCATTACTGGAAACGTGCCTGAAGTCCCCTTTGATCCACAGACAGTTTTGGACACTCTAAAGGACAGATAAAGTATCTGAAATGTTTCAGTGTTTAATGGAAGGGATGCTTGCAGTCAAGCGTTATACTTCTTATTTATAAATAATCTCTACTGTACAAGAAAACAAATTGAATTCTGATTGAATTAGTATAATTTGCTTCAATCAGCAATGCTGATTTTTTTTTTTTCACAGTTTCCATTACTGTTACTTAACACTAGCAAAGAACTAAAGTTAAGTGACTTAGAAATCTTGGGTTGAATTTGGCTGTGGAAATGACTGAAACAGCCTTTTTGATAATGGGCCTTTGGTGTTTCAAGCTTGAGACAAGATGAGTAGTTAAGTTAAGCTCTCCCATCTTCTGAGATGCTGCAGAAATCTGCAGTCATTAACAAAGAGTTTATTTTAAGCAATCTGATAAGCAAATCCATTATTGCTTTGTTGACTATACACTCTTGAAGGAGTAAGTGAACAATAAGATTTCCTTAATGTTACTTGTATTAAACTTCTCATCGATACACAAATATAAGTGATTTTCTTAATGATATCTTAAATCAAGTTGTGTTTCCCATATGTGTTTGTACTACAGAACAGTTAAATGCTTTGTGCAGCTGGAATTATTTTCTCAGTTGTTTAAACCTCTGTTCTTCTCATTTGGTATTCAAACTTCTCCACTAACACAAATATGATTCTGAATATGAGACCCAGCAAGCAGTGAACATCTCTTGGCCTTGCTCTAACTTTACTTGTGTTACTTAAATCTTCTCATCCCTGATTTGGTTGTGGGCAGGTTTTAGCTCCTCTTCAGATATATGGTCTGAACATTCTCTTAATCTGAATACAGAACAGCTTTGCAGTGGCCAAGAAGCTCCTGAAGGACTTGCGCAGAGAAGCCAAAACGAGGGAGGACTGGCTGGTGAGGTGGAATTACGCCTATTGCCGCTTCACTCACAGCAGCAGCTGCAGCCTGAGCTGTCCTGAGCGCCTGCTCTCAGTGTTGAAAACCATCTCCCTGCTTGGTAACAGCCTTTGCTTCACCTTGTTTGTTTTAAAAGGTGCTTTGTTGTCCAGTTACCAGCTTCTGTTTTTGAATTCCAACAGAAGATACCAAATCTGACTATCTCAGCAAGAACATAATGGCCTTCCGAAACCAGAATCTTCTTCTGGGTACTACATATCACATCATGGCCAATGCTCTCAGTCAGGATCCAAGATGTCTTGAGCAAATTGAGAAAGAAAAGGCTGCAAAGATATCAGTAATATCAGGAGAAAGCCTTGAGAAGCCTAAAAAGGTAAATGAGAGGGGAAGATATTTTAGTAGTTTGTGTCATTATTATTACAAATTACTACTTCAGTAGGTAGTGATGGCTATGGACAAATACAGAGCATGTGCCTGTCTGCTATTAGCAGTGATTTGTCCAGCAACACCAGGTAGAGAAAGAAAGTGGGGGGAAAAAGGCAAAAAAAAAAGGCTGTGTTTGCTGTTTCTTCAAGGTTTTGCTCTCCTGGAGTTCTGCACCACTCTAATCTTTCTAAATAAAAGAATGCTCTTGTGTTTCTCTGTAACAGCATTTTGAGTGGAGAGGGAAGACATAGTCACAACATCTGCATGCACGGTGGCCTAACAAGGCTTGGGATCCTCAAAGAATGCCTTGATTTTAGCTGGGCATTTGTGACCTGCTTCATGCTGCCAGAGTATTCTCTTTGGTAAAGAGATTTGTAATACTAATATACTTACCTTATCTAAGTAATGGAAGAGAGAAGAGGGATTTTTAAGGCAGATCACATGCAGGTCGTTTTTGCCTATTTTGGATAGGTGTGCATTTGAAGAATACAGTACCAGATTGTGCTGCAACTAAAATTATATTTTTTGTCAGTTGTCCCAGATGCTGTGGCATTGATTTCTTGTCTTTCAGATGGGTTAAGAATTTGAACTACCACTGCTGGCTTATTTCTACTGATTTCTAAAGCCACCATGAAGACCCTTACATATAGAATCATAAAATGGTTTGGACTGAAAGGGACCTTAAAGATCATCTAGTTCAAATCCCCCACTAGGGCAGGGACACCTTTCACTAGACCAAGTTGCTCAGAGCTCCATCTAGCCTGGCCTTGAACACATCCAGGGATGGGGTATTCACAACTCCTCTGGGCTCTTCCAGTGACTCACCACCCTCACAGCAAAGAGCTTCCTCCTAATATCCAATCTAAACCTACTGTCTTTCAGTTTGAAGCAATTGCTCCTTGTCCTGTCACTACATACTCTTGTAAAAAGTCCCTCACCATCTTTCTTGCAGGATCACTTCAGGGAATATGAACCATATTAGTATAAAACAAAAGAAAAAAAAAGAGTTTTTAATTTGTGTTTTATGGTTGTTAAAAGTAAAGCAGATCAAAAAGAAATTCCTGCGAAAAAAGGTTTTAAATTTTCAGGTGTGTGGAAACTTAAGCAAAAGCTTGAGCTTTATCTGCTCATTCTTAAGAGCGTTTTTCTTTAGGCAATCTGAAGGATGAGTGTAAAAGTTATGTGTCAGATGAGTAAGATTGCCATAGCAGGGATTTCTGGAAGATTAAGAAGCTTAGCCATGTTTTAGCTTAGTATTAAGCAGCACTCTGACCCTAGTAGTCTCCTTCTACTTACCTATTTAATTTCAGTTACAGCATTTAGTGTGGCCAGAAGGGCCAGAACAGTGATTGTCCTGCTGTGCTTGGCAGTGGTGAGGCTGCACCTCGAATCCTGTGTGCAGTTCTGGGCCCCTCACTACAAGAAAAACATTGAGGGGCTGGAGCATGTCCAGAGAGTGGCAGCAGAGCTGGGGAAAGGTGTGGAGCACAAGTCCTATGAGGAGCAGCTGAGGGAACTGGGATTTTTTAGCCTGGAGAAAAGGAGGCTCAGGAAAGACCTCATTGCTCTTTGCAAATACCTGAGAGGAGATTGTAGTGAGGTGATAATTGTTCTCTTTTGTCATGTCCTAAGTGGGAGGGTGAGATGAAATGGCCTTAAGTTGAGTCAGTTAGGTTCAGATTGGATGTTAGAATTTTTTTTTTTTTTTTTAATGAAAGAGTAGTCAGGCATAGGAGTAAGTTGTCCAAGGCAGTGGTGGAGTCACCATCTCTGGAAGTGTTCAAAAATCATCTGGATGTGGCACTTTTGGATACAGGTTAGGGGTAATTGTTGTGGTCCTGGGTTGGCAGTTGGATGGATGATCTTGAAGGTCTCTTTCAACCTTCCTGCTTCTGTGGTTCTATCAAGAATCCTGTCAAGTCACCCATTGCATGAGCTGCATTAGAAATGTATGATGACTATTACTATATTTATAATATGAAAAAAGGCATCAGATTCAAAATAGTTTGATGCAAGCTTTTTTAAACACAAATTCCAAGTGTAACTGTTATGCAGATGTTGTAGATATGTCTTAATAGGAGAAATCCCTGAAAGTTTTGTTGTATTTTCTCTTAACTGTTTCCAAAAGCTCCAGTAACATTAACTGGTTTGCAGTGACAAAAATTCCACTTAACATATCCAAAGACTAATTTAAGTTTATGTAATTCCATTGGAAATTGTGGAAACTTAAGTTCTGGAAATCACTGCTAGAAATAACATCCCAAATTTTTTCCTTTTTATCAGCTGCTCAGAACATCTTAAAACAGTTTAAGTTTTATCTACTCAAGACTTGTGATGAAGCTCCAGTTTCTGGCAAGATTGTTCAATGCTACTTGTTAATGTGTGTTTTTTTTCCTCTTATGGTTGGATTTCAGGTGCTGGCAGGTCTGAGCAAGAAGGCTTTTCAGTGTTTCAGCTGTGCTGTGAGGAAGTCTGAAGAGGAGGTGCAGTCCCACTCCATGGACCACGTGGATGTGGTGGGAGTTGTGGATGCCTATATGACTTTGATCAGCTTCTGTGACCAGTATCTGCGCAGGGAGGAGGAAGGCTTGCTTGGTTAGTCAGGATTTCTCCTAAGCTTGTGAAGTCTGTTGGTCTGTGGTCTGTGAGCTTTTGCTGTGCCCAGGAGATTTCTGTGAGCAGCACAGCTTGAATTTAAATGGAGCAGTTTGACCTCCAGTTCAGCATTATTTGTATGCCTGTTTTCACCTCCACTGTTACTGCTAGCTTTGGTACTAGTGAATCACTTGTAGTCTCACACGCACTTGTGAGAAATATATCATATCCAGCAGATGCTTCCCTTGTTCCTTCCCAGACCACAGCAGCCTTGTATTTAAAGCAGGCAAGATACCAGCAGTGATGCAGCTTCCTGATAAAGCTAATCCTTACAGTCCCCAAGTACATCTGTTGCAGATGTGTGCAGTTCAAACAGATGGGAAGGAGAACAAAGTAAAAATAAAAAATACACTTGAAAAAAAATACCGAATTGTAAAGATGAATGTTTCAGATGATCAAAGACGTGGAACAAGTGATGGTGTTTCTGATAATTCTTGTTTAATGTCTCTTGGCAGAAATTAACACTGTGGATCTGCAGCAGTTCCCAGCTATTGTGGTAGAGAAAATGATAAAAGCTTTAAAACTGAATTCCAGAGAAGCCAGGCTGAGATTTCCTAGACTGCTCCAAATAATTGAAAGATATCCAGCAGAGACATTGGGTCTAGTGACACGAGAGGTTAGTTGCTTCAATTTCTCTGGCAGCAAATGTTGCTGTAAATCAAATTTTAAAGGTGGGTGGAGCTGGAGGTTGGATACATAGAGAGGTTAGACTGGTAAGTTTTGCTTCAGGGAAATCAGATAAATTTTATCCCATCATTGTTCCTTGTCTTTTCTGTAACTCACTGAGTCTAATTCATGTGGACAGAAAATTTTTCTTAGAAATTTAACTTTTTATCATTATTCTGATTCCAAATGGTTTTTTGAGAGCTGCTGGAGAACAACTGTGGTATGCTTTGTCCTTTTTTTTTTTTTCCTTCAGAACAATCGAAGTGGGCTGACAAAGGTGGTTAGCATTAGGGTGAGAAATGTATCTTATTCCTGTAGACCGAGTTTCCTGTATGCAGGAAGCCAGCAGCTTTTCCAGAGTCATTCCATGTCACTCACCTTTCCCTGTCCTTCTTCACTTCAGAGGTTGCTACAGCTTTGTCTTCCTTTGTATTTCCCCCTTCCTTCCTTCCTTCCTTCCTTCCTTCTGCAACCCGTCTTTCCATTGCTGTTCCATGGCAGGATACCATGAGCCTTCCCTGCTGCCGTGGGACAGATAAGCTGAGACCTTCTCTGTGACTCATGCCTGTTCCTGCCTTGGCCTGCCTGCCTTTTCAAGCCCATGTCATTGTGCTGCTGCTCCCAGAGCAACAGGCCCTTTCAGAGAAGGAACTCAAGTGAGGCAGAAACTTGGGTTAGTTGTCCCAAGAACTGAGAAAATAGCAGAAATGGCTGAAGTGCACAAGGTGTGGCCAAAGAGAAACACCAATAGTTCAAACAGAACCTGACACCAGCTGACAAATCTCACTCAGGAAGGGAGTTCACCTGGCATTTATTTATCCTATCTTCTGTCTTTCTGTGAAATAAATACTGGCAATCTGATCTTAAATTCTATTAGAAGTGCTTAAAGATTAACAAAGGACAAAACTGTGATAGGAGTTTGTGTTCTCCTTCCTGGTATTTTTTACTCAAATCAGGACTTCAACCCAATGGTATTGGAACTGAATTCCTTCAGATTTTTGAGTTGTTTGCGTGTGATGATCAAAAATTTTTGTATTGCATCCAGAGACAAAAGCCACAAGTTTGAGTGTAAAGCCTCATATTGATCAATAGGCTGCAAATCTTATAATGGAAAACCTATTAAGCAGTAGTGGTGGTGGTAGTAGTAGTGATAGTAATAATTAAATCTGTGCTTCTTTAGGGGATGTTTTGCACACCTAGTTGACATTCTCTGTTTCCTTGTTTATGTGTCAGGCTGCACCATGGGGCAGTTTTGTTTGTTTGCTATGTTTGGTATTTTTGAGAGGACCAAAGATGAAAGCAGTGTCTGTGTTTTTGCAGCTTTCTTCAGTTCCCTGTTGGCAGTTCATTGGTTGGATTAGCCAGATGATGGCACTACTTGACAAGGATGAAGCAGTAGCTGTACAACATACTGTTGAAGAGATTGCAGATACCTATCCCCAGGCACTCATCTACCCTTTCATGATCAGCAGTGAAAGTTACTGCTTCAAAGATACTGCTGCTGGCTGCAAGAACAAGGAATTTGTAGAAAGGTGAATTTGCAGTTGGAGTAGCTCTTTTGTATATTTTTTTATTCAGGAATTGACAGATTCATTTATTTTTCCTACTCAAACTCTTTTGTTTAGCAAGCACAAGAAATATTAGAGGGTAGTCTTGAGTTTTCATTAAAAGGCACAGAAATGCAATACATCAGCTCTGCCAGTGTCAGACATACTCAGGTTGGTGGCATGAAATTTCATTAAGTGTTGGGTAATATAGTCCCCAGGCTGTTGAAAGTTAAAAGTCTTCCCAAGATAAAACAGAAAGACTGCAGAGAGGCAACCCCTTTTTCCTTGTAATTCTATGGTATTGAGCATTTATCATCTTTCTAATACCAAGAGGAAGCAGCTGTGTTTAAATAGAATAGGTGCTCATACCAGACTTCAGAGAGGGCAGTGAAATGGATGCATGTTATCTTGGGAATGACAGCTCTTGGTTGTGGTGTTCTCTGCTTATTCAGTGTGGAACATGCAGCTTCTCTTACAAGTCTTCCCTTGTCCCTTTTGGCATACATTAACTCTTGAGTTAATCTCCAGGCAAAAAATAGTTTCAATCACACAATGCTGTAGAACCACTCTTAAAAATTTTGGGTGTCACCTTTTTCTCAAATTTGATACATTTGCTGCATAAATTTTTGCTGAAAATAAAAATACGAAGTCGTATGTTTCACAGACAGTATCACCCTTCAGTAGCTGTCCTGAGAGGGTGCATGGTCTGGTCAATGCCTGTGTCTGTTTCAAGCCTGCTTTCCACTCACCCACCAAGTTCCTATTTTCATAGTGGGACATATAATTTAAGGACTGGGAGCTGTGTGGCTTATTTAGTCAACATATAAAGTGTCATACACCCCAAGAGGGAATTTCAAGGGAGTTCTGCCTACCTACACCTGAATTATTTTACCAGATTCTTGTCTATAGCAGACAGTCTAGATCATTGCTTATCTGCAGGTGAGGTGATGATGGTAGTTCCTGTTGCATTGTGATGCATTTTTCTCTTCTTTTAAAGGATCAAGAATAAGTTGGATAGAGGAGGAGTAGTTCAAGATTTTGTTCGCTCCCTGGAGCAGCTCTCTAGTCCTGTAATGATTTTCAAGGTAAAGTGTAATTTTTTCCCCCTTCCCCTTCATTCCTTTCCCTCTGTTCAGAAGAGCAAGTGCTGGGCAGAGCCTGACACAGTTCAGTTGACACCACAGCCACAGGAAGTGGTTTAGCCCAGCACCAGCTCACGATGATGATGATGTCGGGGTGCTGTCAGCAGCTTTCCCTGGTGATGGACTCCCTCCCTTGTGCCAGCTGGATGTTCTGCTGCAGCCCTTTTCAGATTTCCCCTTCAGGGTCTCTGCCCTGCCCCACAGTCAGTGTTTCTTCATCATTCTGAAACCCTTACAGAATTATCATTTGTAGCCATCTTTAAAATTTTGGACTATTTGTGTTCAACTACTTATGTAGTACTTAAGTAAGTGCTTTGTACTTACTTATGTTCTTATGCCCTTTCCCTGCTGGGCATCCCTGTCTATGTTCTGACTTGTTTGTCCAAAGGATTCTTGTCCTATATTTGGTGCCACTTCTGGCCCCACAGAGGCTTTCTTAGCACTAAACACTACAGTAATAAACATAATTATCATGATAAAGTAGAAACAAGACACAGAATGAAAGGAAAATATTTCCATAGTCTTTGGTTGCTCTTTTTTTGTCAAAACACACATAATATAGTCAACATAATAGTTGACTATTAGTAAATACAGTAACTCCAGTGCAATCTGAGTGGCCTACTGAAGAGCAAGGGTCAATAAATCAGTACTCATCTGTTTTCTTCTCTTTGCAGGATTGGGCTGAGGATGTCAAAAACGAGTTGTCAAAACCTCAGAGAAACAAAAAGAAGCTTAAGGAAATGTATGAAGGAATGTACAAGAATTTGGGAGATTTGGAGGCTCCTGGCCTTGGATTGATGAGGAAAAGGTTTATTCAGGTATGTGTGGTTACTGAGTAGTGTTGGCATCATACTTTTCTAGAAGGCAATAGAAAGTCAAAAGAGAGAACCAGATCACAGCTTTTACAGGTTCTGCAGGACTTGATGAGACTTGATCCAGTCAGGAGTACAGGACTGGGATTTCTTTGCTAGAAGCCATGGACTTAACATAGTTCCCTTCCCACTTCTAACTGCCCTGCAGGGATAAATGTTCTGTCTTACACAGCTTCTACCTCTCCTGTCCTGCATGTTGCCAGGTTTATAGGACCTGAGCCTCTAATCATCTGTGGGAATCTGGCCTTGTTTTTTGTTCCCTGCTGCCAAGGATTTATGAGCACCTTAGGGAGTTTTGCTGTATTATGCTACTCAAATTTGCTGCCAATACAAAGTTACTTAAACAGAAGAGTTACAACTGTGAAGAATTAAACTAAAGACTTTACAAAACTGACTGAATTCCAAAGTGGTGAAAATCAGGATAGAAAATGAAGTGACATATGTGGTAAGAAAATGTAATTACCCTAATATCGTTAGAAAGTCTGCATATTTTAGCTGACTGTTGCAGTTCAAAAGCAAAGTCTTGATTTGTGATGGTTCTTTGAAAACATCAGCTATGAAAACTCATGGTCAATCAAGAAAGAAAAGCGAATGTTCATCATTATTAAGAGTAGAGAACTAACATGGATTTGTACATTGGCATAGCAGCCTTCTCTGACTCTTGCTTCTTGAACCTTATAGTCCTCCTCTGCAGCGTTCTCAGCACAGATACAGTAAAATTGTATGAGGTTCAAAGTGGCAAGAGTCTTCAGAGGTACAGAGTAACCACTTTACAAGCAACTTTAGCATTCCTCCAGTTGGAAAAGATGCAATGATGCCAGATACAGTAAAGCTCTTAACATCAGTCCCATGGGTGGACTTGGTGAACCTAAAGGTATTTTCCAACCCTAGCAATTCTGATTCTATCTGGAGTGCCGAACATGAAGTAAATACTCTATAGAAGTGGCAGGCTCAGACCAGTGAGGAGTGTTTCCTCATTCAGCGCACATTTAGGTGCTGGACTCCTGCTGCAGGGTATTAGGTGCTTTCATGGGTTCAAATAGCAGGTAAATAACACGGAGAGGGGGCAGTGCTTTGAGAGCTTTTACATCCAAATGCACACTCCCGGGTTCAGAAATCCCCGAGCTGCAGATTGCTGAGGCCAGGAGGGTGATACTCCTGTAGAAGGAGGCTCTGACTGTAGTATATGTGCATAGCCCCGTGGCCAGGGCGGGGTGCCTCCAGCTCTCTCCCATTGTGGCCATCCTTGTGTCACATTAGCATTAGATAAACTAACCTGGGTGTCTGCAGGGAGATTCCTTCCCCATGAGTGGGAAAGGTGGAGGATGAGAGTAAGGTGGAGTCTGAGGAGGTGAGGTGATAATGAAGCAGAAAGGGTAGTTGGGAGTTTAGGGGCACACTAGCCCTCTGAATGTGTTGCTGTGAGATAAGATGGGTCTTTGATGATAATGGCTTTAAACTTCAGAGTGGGGGATAAGAATGTGCAGGATGTGCCGGTGTCAGGGTGGGGGTAGGGAGAGGGGAGTGCTATACAGGGTACGTGCAGGGCAAGGGACATAGCAGGCACAAGCACAAAGGCTGGTTGGATTATTTGTGTGCCCACACAAAAAAAATCCCACGGCTTTTTAAAACGCTGAAATGTGCAGTATTAGAGGACACAGGGAGAAGAGCAAGAGAGACGCTGGAGAAGGATATCAGGGTTGTTCCCCTCTGTTAAAGGGAAGAGGGAGAGCAGAGAGTAGCTGCAGAAGAGTCAAGGCGATGGTGCACAGGTTCTGAATTCTTTGCTTTCACCGTGCATTATTAAGAAGAAACAAAGTGTGCTGTGAGAATAACTGTATCATTTCTAGTGTCCTTGCTGGGGAAAAAACAAGTTGTGCTCTTGACTGACATATAAAATTGCTCTACTATATGGAGTACTTCAGGCTCATAATCTGGAGATAGATTTAGTGATAACGATTTTGTTAGCTGTAGCAGGCTCCTCAAAAGGATGATGTTTTTTGTATTTTCATTTACTACAGTGAAATAGCTGTGTCTTTATAACTTGGTACAAAAATGATCAGGTATTAGGAAAAAAACATCTTTCCAAGCCATTAATACTTGGCTCAAGAAGGTGTATTTGGTGTTTCTAGAACCTTGAATTATGAACACAGGAAGTCAACTCAGTTAACTCTTTGTAGATAATACTTATTTTGTTCATTAAATGGATCCATGTCCAAAACTTTGCTCTTTTCCTATATCAGGATATTTAAAATACTTTAAAATATGGTTTTATACATTTTATGTCCAAAACTATTGCTAGGCAGTAATAAATCCACGAATAATAAATACGATAGTAAATAAAACATGTAAAACATTTCATAGAGTCACAGAATGATTTGGGTTGGAAGGGATCTTAAAAGATCATCTGGTTCCAACACCCCTGCCATGGGCAGGGGCACCTCCCACTAGACAAGGTTGCTCAGGGTCCCATCCAACTTGGCCTGGAACACTTCCAAAGGAGGCATCTGCAGCTTCTCTGGGCAACCAGTTCTGGTTTTTATTAATAACTTCTTGCTAATATCTAAACAAGCCATGTGTATAGATAGGAAGGCACCCTTTTGGTGCTCTTGGGTAGTTTCTAGCACTGTGTAAACAGGATTGTTTTCTGTAAATGGTTGTTAGGCTTTTGGGAAGGACCTGGATCATCATTTTGGCAGAGGTGGTTCAGAACTCTTGGATATGAAGACTAGTGACTTCGATGTGATTGCAGTTTCTCTCTATTCAAAAATGAACAAAACCCATAAAGAACCTGGGAACCTCAAAGAATGTTCACCATGGATGAGTGAATTCAAAGCTGAGTTCTTGAGGAATGAACTGGAGGTTCCTGGTAAGTTCCCCTTCAGTGTTGGCAGTGACTTGTCCCTTAGAAGAAAGTTGCTCTTGAGCTTTATTTCATATATTGGCTATATGACCCTTCTTTCTGGCCTTAAGCCTTATCTGGCCTTAGTTGAAATACTTACTGTTCACTCATTATCTCTTAAATCCATTCTTAAGCTGTAGTCCCGATTTTTAAAATTGTATCTAAGCTTGTATCTCTTACCTAAGAATTTAGTATTTTTCTAAAGGCCTGACTCCAGGAAATCTGATCTATAATTTTCTAAATGCCTGACTCCAGGAAATCTGATATATAAATCCAATACATGTTTAAATCCAGTTCAAAAAATGTTGTGTCTTCTGAAACCACCAAGAACTTGATTCTAACAGCTAAACAAGGAAAGGGTATCAGTGATTCACAGATAAAATCATACTGTGTGTATGTTGGATCTTTCTTACACATTTAAAAATATTTTCTTCATAGTTGTCATTCTACCAGTTTGACAAAATGTTTGGATGTGTGTTCTGGTATTAAATACACTTTAAAATAACACCAGGCTATGTACTAATATTTTTTTTCCACTACCACTTCAGGTCAGTACGACGGAAAAGGGAAACCACTGCCAGAGTACCATGCAAAAATCTCTGGATTTGAGGAACGGGTATGTTTTTAAGATTGAGTCAAAATCCTGTGTGGTATAAATCTGTGTCCATATACCATTTGAAGAATTTGGTAGTAGCAGGGTCATTGCTTGTTTGCACATCTTGCAGCATACAAAGGAGGGGATGCAAGTGGGCATTTGTTTTTCCAATTGAGTAACTTGATTATGTCATCTAGGAATGACAGATATGCTGAATTCCAGTGATGATTCTGTAAGACCAAGTCTTCTGTCACAAATATTTTTCTTTTTCCTGTCTTTTTCCAAGATAAGTGTGATGGAATCCTTGAGGAAGCCAAAGCGTATAACAATCCGAGGCAGTGATGAGCAGGAGTATCCATTTCTTGTCAAAGGTGGCGAAGACCTGCGACAAGACCAACGTATTGAGCAGCTCTTTGATGTCATGAACATTGTCCTTTCCCAAGATGCTACCTGTAGCCAAAGAAATATGCAGTTAAAAACTTACCAGGTCATCCCTATGACATCAAGGTAGGCGTTTATCTTGAAGGGACAGAAATCCTTATGTTAACATCCATTACTTTTGGGATGTTGGAAAGTGGGAATTCTGTGTGCCTGATTCAGATTGAGTGTTTGGTCCTTGGCTTAATTTATTTTTTTCCTTTTTCTTTTAAGCAACACTAAAATTGCTTTGTCTGGAAACTGCTTTTCATAGTATATTGAAATTGGTAGTTTTTAATCTTCTTTTAACAGACACTAGGATGTGTTGCTTCCATTTGTGGTGTTCTTCTAAAGTTCAGCTCTGAGCTACTTGTTATCTCTGACTTACTTTATTCCAGACTGGGACTCATCAAGTGGCTGGAAAATACTTGTACCTTGAAAGAATTCCTTAAAAATAGCATGTCTGAAGAGGAAGATACCAGTTATAACAGGTGATGCTTGGTTTAGCTGTCTGCTCTAATAGAGACCACTACTAATGGGGTTTTAGATAACTGTTAGTACTGTGGCAGGATTTTTTTTTCTTTTTTTTTTTTTTTTTTAATTTAAGAATAAAGGAAAAGCACTTATAAGCAAGGAGGCAGTTTGTACTTCCTGACCCAAATTACTAATTGGCAACTGTTTGTTTAATGAGTGCCATTGTAGCTGGAATATCCTCCACCCAGCTTGTTTAAACAAGAGGCTTATAATTATAATCATGTGTGACGTCATTATCATCACCATTTCCTTATCAGCAGATTGATTTTACAAGCAGAGGATTTTGATCTCTTGATTTGATCAGGCAGGAAATGGACTTAGGTCAATGGAGGGCAGGGGAAGGGAGTAGAGACAGCTATTCAGAACCTGAGTTCAGCAGTGAGTTAGTGATAGGGGGTGGAAATTGGCAGCAAATGCACAGAACACAACTGTAACAGAGCACTCTCTGATTTGATACAAATGCTGGGTTTGAATAAATTATATTGCTTTCTTGTGATTATAATTGCAGGTTTAATATTGTAAAATTTATTTAATTCTGGCATTTCAGCCGAGTTCTGTCCTGAAGTTTTGAATTGTGGTTTAGTTTACAAATGTGGTTCTTAGTTACATAATCTCTGTTTGGGTTTGTCTGAGTGTTGTTGTCATCATTTATTTTTACTAGTTAACATTTATGGGGCAGGTTGGAGGAAACTCCAGCGTGGAGGTTGGACTCCAAAGAGTCTTTATTTCCATGGTTATTTGATTTGTGAGCAGTTTAGGAACTGCTAGAGTTCCTGCATTACTGCTATCTGATTCACTGTTGTGAACAGCAGTGATATTATGTTGATCTCAATTCACTGAGTGGGAAAGTGAAGGAAGATTCACATGGAACCATCTTGTGAGGGGAGGAAATTTATCATATGCTCAATGTACAAGATCAGTATCTTTCTAAAAGGAGATCATAATTTATTTAAAAGAAAAACTTTGCTTTATTGTATATATAGACATTAATATTTTGCCATATGTTATTCAATCAAGACAAGACATTTTATATTGAGCTATGGTTAAGTCGCAGCACTCACAAATGAAAATTTTGGTTGGAATGAGGGGAGCAACTTTCTGAATTTTTGAAATCCTTCTCTTTATCCTAAAGTGATGGGCTACAGTCTGTAACTGATAAATGCTTCTTAAATGGGAATGGCATTCTCTATCTCAAAACATGCTTTGGAAGGAAGAGAGAAGGTGGCTGCTCTGCTAAGTTGCTGCTGCTCTGAAATAGAAGTTTAAAGTCTGATGTGTTGAGTTAACATGGGAGAAAAATATCAAATTATTTCATAAGCAGTGCAGCTAAAGAATACTGGCTTCTTATGATTAATACCCTAAGTTCAAGCCATTCCTCCTCTCTTGTGTACACTGAGGAGATACCAAGCTGCCTTACTGCATTCCCAGCGAATTTGGAAGGACAAAGGGCAGCATGTACTGTGGTGGACTGCATAATGCTTCTCAAAGGCTACAAGACTGTCAAAAATTTCCATTTCCCTCCCTGAAGAAATTATTTTGTATCTTTCTTCTGGAGGTACTCACAGTACCTATTGAGAAATTAACACCTTTGAGATGTCTAATCTTCTGTCAGATATGACTGAAGTGTGTTCAAAGCTGGGGCAAAGGAGATGAATAGATCAGCCTATACTCTGCATAAACTTCATTTCCATAGCAAGGCTAAAATTAATGTAGGCTGTAGCTTCCTGACTTTTCCTTTGCCTAGAAATCTCATGGGTCAGAGCAGCACACAGCCTGTGGATAATCAGATAGAGAGTGGTGAGATACAGGGAAATCATCAGGACTTCTCTTCTTTTTCTTTTTATCCCTAGCCCCAGAGGACCTCGTGCTACCTATTCTGAGTGGCTTTCCAGGATGGGTGGGAAAGCACAGGGCATCTCTCGATACCTTGCTATGTACAGGTAGGTTTCAAAAGAGAACTGCATGTGAAATACAGAAGCTGGAGTGTGCACACACACACAGATGTAGAAATTCCAGGAAAAAAAGTATGATCTGCATTATGATATGATGGTTTGATGTGATTTTTGCTCATTTTACTGCCTTGTCTTCCTGGAGATGCTTTGCAAAATTCCTCTAGCCAAAAATCCTCCCAGAGTACAGGAATGCTTCCAGAAGCTTGCTCACTTCCTTTAGAAAGTGTCTAGAAGCAGATGCTGCTCTTCAACTTTATTTTCTAGGCGTCTTGTTCCTGATTATGCAGTTAGGTAGGCTGCCTCAGAGCCCGAGCATCTGCTGGAGTTGGACAGAGAAAATCACCATGATTCACTGAGAAGTGAAGAATATTTGATGGTTTAGGTTCCCAACCTGAGCATCCTCTCAGAGGAACTTCCACCTCTACATAGATCTGGCACTGTGGGTAGTAAAGTGAAGTGTCCAGAGCATTTCTTATAAGCTCAAAACCCGCTTAAGCAAGTGTCTTTTTTTTTAAAGGAAAGCTTTGACTTATTTAACTGAATTAATACTTGTATTCAGATCCACAATGTGCTTTTATAGTTATTCCCAATCACCCCCACTCATCTTCAGTCTGCTGCATCAAAGGGCTGTCCTCTATTTCTCAACTCTGCTCCTTTCAGAAGGAAGTAGAGTGGAAGGAAAGCACCTGGCACATTTCAGCTCTCACAAGCATTCAGAACTGGATATGGGCTAGGACAAAGCCTCCTGCCCCAAATCTGCATGGCATGAGTGCCCTCAGCACCAGTTCTCTAGTTCTGTTGCTTCCCCTCTGCTGCACTACTTTCCAGTGTCAGGATAGCCTCAGCCTGCTGCTGAGAGATTAACTGGGGCCTTAATTCCTCTGCTTGGAAGAGACTGTCCAGCCAGAAAGAACATGGTTGCATTGCTTTATTAAAACTTAACCCACCAACTTAATTTGGAGGAAAAAAAACACAAAAAACCACACACTCTTTTGGATTTAGAAATAACAGTCTTGGAAATAACTGTTGGGAGGATGGGGCACTTCTAATATCAGATAAAATTTGGGGGTGAACCCTTTGTGGCTTGCTGTGCTGTTTTTACTGGAGTAGGCACCGCATGCTGCTGAGCGTATCTTGACTTTGACCATCCAGCAGGCTGTTATTTCAGCTGCCACCTTTATTCCTCCACTGCTTTGCAGAAATGCCAGCCATACAGAAGCAGTGACATCCTTCAAGGGCAGGGAGAGCAGCGTTCCAGAAGACCTGCTGAGGTAGGTGCTGCTGGTGGCTGCACGTTGTGAAACGAGCGTTGGTGTTTCTGTGCACTCAGCGAGCGGGTTCTGTTCTGTTCAGGCGAGCCTTTGTGAAAATGAGCACATCTCCCGAGGCCTTCCTGGCCCTGCGCTCCCACTTTGCCAGCTCCCATGCACTGATGTGCATCAGCCACTGGATCCTTGGCATTGGAGACCGCCATCTCTCCAACTTCATGGTTAACAAGGAGACAGGTGGCGTGGTGGGAATAGACTTTGGATATGCTTTTGGTGCAGCCACACAGGTATTTGTTTTCAACTAATTTGTTACAACTTTTGCATTTGGTATGTGTGATTACACGTGTGTTCTCAGTACTAAATTTGATGCTCTTCAGGTTCCCATTGTTCTGGTGCAAAATAATCTTTGCAAGTTATTTGTAGTCAATTGAATAAAATATCTGAGTCCAGATACTCTCAGACAAGCAGTGAGGTATGGAAGTCCACAGACACAATATGGTGGTTTTTTTGCATAGTTCAGCCATGGTTTCAACCACTGTCACTGAATACTCATGACTAGAGCTTTGATGTCACAACTTGGTTCAGTTCTACTTTTGCATGTTATTTTCAGTGAAGTGGCAAAGAGGGTTTCAAATCTTAAGAAGAAGAAGAAAATATTCCCGTTTAGCCCTTCAGTTCCAAGGCTTCTTACTTCTTGTTTTCTTTTGACTGTCCTTCCCCTTGGCTAGTTCTTGCCTGTGCCAGAGTTGATGCCCTTTCGCCTGACTCGCCAGTTTGTTAATCTGATGATGCCAATGAAAGAGTGGGGACTCATTTACAGTGTGATGGTGCATGCCCTGAGGGCTTATCGTTCAGATCCAGACCTCCTCATCAGCACCATGGATGTGTTTGTAAAAGAGCCTTCTTTGGACTGGAAGGTGGGGTTTTGTCATCTTTCACTTTTCTTCATGGGAAAATTCTTAAACTGTTATAAGAATAAAACTGATGAAAAAGGAAGTATTCCTTGAGGCTCATTCTCAGTATTCCTTTTATCTTTCTTTGTTTTACTAAGTTCTCAGAGAAACTGAAATTAAAGTATTTAAAATGACAGAATTCTATATTGATGCACAAAAAGCAGTAGCATATGTCTGTGTTATCAGTGTACTGTTCTTCATCTTTCATGATAAACCTAAAGAAGTGGATAACTCTCTATGCCACGTATGGCACCAGCATAAATATTTTCAGCTTTTTCCATTCACCCTCTTAATTTGCATAACAGCACTGTATATATCAAACTAATAGTTACAGAGAAAAAAAATCTGAAACTAGTTGCACTTCAGTAACTTCAGCTGTAAATTAAAATCATGGGCAAGTTAGATATTATCTCACTGCTTTGTCCTCCACTGCATCTGCAGTTAAGATACTGGCTTGACTGGCTGTGATCTGTGGCTTAAAAGCCTTTTTTAAGTGTGTGATTTATGATAAATGGGACAAATATGTTTTTTCCTTAGAACTTTGAACAAAGACAGCTGAAAAAAGGAGGCACATGGATTAAGGAAATAAACACAACTGAAGTAAACTGGTACCCTTTGCAAAAGGTCAGCTATGTCAGAAGAAAGCTTACAGGTGCCAATCCAGCAATAATCACTTGGTAAGATGCTCTCCTTTTGCTTTATACTGCTCCACCAAGAGCTTTGGAAGGCTCCTGTGTCAGATTTTGCTCCCTTTGGATAGAATGGCAGCTAGAAAAAGAGAAGAGACAGACAGGGCAAAATTTCAGCAAACCTTCTGTCAGAATCATTTTGGTCCACATACAAGCTCTCTGAATCACCCTGCCAGCCAAAACACCAGATATCTCCCTGTGAGTTTTCTTGCTCCAGCTCAGGCCTTCTGAGCAGTTTTACTGCTCCTGGCAACACATGCCTCCCCTCCCTGTCAGGCTGCTTAATCTCATACTCCTCAGGCCCACTGTTCTTTATGTTTGTCTCCACTGCTTTTAGGGTAGGGATAATATTTAAATTAATATATGTTTCTGGTGGAGGATTGCTTGAAATGGAACCTGTGCCAGCTGTAGGGGAGGCATGGAGGAAAGCTGCTTACAAGGAACATCAAATTCAAATCTGGTGGCATTCTCAGGTTATTTATGTCAGTCTAGTCAAGTCTGGCTCAAACCAGAATGTCTTTTAAGTTCAGTTAAAAGTACAATTAATCCCTTCCATCCTCTCTTAAAAAGTCATTTTGGATTAATCAGGGGAAAGACAGAAAAGCAAAGAAAGCAAGCCTGTTTTAAAACCATACAAATATTGAAAAGTGGAGGATTTGGGAGGAGTCCCTTTTGCGGTCAAGGCTGAACTGGAACAGGCAGCAAAATACTTGTTATAGACACAAATCAGGAGAGCAGGTAAAGAGATCAACAGCTTGGATGTGAACTGCTGCATCCTTCTTTCAGCTGGAGACCTTTGACAAAACTGGCATATTCATGGTAAATATCCACTACTAAAGAGCCCCTGAAACAGCCAGTCTTCACTGCCCAAGCCTTCTACAGCTCTTGAGCAGCCTCCCCATCTTGATCTCAATTCAAGCTTTATGTTTCAAGTGTTGTTTTGTATTTAAAAATCCATCTCAGATTTTTTTGCTTGTTTCTTTTAGTAATAGCTTATTTTTGTGTTCTCAATTTCAGCGATGAGCTGCGCCTGGGCTATGAGAAGTCTCCTGCTTATAATGATTTTGCAGCTGTGGCTCGTGGTAACCCTAATCATGATCTCAGAGCCAAAGAGCCTGAGGATGGACTTTCAGAGGAGACCCAAGTGAGATGCCTCATTGATCAAGCAACAGACCCCAATATTCTTGGCAGAGTCTGGGAAGGATGGGAGCCCTGGATGTGAGGAACTGTATCTACAACCCTGTCTGCCAAGGGACCTGTACCCTAAAACACAGCTGCAACCAGATCAGAGTTTTAAGTCCAAAAAGAAAAAATCCCTTTAACTGTTTTTATCACTGGTTAACTTGACTAGTAGAAAAAATAAACTTTTTGTATTAAAGCTATATTCAAACAGTGATTTTTGTTTCTTTTTTAAAAGTTATTTTTCTTGTGTGTGGTTCTGTAACAAAGCAGCTTTATTGTCTTTGTGTTAAAATCAATGTAGAAAGAACTGGAGAGGCTATAGAGCTTAAAGATTTATTTGAAAAGCACTGAAATCCCTCAGTGGAAAGCGCAACTTCATACCCTGCCAACTTGTGGGCATCAGTGTAGTGATGTAGTGAGTCTGTGCTTTTCTCTTCTGCAGAGACCTTGATGGCAATAAACTGAAACCATTCTACAGCCACATACTATTTGTAGTTAAAACTTGAAGATTTTCATATCAGTAGTATCAGTGGACCACATGGTGAAATTAAACAGAAAAGGTCTCTTAGCTCTAGATAGCACCTAAAGTATCTGAACAGCTTTTTCATTACTGGATAACAAGGTAGCAATGATGATACTGTTTTTAGCAATTAGAGGTTATACCCTGTTATCTTTGTCCTTTGGAAGTCTGCACTGCTCACATTGTTTTATTTCCAAATCATTGTTTGGCCCAAGCCAGAAGTATTTTCTGCTGTCAGAGCTGAACACAGTAAGCTTCTTGCCATAACTGCAGCACAGCACAGGAATGTCTGCTGCACTTTGGAATTTGCATATTCCAAACCATGGAGGTTGTGCCAGATGTGACTTTGTCCAGCAGCCAGTTCTCAGGTGTGCTGGGTTTGGCTGGGATTGAGTTCGTTTTCTTCAGAGTAGCTGGAGTGGGGCTGTGGTTTGGATTTATGCTGGAAATAGTTGACAACACAGGGATGTTTCATTACTGCTGAGCAGAGAGAAGGTCTGCTGTGCCTCTCACACCATGAGGAGTCCAGGGCTGCACAGCTGAGCCTGACTGACCCAAGGCTGTCACATCCCATAGGCTGCCATGCTCAGCACGTAGAGCTGGGGGAAGAAGGAGGAAGAGGGGGAGATGTTCAGAGTGATGGTGTTTGTCTTCCCAAGTCTGTCATCCCAGCTTTCCTGGAAGGGCTGACCACCAGCCTGCCCATGGGAAGCAGTGAATTAATTCCTTGCTTTGCTTTGCTTGTGCACAGCTTTTGCTTTAGCCAATTGCCCATCTTGATCTCAGCCCCCCAGTTTTCTCACTTTCCAGTTCTCTCTGAGGGGATTGAGGAGCAGCACTGTGGGGCTGAGCTCCCAGCTGAGGTTAAACTGCACATGGGCAGAGAGGGAGAAAGAGAATTCTCTCAAACACCACTGTTGTTCATTACCCAGATTTACTGTAGGATATAGATTTAATTGAGGCTTTTAATAATTATCATAAAGGGTGTAATAAAAATTAGTCTTTGCCCTTTCACTGCCTACAAGATTTCCCTCCTGCCTCTGTGGCAGTGGGGCAGTTCTGGTCTCGCTGAGGGCCACGTCTGCTGCTGGCACCAGTCTCAAATCTGTCAGCTGGAGAGTAAAGAAATCTGCCTTCTGGATGCAGCTCCATGAAAAACTCACAATAAGGAAGATTGCTGAGGCCTAAAGAACAGGGAGGGAGCTTGTCTGCTTCTAATACTTTCCAGCAACAATTATTATTTGTTACCTTTTTTCTTAATAAACACACTCAATGGTTTGTGTCAATAGTGTTATAAATCAAGAAATTCAAAATGTTTTTATCACTTTATTAATTAAAAATATTGTTAAGATGTATTTTTGTAGAGGAAACATTTAAAAATAACAGTAAACTTCAAGCTGTATACCTCATTTCAGAAGTTAATTTAGGGCACTTTAGTCACAAATTTACCCATTTATAGAGATTATAATTAGTGGACAGTAAGTGGGGTTTTTTTAATGGGAGAGTTTGATACCATCTGTTTTTATATACACTATATAAGATGTCATGGTGTTTTATGCTTTTGATCTCTGCTAACAATTAGGACTGCAATCTTATGACTAAAACTTGGTCAGGTGAGGTACCCTGACTTTCATGCTGTCACTATACAAATATAAGAAAGTTTAAAGCACAATAAAAAAGGCAACATGAAAAGGCAGGGGGCGTTTAGAAATTAAGTGGCTGGGTGTACGAGGTGTTTAATGGCACTTCTGGTACATACCTCAGATAGTTATTGGGTACTTTGACCTGCACTGCAGAGGACAAAGTTTAGGTTTATACTTTAACGAGGCTCTTCTTGTAGGAGTTTTGATATCCTCAGCAACAGCAGCTGTTTGTGCACAGCAGGGCTCCCTCCTTGGCCTTTGGGGAGCTGGAGGGCAGGCTGGCCCTTCCTGGGGAGGGGGCTGGGGGTCACCACCCCGTGCTCTCTGCTCCCTGGGGTCCCTGGTGCACAGCCCTGAGGCTGGGGGTGAAACCTGTGAGACAGGCAGAAGTGGCACTGGCTGACAACATGGTCGTGACAATTTACATAGCTAAAAGCTCCATTTTGGCTCTGGAATAAGTGCAATAGTGGAAAGCCTCAGCTACACCAGCCCTTGTTAGTCATGTGTTTGTCAAGCTCATGTGTCAGCTGAGGCGCAAAGCAAGAGGCTGTTGGGTCTTCAACACACAGACACATCCTGTGCAGAGCAAGTGGAGTTCCCCTAACTTTCTTTAGGGAGCTTTCACCATGAAGCTGAATGGTCCTGGAAATAACCTCCAACACATGTGAATGGCAGCTGCTGTCCCCAGGCCTGGCTGCTCTCAGCAGGATGCAGCAGCTAAATGGGAAGGCTGGAGCCAGGTTGTGAAGCAGCAAGGAAGGCACTGGCACAATGCAAACCTCACATTGCTGGGCTCAATGCTTTACAGGGTGGGTTTATTTGGCTCCCAGAAAAGAGTTAAGATGATGTGAAGATCAGAGTCAGAGACTGCTTCAGGTCTCATGATGCAAAACAGAACTTGGGAGCTATTCACAAGTACAGCAGAGTATTTCCTTCTCAGATTAAATAACCAGATGGATGAGCACTATATCTGGAAATCCATTAGTTGTATCTAAAAAGTTATGTAAAACATTAGCATACATTCTCACTAGGTTTTTCTTAGAGTATAGAATGACGTTGTGTTTAAGCTAATCCTTACCATCCCTGCCAATCTTGTAATTTCCCTCTAGCCAAGAATAACAGTACTGCTGAATCCAGAGGAAAACTCTGGAACTGCCGCCTACTGTCTCCTTTCCCAGCTGATAGAGAGGTTCCTGCATGCTGCTTTTTGTGCTCAGGATTTTCCCCCTTAGTCCCCACCACTGCCCCCAGTTTAACTGTTGTCTTGTGGCTGAGAGGTGATACAGCACCAGCACACATTTGGGGACAGGAAGGAGCCTACGAGCTTTCCACAAAAACAATTAATTTGGCTCGTATTCAGACATGGAATAAGGAATTTCCTACATCACTTCTGGTCTCACTTACAGGTTTGGCCAGCTGCTTCCAAAAGTAAGCATCTATAGATACAGAGACACTTCTCCCCAAAATCCTTATTTTTCAAAATCGAGTATAAGGATTGATTACCTCTGCTTTAAAACTTCTTTTTCCCCTGAGGCTGAGGGTTTGCCGAGTCACTTTATTAATACTGTGCCTCATTTGGAAATTACATGGACTTTAAAATTTCATTTTTAAGTTATGCTGCTTGTAAGAAATGGCACCTACCCAGAAAGCTCACACCCTGGCAGACACCCCCAGCACCAAATGGTGTCACTGGTCTTGTAGCAAAACTACCAAAGAGCCACACCTTATGTCAAACAAAGATGTGTCCAGAATAGGGTGTTTAGAGAGGTATTTTCTTGTTGTAAAAAGGTTGGGAAGTGTTTTGGGCCACAGAGATGATCAGAGAGCTGAAGCATCTCTCCAGTGAAGGCAGGCTGAGAGGTTGCTCAGTCTGGGGAAGAAAAGGTTTTGAGGACACCCTATCGCAGCCTCTCAGTACCTAAAGGGAGGTTGTGGGAAAGATGGAGAGGGACTTTTTATCGAGGTCTGTAGTGACAAGACAAGGAGGAATGGTTTTAAACTGAAAGTGGTTAGGCTTATATCAGATATTAGGAGGAAATTTTGCACTGTGAAAGTGATGAGACACGGGAACAGTGAAAAGGTGTGGATGCCCCATCCCTGGGAGTGCTCAAGGCCAGGTTGGATGAGGCTCTGAGCACCCTGATCTAGTGGAAGTTGTCCTGGCCCATGGCAGGAGAGTTGGAATTGGATGATCTTTCAGGTCCCTTCCAACCGAAACCATTCTGATAACATGAAGGAGTGGCCATAAGGGAATGGAAAAGTTTTGGTTACAGTTTCCACATTATTTTCAGGGTGGAGTTTTTTTCTTCATCTTTTTCTTTCATCTTTTGGGATAGAAGAGGATAACATTGACTCTACTTGTCCATTACACTCACAGTAAATTATACTACACAAGATTTCATTTGATTACACAGAGGATGTAGCTGTCAATTTGATCATGTGAATGGATGTTCATGCAAAACCTGTATCAGGAAAAAGTTCTGAATATCCACCAAAGAGTGTGAGAAAAGAAGGAGCACAGGTTCTGAGAATTTTTCTGCAGTAGCACTTGGCCTTTTGGGAGCCTGGTACGTGGAGGATCTTACTCAGCAGCCACAGGTGCAGCTGGACAAACCCAGCCTGGGCTGACACCATCGGGGCTTAAATGCCTGCAGTGAGACAAAACACAGAGCTTCAATTAAATGAGCTATAAGGGAAAATCTTTTAAATTACCATCAAGTTCTTCAGCTGCTGAGTGTAGGGAGGCCACAGGCAGGATGAGTGCAATGATGTACAAGTACAGTACAAGTGACAAAGTACTGTGACAGTGCTGCAGGACAAGGGACAGGCATGAGCCCTGGCAGAGGTGGCACGAGCAGGCAGCGAGGGGCTGTCCAGCAGTCACTGTGCTGGCTGACAAGAGCCAACACCAACCTCAGGCAGGTACTGTCCCTCAGGCAGGTTTTTGACTCTCCTCAGACAACTTGTACCACCTCATTTACATGTCCCATTCCCTTGTCAGTCCCCATGTGCCATTGCTGGCTTCCAGCTGATGAATGAAAGCACAGTGGCATTCCTGCTGCCTCTTGCAGGGAGGAAAAATGCAGCAAACCAGTCCTCCATCTTTTTTCCCCGTCAGCTTGGTCTTCACCCATGAATTCCCCAGGACCTGATGTCCTGATGGTGCTGTCTCAAGCCCATAATATCAAGAGCAGAGAAGGGCTCCTTAGGCTCCCCAGCACTAGCACGGCCTCGCCACACTCCTAGTCCCACTGTCCCAAAACCTCCTGCATGCCTGGCTGGGTTGCTGGAGATGAGCATGCTGAGGCACTACTTTATTTCCTTACCTTCTCTGGTGGCCTGTTCTAAATTTCTGAGGAAGAACTAGCCAGAAAACAATGTGATTTAACTGCCATCCCTGAAGGGGTCAGGGTCCTGGTGTTTCTCTGAGATTCACAGCCAGCCGTCCAGAGTAAGTTAAAGTTTTGTCTCTTTTCTGCTACTTACCGAAAGGTTTCTGGTCCTTTCTTGTCAGGTTTAAATACTTGATTTGGAGCATGAACCTCAAGCAAGTTTTAAAGAATTTATTCTGAAATTCAGATGATCACCTGCTTCTTACTGCTGTTTAAAATACTGGATCCCAGGAACAAGCTGTGATTTGGTGGGTCAGGTACTCAGCAGGACAGATGAGGGAAATCAAGGGCTTGTCTGTACTTCACTGCTCATGAAAGCACATATGCAGATGGGAACAGATTCAGCTGCTGAGATGCCAGACAAATCCACCCCAGGAACCAGCAGAGTGGATGTCATCCTGCCTTCAGTGCACTGCTTTGCTGGGTGCCAGGTATCCCTTGCTCACACGCTCCTGGATGATTCACTGCAGGTGTAGCAGCACCCCAGGTCTTTACACCCTGCATGGCCATGGGAGAGCCCCCTCAAACATTCTCCTGAAATCACACATCCCAAGCTCAGCAACAAGCACAACCAACTCACCCTCCAGGCGGTGGCTCCTGCTGCTTGGCTTTGTGGAATGGGCATTGACCACGAGTTCTGGAGTTCTGATCACACCTCCAGGTCCTGAACACCCTGTGGGCGATGCTGCACATCTGTGGCGGGGCTTAGATGTGACCCAGGTGGCTTATGCTGAGGTTTACACAGCAGTTCTGTGCCTTCTGCTGAGGGATTTTGAGAATGCAATTGCCAAGGAGGCAAGGTGCCCAGCGGGGGTCGGGTGACCTGGCTGGGAGTTGGGTGTCTTTTTTGGAGTAACACATGATGGGCATTAAACAGGCGTGTTCAGGCTGGCACTGTGGCATGCCAATGCTGGCTGACCTTTGGGGTAAGGACTTTGGTGAGCTGGAACTTTGCAGTTCAATGAGTGCTTTCCAAGACAAATCATAATTTTATGACTACAATGGGTGTAATTAACCCCTTCCAGTAGAGCAAGGGGGGAGACAGGAGATATCAGACTGCATCTCATTTCTGAACTACCTCCCCATGTCTCATGCACACCTCTACACTTCATACAGAGAAAAGGGGTCCAGGAACACCACGTTCCCTGCAGGCCAGAGGCAGGTGGTGCAGAGCTGTGCATCATGAACAGACCACAGAGAAGGTCTGGAATATATAAAAGACAAAAAAATAACATGTAAAAATGGTTTGGGACATATTATTTCTTTGACAATGTGGAAGAAAACAAAAGCAACCATTTCTTGTGTCACTAGTATGGATATAGCTTGTGTATAGATAGAGGTTATGTCATCAATCCTGTGATGAGAAAGGAAATCAAGTTTATTTAAACACATCTGGGAGTGCTAGAGTTAAAAGCAAAGCCTCACCAAGTGAAACCTTACCTGCCAGATGTAAAACCCCACCTGCCAGGCACTGCACACTGTCCCTGATCCCACAAGCCTTCCCACGAGGAGTTTACATCCAAAGGAAGAGCATGTACCAGCCTTGTTCCCAGCTACTTATGCTAAAATACACACCCCTGTGATAAACAGCTGCGGTCCTGCAACAGCTGCGGTGGCGGCAGATGGAGCCCTGCCCGGAGAGGGGCAGCAGGCACGGCATGACGGGCATGTACCCGCGGTCCCCAGAAAGCCACCTCGGGCCAGTGGCACCGCGCTCCGCAGGGCACAGCTCCAGGCCAGCAGCGTCAGCTGAGTGCTGGGCTGGAAAGTCAGCGTCTGGGATACTCCTATCTTAAATATAGAAGGGTCTTCTGGAAGATAAATAAATAAGTGAATATTTTTTGGAAGTAAATTTAAGGGCGTTTTGTTATGTGTTTCTTTAGTAATTCAGTCGGTGGAGCACCTGGGGGTGAAGCCAGGGTTTTAGAAACACTTATGTAACCAGAAAACTTATCTTTTAGTTGAAAGTATTTTCAGTTCTCTGGTACTTGCCAGTTTACTACTAGTAGTTTGTGGGATGCGAGGGGGGCAGGGGACAACAACATGCATAACTTAATGTAAGGTTTTAAGAGGCATAACTTCATGCAGACAGCATGAGGCACCTAAAGATGCCTCAGAGACCCCCGTCCCACCAGCAGAAATCCGAGTGGCCACCCTCTCTCCGGAGCGGGGGATTTACATCCTCCTCGGGCAGATGGAGGGCGATGAGCCTCCGGAGGGCGCTCGGGTGATGCAGAGACACGCGTGGGGCAGGCAGCATCTTCCCCGCACCGCTCCGTCCCAGCGCCGCTGGGGAACCGCGTGGGGGGATGCAGCGTGGTGCGGGGTAAACTCAGCTTTTTCAGCCAGCTTTTCCCGCCGGCACTCGTGGAAAAAGGAAAATGAGCGCTCAGTCGGGGGCATGGGGTGCCGGTAGCGGCGCCGGGGCAGCGCTCCCGGGGACGGGACGGCGCGGGGAGGGCGGCAGGCGCCCGAAAGGCACCGTGCCGTGCCGTGCCCGCCGCGGGGGCAGCTCGGCCCGCGGCCACCGCCGGCCGGGAGGTGGCAGCTCGCCGCGGCGGCAGCCCGGCC